>OY787619.1:1207500-1609759 GCA_963678935.1 Umbilicus rupestris
TAAGTCTTCTGAATCCTGCTTCTATCGACCTCAGATGAAGGTCTTTTCTTAGATATGAATTCCATGGAGAGTCCAATCGTCAACGGGTTGAATGCGCGAAAAAATCTGTGAGATCTAGCTCTTCTCATGCCGGTTGGGTTGGCAGTGCTTCTGCCTGAAGGAGGTGGTGACTTGGAATTGAAAATTGACGAGGTGAAGGATGTGTCCCTAGGTCCGAATGATGCAGGACCATTTTGGGATTTTTCTGCAACACACCCATCTTGATGCGGAGGGGGGAATTTGTCACTCTTACTCTCGCCATTTCCTTGGTTAACAAGTCTCCATTTCTAGTTATGAAATCGAAAGATCAGTATCTAAGTAGTGGAGGGAAAGAAAGGTAAATGTGCTTACATCTAAGTTAGTTTGCAGCTCTGCATTGGCTTCAGGAGCTGGCATGGCACGACCAGTCCGATGCCTGACCTTTCTGTCACCATCAGCATTCGATTTCCCTCCAACGCCCTTTTGCCTAAATAATAGAACCTCGCTAAGTGTAAGTAAAGGAAACATAAAGATGTAAAAAGTAAACAAAACAAAAAAAAATCGAGTTCCACCTTCTGGCTTCTGCGTCTCTTAATTTTACATCCATTTCTTTGCTGGGAGGATACTTGGGTAAACTCGAGGGTTCACAAGGAAGAGGCTCAGTCGAGAAGAACTGCGTCAAATGATAAACATTAACCAAACCAATTATACATATCTCGAACTAATCATTGCATGAGTTTATTTCTCAGGCAACGTAAAACAAACAAGATCGTGTTAAGAATTGAGATTAATCTTTGTTCCGCCAGAGCCTATGAATAACACAGCGTTTGCAACAAATCTCTGAACAGTTTATTTCTAAAAATCCTATCATCAAGCCTAACAGATTTGTAAACATGGATGTTCAATCTTGCTTCAAAATGATGGAATTCAGATGACTTACTTCGCTACACAAAGCCGAAGTAGATGTCCCTCTATCATCAGGCTCCAAAGAAAGAAGGGTACATACTAGAGGAAGAGACGGAGGTGGGAAGTCATTGAATACTTCTGTTATGCGGCGTTTGTATGGTTGCTGTGGCCTAAAAAGAGTAGCATTTGGCAACTTGTGTTTCTTCCAATAATCATCGGATGGGGAGCCGCATAGTTTAAATATCTTGTGCAATTGCTCAACCTATAAAATGAGCCTCATATAATTATTTTTCAGACTCAAATTAGGATACGAAGGAGACACTTATCATCTTCCTACTCCAACGAATTCAAATCATAATACCAGACTCATGCTTGACCATATGTAATCTGAAAGGTTAGGTCTATCGTCAATGAAATGCTTGAGTTCGCACATTCGACTCAAAATATGATGGAACTTAAGTGTGCTTTACCAATAGCATTTGGGTAACTAATCAAGTTAAAAGGCAAAAACTGACCTCTGTTCTTCCCGGCAGTATTGGTTTCTCAGCGAGTAACTCTGCCAGAATGCAGCCAGCACTCCACAGATCAACACCGACGCCATAGTGAGTTGCTCCTAGCAGAAGCTCCGGAGGACGATACCACAAGGTAACAACTCTACTCGTCATATGTTGCCTCACATTGGAATCATAAAAACAAGCCAAGCCGAAGTCAGCTATCTTTAGATTCCCTTCGTTGTCAATAAGCAAATTGGAACCCTTAATATCTCGATGCAACACTCCTTGCTTGTGGCAATGCTCAAGCCCAGAGAGTAGCTGCTTCATATAGCACTTTATCTGTCAAGTAGTAAGTATACAAGAAGACGATACAAGTCAGTCAATCATATAAACGCATTTCAAAAACATCATTAGACAAATTCAACCGACCAGTACGAGTGCCTGTCCATTACTAGCAGCAAACAAATAAAACCATTTTACCAGCGGAATGTAAACAAAACTGCGCTTCCATAACTAGCAGCAATCAAATAAAACCATTTTATCATCGGAATGTAAACAAAAGAACGCAGAGTTTAAGATTGACCTGTGGTAAAGTGAATTTGATGCCTGGCTGAGCTGCAAGACCTGACAGATCATGTTCCATGTACTCAAAAACTAGATAGAGACTACAAGACATCCTCGACGTCACAAGCCCTTCAAGCTTAAGCACATTGGGGTGATCCAACTTCCTCAAGATAAGAATCTCCCTCGCCATAAATTTAACGCTCTCTGGCTCTAAATCATCGAATCTAACCTTCTTTAAAGCCACTATATTTCCTGTAATCAGGTCCCTGGCTTTATAAACATTGCTGTAAGTACCTTCCCCAATCTGAAATGAAACCACATAAAAAAAAAAATGAAGCTAAAATAAAAAGGCAAAAAAGTTCCAACTTTTTGGCATCCATAGTTTAATGTCTTTACCTTGTCAATCTTCTCAAAAGTGTTGGCTCGTCTCGGCTTCCAGTCTTGAATGACGTCACCAGCCACCTCCATCAACCACGCCGGCCACTCGCGCTGCTCGCTCAGACCCAGCCGCGGACTACTTCTCCGGCGCTCAGGCGCAGCGTACGACACCACATCGACAGTCTCAGTAACAACCAGACTCTCGCCGACCGCAGCGCCATTCCCAGCGCTTCCTTCTCCGTCGACAGCCGCTTCACCTCCCCGTTCCTTTCTCCGCCGACGATCGTCGAACCTCCTCCTTACTGCTCCCGTACTACAAATTCTCAGCCCACATCCCATCCTCCTCCTCGTCCTCGGGATGTGAAGACCTAGATTCGATTCTGAAGCTTCTTCACCTCAACATCGAACAAAGACGAACCGAAACTGCGAAACCTCAATCTTATCGAACCAGGCCAGCCCAGATCGCCTTTCCTACACTATACAGCTCATCTTCGTCCAAACTCCTCGGAATCGCTTCCCGCTGCAGCAAACGGCGTCCAAGTGAGCACCTGTATTGCTTCTCCAAATTCGACGATATAAAAATCGTACCAAACGCAGCTCCAATTCACCGATACATTCCCTCCATTGTCGTAAATTGATCTCAGCTAATCACACAGCTGTAGCGAATCGATTTGGCTAGAAGAAATAGTGTGGGTTTCGGTAGCTGGAGAGAGCAGTGAAGAGACGACGAGCGAGCCAGCCAGCCCGCATCAGAGGAACGCTTTAGAAAAAAGGGCGTGGTTTGCATTTAACTACGGAAATGCCATTGGGCGGATTGTAAATATAGGAAATGTGAATGTGGGGAAATCTTCGAAATTGATGGGGTTTGAAGGACCTGACAGTAATTATTGAAAAGTCAAACTATTTGATTTTCAAAAAATGATTTCAATTAGTCGCGTGATAGGTGCAAGTCAACGGGTCAACGGCTCGTGCTTTGGAAGTGAAATTTGTGGTGGTGAATTAGGTCAGTCGTTCAATGGGGAAGCTTTACAACATAACCAATTTGACAATCTGATTCATAAACACATTTTTGTTGGAAAAACTTGGTTCAATAAATGAAGAAAATAGTGATGCGATTTTATTTTGTGAGTTATATTTGAAGACATATGATTGATTATTATTTTATAAATTAAAATTCAAGTTCATATGAACGAGATTTGATGCTCAACTAGTAGTATAAGTTATTAGAAATATAAGTCTATAAAGAACAAAACTCTCAACTATGTAGATTATAAATGAAAGCAATGTGTAAGTATTTCGTATTACTTAAAAAGTTAATGGAAAGTAAGTTTATGTATAAGATGTTGATCAATGATGCTCTCTTTATGAGACTGATTTAGTCGCATATGGACATGCTTCATTTACACTTTTTTGTAATAGAATTTTTAATTTTTGAGCATCAAAGTTTGCTTAAAGTGAGGCGTCTGAGAGACTATTAATTACAATAAATGTCAATTAAAATCGTAGGCGTCAAGTTTGAGGGAACGCCTGAAGTGAGACATTTGAGAGATCACTAATTAAAATAAATGGTAATTAAAGTCTTATGTGTCCCGTGACCGTTACACTATGTATACCTATATAAAAAGACAAGTTTTTCTCTTGAGACACTGAAACACAAATAACAATTCTCTTTTAAAGTCCAAAAGTCGTCTTATCGAGTTTCATGCTTTAAGTTCCTTGGTTTGAGTTTTGAGTTCGGTAATAGTAAAAGATACAAGACATTGCTCATACCAAGCTTGTTGGTATTGGTACCGAAAGAGTTGCACACAATTGTTGTAAATCATTTTGTACCTTAGCAAAAAAAAAACACATTTTTTTGTTTGACAAAATTGAGGAAATGAGATAAATGTACAAATTGGTTTTTCCAACTATCACTTCTTTTGGTCGCAGCTCCAAACTCCATTTAGGATGAACAAACCTTTTTCTGACAAAATAGTTTTGTTGAGCAAACTGGAAAGAAAGTTTTAAGAGGTTAAATAAATCCTTGAGATATTCATAAAATAAAAAATCAATATTTTGGCAGGCGTCATCTACCGGTTAGGGCTTAGAGAAGAGGGATTCTGGGAAGCAGACAATCGAAATTCAAGCTCAAGATAAAATCTTTCTCGCCATCAATCAAAAGGGTACTTCCATTCATCACTTAACCACACACAAACTACCCAGCTAAGTCTCAATCCGACAACAATTAGCTTCATTTCTGCCCGGTGATGGGTGATTGACATTTGATGCGAGTCATCATTTGTGTGTTTTGCTCCTAGGGTTTGCGTTAGTTCCAGCTTTGGATGAATTTGAGGGTTTCTGGGGAATTTTGATGATCTTGTTGACCCCTAGTTTTTGTTTCTTCACTAATTATGTCAGATTTGGTTTTGTAAGTTATCAGTGTGGATTTGATTGTGTAAATTTGTAATTTTCATGCTTTTTTTGTTCACTGTCTAGTCTGCTCATATTGTTCAGATTTTCGGTATACTGTCATTTTCAGTATGATAATACTCACGACGGTTCATTGTATGGAACTTTGAACATTTATGCGTGGCTCTCGAGTTTCAGTCAGTTGAAACTAACATTGTATTATGTTTTTTTGTTTCAGGTTTGAGTTTTGGGTTTCAAAGAAACATGAAGCAGCACTCGGTTACTAACCAGTGCATTGGCAGTGTAGATTTTGTAGTTGGTGATCTCCAAATCCATTGTGCGTATGTTGCAGAAGAGAAAATGAGTTTCACTTGTAGGTTAGCAATGAAGTCAAATCATGCTGGATTGATATTTTTTAGGATTTTTTTAAAGTGAAGAACTTAGCGTAGGTAAGTATTTGGTGCTTTGATTGCTTACCATAGATCGCTACCTGTACTCAAGGTATGTGAGATTTAGTTTCCATTTTGGCGGACCGGTTTGGATGGCTAGGGATATTTAAGTTCATTTGTTCATTGGGAACTGAGAGAAGGATTGGTACGGGAGGTGCGTCAGGAAGTGGATTGGAACCATTGCTTCTTTTTAAAACCTTAACGCACAGCATTAGCGTTCAGTTTATTTAAAAATCAGAGATGGGGTTGCCTCAGCACTCTAGCGACGAGGCTGCTGGGGAAGTGCCGATAGCATCATTGGGCACACCAGTTCATGTTCCAAACCAATACAATGGTGTGAGCAGCTGTGATGCAAGTGGATTAGATGATGAGAATTCCACCAACAGTATGCAAGTTGACTTATTGTCCTCATCGTTGATAGATTTCCGAGGGGAGGAATCAGTAGAGATTCTAGAGGATCAATGTGTTTCGGATTCTCAGAATGATGGCGTGGCTGAAATGCATAGGTTGAAGATTGGCTCTCTGGGAAAAAAGAGCTGGGTTAAGAATGGGAGGGATGCTTTCACTCCTAGTTCAAGGATTCTGGGATTTGACTCGAAAATAGAGAAAGCAACGGCCTCTAAATCTGATGCAGGCCAAAAGAGTGACAGTGATGCGACAACAGATGGAAACAACAATGGTGATGGAAATGGATCTGGAACCACTGGGTCAATTTTCAGGAAGCGCTTGTTTTCCCCTTTAAAGATGCTAGTTCCCAGTCGATTTACTGGAGATTTGCTAGAAAGAGATAAAAATATTTGTGCCAGTGGCTCACAGAATCACATCGATGATCGTAGTGGTAGCCCCTTTCAAGAAAAGAAGAAAGGCAACATTAGCAGCTTGGATAACTTTAACACTCCTAATTGGCTCACATCTAGTTTTTCTGAATGGAATATGTCGCCGGATGACCAATGGGGGGTTGATATCAATTCCTTAATTGATGGCCCTTTACTTGAAAACAAGAATGTGTTACCGCAGACTGAATCAGATTCACTGACCAAAGCTATAACTATACATGCACAAAAGGTGGTCGTGTCTCCTCCGCTGTCTCTGTCTCCGCTTGGTCCAAAACTACATGAAAGAATCAAATCTGATAGATGGTACACGCATACAAGGAAAGATTTAGGTCTTGACGTTTTGACATTATCAGAAGTGAGACGGTCACTTGATGGAAGCCTTATAGGGGGGATGTACACCCAGAGTGAAGATGAAGCATTGGCGCAGTTTACACCTAAAAATGACTTCGGCATGTCTCAGCACTGTACTCATGACTTTATGTTTGGTCCTCGGTGCAATAAAACATTAAGGTCTTTGAGTGGACTTTCAGTCAGAAGGTCGCTTGTGGGTTCATTTGAGGAGTCATTATTGTCCGGTCGTTTGTTTTCTGCAAAAGCCAGCCAGGTTAAGATCCTCTACTTTTGCATTGAGTGCATCACTTAACTTATATATGGATTATATTGACATTTATAGACTGTTGTCCCTCAATTCCTTCAATGCAGCATATTGACGGGTTCCTTGCCGTTCTTAATGTCACTGGAGGGACGTTCTCGCCCAAGTCGCAGAAGCTTCCCTTTACAGTTACTAGCGTGGATGGTGACAGCTACTTGCTATATTATTCATCCGTTAATCTTTCTGGTAACTCTTCCATAAGTGAATCCATTGGATCTAAACTGAAGAGGAGCCTGAGCACGGGGGATCCGCACACAATCAAAAGCCATCTACGAGTTCCGATGAAAGGGCACATACAACTGGTAGTTGGCTCTTTTTACATTGGCAATAGAAGAAGAAAAATTCATCTATACATTTTCTAGGCTGCAGACAAATTTTACTAAAACAGATAGATTGACGACACACATTCTTATTTATTCACTTTCGCAACATCTATATCTCACGTATTTGTTATAGATTTTATCGTCTTCTCACTTGTGTTGCTTTCGAGGTGTAATGACTGAAGCTGAGTTAAATTTAAAGCCTGGCTGTGGAGGTGCAATTGGGATGAATGAAGTTTTGTGTTTTTCTTTGTTGATGGCTGTTGCAGGTTCTTAGCAATCCGGAGAAAACACCTATTCACACATTTTTCTGCAAGTATGATCTGAGTGATATGCCTGCTGGTACAAAGGTGAGTTTTGTCTTTGTTAATCTTCTTTGATAGGCTATAGAGTTGCTCCATCTTTCATCCCAATTTATTTTCTGATATTAATAAATCTCATGATATCAGAAATCGTGAAATCATACATTCTATGTAATCATGTCTATAACATCATCGATTTATCGGTGACAAAATGTTTAGAACTTTTTGAAATGATCTGTGACTAGCCCTGAACTGTTAGAGTTTAGGCCTCTCAAAAATTTCATTTCTATATTCTCATTTTGCGACATCATATAGATGTTGACAATGTCTGTCCCTTGTCAAAAATGGAACAGACATTTCTGCGGCAAAAGACTACCTTAGCTTCACCAGATAAACCAGATAACAAATCATCCGACAACAAGCCAAAAGTTAACGAGAGCAGCACTGGTGCCGGCGTACTGCGCTATGCTCTACACCTTCGCTTTATGTGTCCCCCTCATAAAAGAAGTTCCAGGGGAGTCCAAAAACACAAATCAGACGTCTCATCAGCTAATGATCTGGACCTGGGAGGCGAGCGACGCTTCTACTTGTATAATGATTTGAGGGTAGTGTTTCCTCAACGCCATTCCGATTCAGACGAAGGCAAGGTATGTAATTCAACAGGCCCTTTTTTACAAGCATCCTATTTTTTCTACTATCAGAAGTCTCTTACCCTTTTCACTGTGTTCCAGCTGAAGGTGGAATATCATTATCCATCAGACCCAAAATACTTCGACATAAGCAACTAAAATCTCTGCCACGCCGTGTACATAACTACTACTTCTCGCCCGTCTTCTTTTTGTTTTGATTATGTGGTGGAGGAAATCATCTCCCCTTCAAATGTACAGGCGGCCAATCTGTTTAGACTTTTTGCTTGTAAATTCCTACACTTTGTTTTTGTATGGTGCTGTTGTAAAACTTCCCAGAGTGGAACAAGTTCTGGCTACATTTCAAATGATCACAGGTACTATTTTTTCTTTGTTTGGGGTGAAGAAATTTGGAGCAGTCAAGTCAAATACAACCATAACCACCGGAAAATAGTACGTAAAAAGGTAATTGATCCTGAGATAAAATTAAAAACTTGGCATTTTTAAACACAAATACAAAAATTGTTATTTTAACTGGTCCTAAAATCAACCTTGGAGGAACAAGTAATAATACATACACAACAACTTGTATAGAATTAGCAGAGAGGTGGTTAAAGAATCTGAAACATGACGAGGCTGATAGAAAATGGGAAGTAAGATATGCAAAACCAATAACACATTTAATAATGATTAATCTAACAAGCTGATAACGACACTTATCGAATGAGGTGGACGGAAGAAAATAAGACAGGAGTTAGCGGACAGATCACAGCATTGCACTACCATACAAGTCCTAATCAGGCATAGAAATATAGGCAGTGCCTGAAAAAGATTGAAAAGGAAAATGCAAGGACATGGTCAGGATTATGACGCCCAACTAGACAGACAAAAATGACCCGATCGTAGAAACATTTTTGTAGAGTTCAATAATGGAAGTAAAAAGCATCAGAGCAAGCACAAGAGAACAAAAGGTAAAGGCATAAAATAAAAGCTCAAGAATGGGGTCTAATGAAAATAGCCAGGGGCCAGACAGACAGATGCAAACATGATCGGTTTATTGATATCTTTGAGTGGGAATAAAACAAACCCAGAACAAGTTAAATCTATGAAGAGAATATTAATGCATTTCTTAGGACATGTTGTAGCTAAGCAAATCACAAGTTACGAGCATATGAAATTATTTCTAGGACAACTCCTAAAACTCACTATGAACAGCCCTGAAGCAACTATGGCAGGAAAAATAACCCAGCAGACACCTATGGTACATATAACCGACGTTGAGATCAATAACCATGCACAAACGGCGTAATGTAATATATTTTGAATGTCATTTATCAAGGCCGGGCAAAGATTCCCCATACCTTGCCATGACGGATGCTTTCAAACAGCTTCTTGGATCCTTCAACATCCATCTCAATGAGTTTCTGCAAATGCAGGGAAGCACCAGCAGCCACCATAAGTTTGCGGCACTTTTTTGAGTGCACAAGTGATGCTAGGATAGAAACTGGGTATTTCTTGTCCAGGTTCTGGACCAAATGATCAAGCAACTGAACAACGTTAACTATACCCCTCTCATCCTTTTTAAAGATTTTTTTGTTACTTGTGCATTGAACCAAGTTCGACAAAGCCTTGGCAGCAACCTCTTTCTCCTCAACAGCCTTCTTCTCCAACATTTTAACCAGAAAAGGGATACAACCACAGTCTCCGAGATCTTTCCTCGTCTTGGAATTGAACCCGAGCTCATTCACAGCTTTAGCTGCAGCGATTCTCACCCCAGAGACCTCACAATTCAAAACTACAACAAGTCTTGGAATAAATCCTTCTGCAACAAGAGCATCAGCTATTGGCGCACAAGATGCCAATGTCCCCAACAAGTCAACCGCCACTTCAAGACTCTGAGCAGTGGGCGCCCCATCCCAGAAGTTCTTCAACCTCTCAATCCCACCTTCTCTAGCTAACCCCAGCTTCAACTCCTCATCTTCCGCCACCAAATTACACAGACACCCAATCACATTCTCCTGCGCTAAACTAGTACCACTAGCCAACAACCCCAAAAGAACCGGGAGTGCATTCTCCTCCATAAAGTTCTCCTTGATCTCACCAAACTTTGCCAGATTCCTCAACACCCCAGCTGCCAAAGCCTGCGAATTAGGCGTCCCAGCCAGACATATCTCCAACAGCGATGAAATCCCGCCTCGGGAGCCAATAGCTCTTGCATTCTCCTTGCTCAAGCTCAACCCTTGAAGCGCTATACAAGCCTTTTCCTTTGCAAATCCACTCCCAGACTCCAAAACCCTAATCAAATGATTCAACAACATCAACCCTTCTGCAATCAACACATGCTTACTGCTCTCCACCATCGAAACCCTAGAAATTGCATATACAGTCTTCTCCTTCATTTCAACAGAGCTTGAATCCAGAAGCTTGACTAAAACTGGCACAACTCCCTGCGCAACAGCTATCAACACATTCTTATCATCTTCCATCAAAAGCCCTAGAAGCGAATCCATCGCCAAATTCTTCGACTCGAAGCTCCCAATCTGCAACCTCGTCACCAAATTCCTAGCATCAACCCTCACCGCCTCCCGCTTCGAGGACCCGACGACAGCGCCTCCGCAGCCGTCCTGCAACATGCCGCTCTTGATGAGAATCTCGCCATCCTTAATATGTTGAGCGAGCTTCGCGATTATCGAGTCAACATCGCTCTGCGTCCTCAGCTTCCCCACCTTCAAATCCTCACTCTGGCACCTCCTCGCCAGCGCCAATCCCTCCTCCAATGTCCCAGTAACGGACTGCACGAGCTCTAGGAACAGCGGACTGGACGAGAAGTTGGGGAAATCCGTGAGATCAGTTAACTGGGTCTGGAGATCGGCGAGCTTCGACTTCACCGCCGACCACTTTCCCTTAAAGCTCCTGACTTTCACAACCTCTTCGGTCAAAACGGACACCAAATTGGTAGCGAGATCGACATGGTCTATGCCGGACGTTTTCATGGCGGTCCGGGAGCTTCGCGGGAGCTGAAATGAGTGATGATGAAAAGTTGGGGACTTCGAATTAGGGTTTTGAGTGATTCAACGGACGGCGTAGATAGGTGGCGGAATATGAGGAGATTGCATGATTCGATATGATGATGAGAGCGATCAGAGCTGCAGCTGAGCGTTGCAGAGAGAGAGAAAGGTAACGTTGGAGTATGTGATCTTTCGTTCGTTGATAGTGAAGACAATAAAAAGCGTTGACGCGAGGAAGAAGATGACTCTGTGTAAGATGATACAACTGTAGGTACTCAATTGTAAACATTTAATAATTTTCACTTTGGTCCTCCAAGCTATATAATGTCTCTTTACCGACTCTTTTTTGTATATGATTGTTAATTTTCGGCCCCTACCATCCTCCTTAAATTGATCATAATTATGATTATTGATATTTTTAATTCATTTCTATAATGCATATGATTATGATGGTTGGTTAATTAGCATTTACTTTTGGATAATTTGAGAAATGATAGAACCCGGTTCCTATTTCCATTATGGGTGTGTAATTATTATTCTCCAAACTTGAAAATACGAATAAAATTGGAGTAAATAGGTGGAAATTGCTTGAGTAGGGAGGTAAACATGCAAAAAAGAATAGAGAAAGGTTGAAGTATAATATGAAATGTTAGGTGAATGGTTGGTTGTATTATGTGCTTTATATAGGTACATACATGATACTTGATCATATGAAAAAGCTAAGCTGGTTGTGATCTGTTCGCTTTACTTTCTTTATAGTTGTCAAACTAGGGTTGTTGTTTTTGTTATTCTATTGAATTGAATTAGATTAATCTAAATAAGAAAATCAATTTTAAGAACTACATTTAAATTAACTGAAATGTTGAAGTGAGCATATCAGAACATGCAACGCAAGATCCAATGTCGTTAAATTTATGATTGAAATGAAAGAGAAGATTGTGAATGAATCAAAAGATTGGATTTGAGGGTGAATGCTGAAAATGTCAAACAGTGTAGATTATTCAAATGGCGAGGTTGATTGAGGAAGTCATGCATGCCTAAGTCAACGAAAGAGCGAGGCCTATGCCTTCAAAGTGAGTTTAGCTGAACTCGTAATATCTATGCCTTACTCGAATCATCAAGCCCCATGAGACTTTGACTTCTCAAACTAGAAAAAAGCTTTCTCAAGTTATAGTCGAATGAGAAAATTCCAACCCTAACCTATAATAAGAAATGCCCGTACAACATTATGAAAATCAAAGATTATATATAAGTCGAGAGAGACGAGAATAATTACCTGGGCATTCGTCGATTAGAAGAGATAGGTGAGGTGGACCTGTATGCGATATCCCCTTTTCAGTCTGAAATCATGATTGTGTTCTCTTTCGAAAAAAAAAATGGGCTTGTGAGGATAGTGGTAACATATGGAGCTAACCGGTCATCTAGAGGCATCATTTGTTCTGGTGATACAGAGCTGACCATGCCCAGGATTGTGCTCCAAAGGGTACATTGTGGCGCCTTTGACAAATTTTTGATGCATAATTGCAGCCTTTCTTGGACTGGGGATTGCTGTTGGCTTTCTCTTGATTCCATGTTTAATCATTGAGCAAGCTCTCAAAGGATCACTTGATCCTGCCCCAACTCTCCTATCAAAGGATGTCAACACAAGAGATTTAGCCAGCTTACCATCAGTTCTTTCAGGATCATAGATCACAAATATTATATTTTGACAAATGAAATAGACAGGGAAACAATTTAGTCATACCTCAGCAACTTTTCAGATGCAGATATAGCAGCATTGATAACATCGCGATTTGGTACCCATTTAACAACACGATTTGGATCAGGTCTCATCGGTGAATGTATCCGGATAAGCTAGAAAATGTCAGAGCAGTTAGCTTGATCCAATGTTTATACCTACTAAGCAATATGCTGGTATAAACATTTGAATTTAGATAAAAAGAGTTGAAGAAAACTTTATGAACTCACACCCAAGCACTCCATCATTTGATAGTAAGCTCTACCATGAAGAGGGGTATGACCCTGCCTAGACTCTGAGAAATAGCGAGTCCTAAAACATTATCATGTTAAAATGGAGTAATGAACAAGCAAACAAAATAATTTCACGGACTAGCAAAATGACAGATTTGTTTGCTGATTACCATTCTTTATAACCCGGATCAACGGTGAAACCAAACATATCAACTGAATCACAAATGGAAAGAGCAAATTCAAGAGCTTTAAGTCCTGTCCCTTTTGCAGCTGAGCCAAATGATGCACCCAGCATCAGATATACGGGATTATGGATGGGTACTTCCTGAGTTGGAAAAGCAAATGAATATATTTCTCAACTATGGGAAATATGGCACGCAGCATAATGAACACAGTGCACATTTTTAAATAACGAAAAACAAAACTAGTCTATTTCCTGGTGAAGAAACATTGACATCCTGATTTTGTCATGAAAATGTCTTAAGTAAACAGTGGTGGCATCCATTGTTAAATATTGGGAGGCTGAGCCCTCATTTAATGTTTCATCATACGAGATAGGACTATTAGATGGACACAAGCTGAGAAAAGTCACTATACCTACCCTTATCATCTGATTCATGATGTCATGCACTGTCGTTTTTATGATCAATGCCTCCTTCCTAGTTTCTGCTCAAGTATAGTAGCAAGAAGGATTATTTTTCTAGAAGAAAAAATTTATATATGCAGAATAATCCAGAACAAGAATAGTTTGTCTTTACCATCTAACTCAATAACTTTATCAAGAGCTTTTGCTGATCCTCTGTTTAGAAGCCTAAAAGTACTCTTTGTGCCAACATAGTCGGTATAATTCTGCAATTCAAAACAGATTATCCAGACAGACAGATTAAACAGAACAACTGAAGTAGTCACTGAGCAAGCTTATGGAGAGGTATCATCACACAGAGGGTAAACCTGGATTGGTGCACCATTTTCTCTGACCACAGCATCATAAGCATCTATCTCTTTCCCAAATCTAGTTTTGAGAAGGTCACCTGAGTTGCCTATTACAGCACACCTGCCATACTGCCTGGGGATATATGGAGGAGTTTCAGGGAGCACCAGAGAAAGCTTCTCCATGCATAGAGTCCTATTTGCACAATTGTTCCTGTGAACACAACATTGCAACATAAGAGTGCATCCATATTGTTAAGGGGTAACCTTCTCAATGCTATAAAGGTTGAATATCATGAATTTTGATAGGATTATATCTAAATGGGACAGGTGAGATATATCATCACTGTTAAAATTAGATTATGATATGATTCGAATATAGAGCCTGGCAAAAGACGGAAAGGGAAGATTATAGATCATCGTAGCAATGAAACTACTATCTTGCAAGACATGAAATTAATATATCTAAATTGATAGTTCTATATATGAAGGATCCCCTTGAGTTGGGAACTAGTAAGAGACTGTTCTTTTGGAGTAAATTTGATAATCATCTTTGTGTACGTGTCACTTTCTTTATTCCCATTATTAGTGAAAAATATCATCTTTTAATTTCTAAAGAATGATTGACACTCACAGATGGACTCCTTTATTTATTCTCTTCCATGCATAGTCCGTCCATCCCTTCGGTAAAGCTTCAATGAATTCCTTGGTTAGTATGGTTGAGCTATTTCGTACCTGAGCAAACAACTCACTAAATAACAAATCAATGGTAGAACATAAAGCCACAAAAAAATACAAAATGAAAGACACAAAGGAAGTGCAGGATTTCAACGAGCAGAGCACACTTACTTGTTCCCAAGTTGCCACAGCTTCACAAAGATTAAATTTATATGATAATCCTTCAACCTCCCCCGTCTTGGGGTCCTTCTGCATATACATTTTACTCACATAAGAGACAAGTCCTTTTTTGCAGCGACTTGCAATTACTAGGCTACCACATATTCTATAATTATTTGAAGTAGCCATAACTTACCCATTTTCGGATCGTGTCTTTAGGAAAGTTTATCGAAACCTGGCAGTAATCGTTACTGCTCACAGCTTCTAATCCCAACCCATTTGCTCTCTACACAATAAGAATTTCAACATTACAAATGAAACAAGGTTTCCCTCAATAGTTAACATAACTTAAATTACATGTCAGCGCCCTATTCTTGGAACATAATAAAACGAGGTCTAAACAAAGCCCAATAATACCATCCCAGAGTATCATTTTTAAATTACAACCCGAGTCACCAGTTTTTATCAACAAAATGTAAACTACACAAGACATCGAATTGAGCGTTAGATTGCCAAGCTAATAACCTCAACAACAATCAAAAAGCAACTCTTCACCCCATTAATCAAAACTACTGAAATGTAGTAACCCTAAAACTCACCACACACTTGCCAAAATCACTTTGTAGAGCTTGCAAAGCCTCCAACTCATTTTCCGACAGGATTGAAATTCCATCTATAAAAAAAGGCACTCATTCAATAACTAACCAACTCATTTCCATCAGAGACATTCATTCAGTACCATACGTACTCAAATTGGAGACTCCGGCGATGTAGATCACAATAGCAGCGAATCCCGATGCCAAAGCAAGCACAAACCCTAACTGCAAGATCCTCATCGACAGCACTCCCCGAAAATCTACGACGCTAAGCAATCACGATGATTTCACAAACTCCTTCGTCTTCCGAGATCTGCAGATTCGAGCTCCCAAGTGTGAATCTCTCTCACTTCACCAACCTCTAAATTACAATTCGATATTCCAGGAAATTTCTTTTTAATAAATACATATTCACATATATTATATATAAACTGCGGTCTGAATTTCATGTTTTATGGGCTTCGTTTTGGGCCGGCCCATTTATGTTAATGTTATTGACAGCCCATTAAAGATGGTATATACGAGTCCAATATGTGTATTTGTTGATATAGATACTAGGTTATAAGCCAAAGTGACAATTCATATGTCAAAATCAGATAGAAAAAATCCCTTTCAAATAAATTGATGTGATTAGAGTTTTCATTATGATAAGATCATGATTTTTATAAGTGTCGTTGACACGTGTGGATAAAAATATCAAAATTCGTATGGTGATAAGTTGCCATAAAATGAAATGATAGCTCTTGAATTTGCGTATGACAGTTGGTGGTGTACAGTAATGTTGCTAAGCTGATATCAATTAATTAGGTCGCAAGTGGGCAAGCTATAGTCCATAAGTCTCTTCGTGAAGTGATTGATCTATGAGGAAGGGGCATGACCAACTTGACAAATCCAATCTCTTAATGGCCACACTTAAGAATAAGATGCCCACACAAGTTTAATCACAACTACCTCCAAAATTATAGTTCATACATTTCATCTAGAGTTTTCTTAAAAGAAACCATCCTTATATGTCGACTACAGTTAAGACCATCTGTATCGAGCCTGCAGTAGTTATTGTTTTAGCAGCTGATGAAGAATTAAGTTGTTGGATGATTAATAAGGCTGATACACTATAAATCATCCAACAGCTGCTGAAGATCCGGTACAGATACTTTAAGAATTTGATGATTCATTTAAGTATAAATAGACCAATGCTAACTAGTATACATCCGAGTCTGTTTTGATGATTCATTTAGGGTTTGTGAGGTAAAGTGATTGAAATGTGTGTAGGAAGGGGGGTGATTTTGATGAATTAAGTAGAATGGGTAAACAGTGAGAGGAGTAATAATAGGAGAATATAAGACAAGTGGACATGTCAAGGGCAGTCCATGAGCCAGCCCATGCCTTGGAGGCATTAGAATGTGAGATAGGGACACAGCCCTAATTGGGGGGGTCATATCTCCCATCTACTTCTGTTTGCCAATGAGTCTTGATAAATAAAGAGACAAGAGGCCATGAGGGTTTGCTCCCTATTTTCACCTGGTGAAGACCCACTTCGGCCCCCCTTGTAAGCTTCAGAGGGTTACACTTGCCACTAAAAGTTGGCCCTTTTGGCGGGTCATTGACCTAAAATCGATTGGATATAGGCGAAGTTATAATAGTAGGAGACACGTATTTCTTTAGTTTAAGTTCCTGACATTACTATCCAGTATTATTGCTCAGGTCAGTCTATGGAACTACCGCAACAGTAATCAGTGTTTCTGGCTCCATTTGCTCCGCATAATCATATACTTGTAGGGCACAGTGCCCCTATGAACTGTCGTGTAGAGAATGCGCTAGATCATGGAAAACTCTCCATCAAATTTGAGTTACACATTCCCTCTTGCTCTCAAATCTTCTTCAATGAAGCACATCTCCAGAAGACTTGAGAACTGAGGAAATGATTAAACTTTTTATCAGTCAATATCAGATGAAACGGTGTAGTTTTAGCCGTAAAACGACACAGTTTTATCTAAAAGTTATATATAATATTATCATAGACTGTTTTTGTCTTACAAGATTTCATTCCATGTGACAAAATGTTTAGCATTTTGTGGTTTATCATAGCTGTTGTTGTGCTCTTAGGTAGCTAGTCAATTTATTGTGCTAAATTGACTGGCTAAGGTCAATATCATACATATGGGCCACTTACAAAATTTAAGTATGAAAAAGATTGTCTGAATGAATAATAATATCCAAACATTTATGGAAAATTAATGTTGTATTAAGAAATTAACAAAGCGGAAATGGGAGATACACACACTAAAATACAACTAGAAGTCATGGCGGATGTTTATATGCTAAGATATGTTCTACATAACCCGAACATAAGAATCTTACATACACTCATATATACATATAAATGTTATAAAAAGCATATGTATGTATGTATGGTCCCGGCCGGTTAGGGTCTACTATATGTTTTTTTTCATTAACTTGTCGAATATAAAACATGTATAAATCTAGGCTAAGATATTTACACGTATCGATATTCGTGAAGGCTCGTATCATCCTTGTGGAATAAGTTTGGTTGCCGTTAAAATGTGGTCATTTTGGTTAGATGTGCGACATATAACGTAACTTTCGAGAAATTTACACATTATGTATTAGCAGGCAAGTCAAATATAATGATATCAAAATTTTGTAATTTTAATGTTAAAAAATAAAAGATTAAGAACTATGTCTTATTTTAAACCCAATACACAAGATAATGTCAACTTCAGAGACGGAATCAGGACTGAAAACTATATAAGGCTTAATTTATTTTTTTTAATGTTAAAAAATAAAAGATTAAGAACTATGTCTTATTTTAAACCCAATACACAAGATAATGTCAACTTCAGAGACGGAATCAGGACTGAAAACTATATAAGGCTTAATTTTTTTTTATTTGAAACCAAATGGAAGACTAATTCTCATGTTTTTCTCATAATCTTTCAAATTTCAAAACATGTTGCTAGAAACTATGAAATAAACAAAATACCCGATTAACTAAATTTTTTATCACACAAGTCTACTCATTTTAATACATCGTCATTACTAATAGAATCTGCAAGTGTCCTTTTAACAAAAAAGATCATAAGATCATCGAGGAAATTCATCCATTCTCAGGAGAATATTCAAGTCAAGGTCACTCCATGGACCATTTGTGACAAAATCTTCTCCCTAGAATTCCATCACAAGTAGATGGATGACAATTTAGGTGAGATTGATTCGATACTAACACAACATAAGCTCTCTGAACATTATCACATGCATTCAAAGGATACCTGGATATTGAATGACATTTTACTAGATTCCTTTCAAGTGAAGTAATATGAAAATTTTCTACCTTCTCAATTGTTTCATTTTGATTATCTTCTAATGTCAACTAGTTTTTATTCACATATTCTTCACAAACATTTCTAATCTCTCCCCACGTCCATTTCCATTTCCAATCTCTTGACGCGCATAATGACTAACGTTTGAGAGAACATCACTTTTAAACCATTGCGATTGACTTTTGAAACGCTTAGGATTTCTTTTATCCGTCATTGACTTTAATAAACCTATTATAGATTAGCAAAGATGGTAAGAACTTATTAATATCAAACAACCTCACTTTTGTTTCACTAATTGAACAATATATATCAAAAGTAACTTATAAAATCTGATTTGGTCATTGGAGGATCAGATTATTTTCATTCTAAGCAAAGCATCCAAATTTCTTAAATGACAAAAATAAGATAACCCACCTGTTAAATCAACAACCTTAATACACTATCAACATATCAAATTCGGAATTCGGAATTCAAAACAATCAAATTGACTCATCAACCTAATACACTCAACAAGCAACAACACAATCAGTTCCCAAATCAACATTAACACATTATCAAAACTAATACACCCAACAAGCAACAACATAATCAAATAGAGACGGACATGATGAAGCCAATTTCTTTACTGATTGAGACACCGAACAAGGCGATCAAAATGGGAAGAAAAAATGGTTGACTTTAGCGCTCAATCGGAAGATAGATGTGAAGAAAAAAATGAGAGATCGAGTAAATGAATTCCGGCTTGGTGGATGGGATTTTTGCGACTGTAGCGGTGAATCGGAAATGAGTGAGAAATAAGCAATTAGGATCTGTTCTTTTGATCTTAAGTCAGTTACTTAAATACTTAACTTAACTTAAGTACTTAAATTACTATTCATCACAACAACTCACCACCACAATCACAAAACCCACCACTATCACCACAACAACCCACCACCACCACCACAACCAAACACCATCATCATCACAACAATAACCCACCACCACCATCATCATCACCACCACAACCCACCACCATCCACCACAAACTCTTAGTGAATAGTGGTGGTGGTGATGAATAGTGGTGGTATTGATGAATAGTGATGGTGGTGGTGATGATGGTGATGAAAGTGATGGTGGTGATGAATGGTGTTAGGGTGGTGGTGACGATAAAATGATAGTGGTTGTGATGGATAGTGGTCGTGATGACGAATAGTGGTGGTTGTGATGGATAGTGGTGGTTGTCATGAATAGGCGGTGGTGGTGATGAGGGTGATGAATAGTTGTGGTGGTGATGAAAGACGTTATGTATACATGCATGAATATACTTAACTTAACTTAATTTAAATGTACTTAAGTGTATTTAACTTAACTTAACTTAACTTAAGTACTTAAAATTTAAATGCAAAAGAATAGGGCCGTAGTACTTATTGTTAAGAATTTTCAAAAATAAAACCTGTCAAAAAAGTACTTGAGGGATGGGACCTTCCCCAGTCACTTCTTATAGTTGTTGTATTTTATTATGTTGCGCTAAATCTTATTTCATATTAGGAAGACTTTTCAAATTAGAATCATGTGATATATGATGTGAAGCTCCTGAATCAATAATCCATGTAGGGGAAGATATACCCGATGTGTTACCAAAAGGCAAACATGTATGTGAGGAAGCGGATATGGCACGTGGGTGCGAGCAATGAACTTCTGAAACTGCTCTGTAAGTGTAGCTAAATTAGTACTTTGAGTGTTGCAGAATCTGTAGGTGGAATAAGAGCGGCCACAACATGTTTGCCTGACTAAAATTTATTCAACGATTTAGGACATTGAGCCTTCCAATGCCCCTTCTGCTTACAAAAATTGCACTCGTCGTAACTCACTTTGGATGGGGTCTTCTAGTGATCATTTTCACGAGTAAGTGCTGCAAAAACAGAATGGTTGGGAGGAAGAAGAATGTCCTTATTCATAGAACCTTTATCAACACGAGATTTCAAGCAAATCTCTTCTGCTAATAATTCATTAACCACTGAATCAACCGATGGCAGAGGAGTACAATGCAAAATTGTATCGCGAAGGCCTTCATATTCCTCTCAAAGAGGCATCAAAAGCTAAACCAGACACTACTCCTTTCTTCGAACAATATAAGAAGTGAATGCTCGCAACTCTGCCGATTCTATCAAAGCAAGCTGTCTCATTGATCAGACATACAGAAATAAAACTCCTGAACAGTCATCTTAATCTCTTGAAGAGCCTGAATGTCAATCTCTAAATGATAATGCTTTGCAAAGTTAGATCGTATATACAGTCATTCCAAGTATTCCCAAACTTTCTGAGTCATATCATATTTGACCAACTGAATACTAATGAAATGTTGAATAAAGTTGTTGATCCATGTAATAATTTTTGAATTATTGGCATCCCAAATATCTAACTTTTTCCCATCTTTATCATTTGTTAGCTTGGTGTCACTTCCTGAGACATAACTCCACATAAATTTTCCTTCCGGAAAACTATTCATCACATAACTCAAATACGAGTAATTCTCCCCCTTCAATTGCACACTAATAGACTGAAGAGAATTATCCTTTGCACTAGCCATGACAATCGAAGAAAATCATACTACAAAATACCAAATTCAAATGCGAATGAAGCTACAAACGATGCCAACAGAAACTAATTCCTAAAACATGTTGATTTTGGTGGCTCTTAATACCATGTTAAAGTTGCAAATAAAATAGAACAAAGGGAGGATAGAGTTTCATAGATACATGAAGAATGTCCAATACAATATAAAATATAAAAATAAATAAATAACAAATAATATGATAACGGACTAAATTATCTTTATAATAATATTAATATATTACTATTTAATAGGAACAAGGTGAAAGAGATGGTGTTAATTACAACTATAATCTTGAAACATGTTTATACAGCCAAACTTTGACATCATAAAGCAATAACAATCTGAAAATGAGCAACATGAACCATGTCTGTTTATCGATTTTTCAACATATATTTCAGAACTCTCTACAACAACTGCAAGATGAAAATGGTTGATCTGATAGTAACCCTCGACAATGTTTTACTTTTACACTACATATGAGACACCTTGTACTGCTTCAGCCGCGGCCATTTATTCTTCATTGTTGAAAAGAACACATGGGATTTCCCAATCCAGATTGGTTCATGAAAGTTTGGGTTTGGCCATCCATCTGATCCCATGCTGAGCTCTCTGCAGCTTCCTGAGAACACCATTTTTTTACTTCTTCTCAATCAATGTCTATAAAATAATGAGGTTGAGAGCGATCTGAATACCTGTTGGAGAAGAAGAGAGGTTTCAATGAGAGGGTGGTAACCAAGAGTGGGTATGGTGAAAGTGGTGGTTGAGCCATTGTAATTAACAGCTGTGGTACTGCACAGCTGACTGGACCCACTTGGTTGGGATGCTGCCAATGTACTCAACCTCTGTGTAATTATACCCATCAGAATTTGAAACTTAAAATGAGAGGTCCTGGTTTTTAGAGATGTGAAAATAAGTAAGATGTGACTGATGTAGACAGCCAGAGTTTTGGATCGAGCTAGCCTGCCTTTTGTACCTCTTGTTTCAGAATGGCCGCATCTAGGTCCATTGCAAAGTTACTGTAGATGGGATTGAAGGAGGCAAGCTTCATGGATAGAAACTGCATCGAGAAGAAGATGAAGAAAATATTATTGTTGTTGTGTGAAAATGGCTAGATATTTCGAATTACAATCATATATAACTTAAAAACTTTATTTCGTGAGTCATGGTTGTGTAACTCAATATATACTAGCATCTCTTTCAATAATCAGCCGATGTGGGATAAATTCTCAAGTGTATATACTTAAAGATACATAGGTATGTAAAAGGTGTCATTCTGGTTTAGGATTGTTGGTACCTCAATTTGGTTTTGCAGGGACTGGACATAGTTGATAATTTCATCTAACATGAGGGCCTTTCCAGTTACCTTTTCACAACCTGGAACCAGATCTTGCAACATCTTCATCCTCTCACTGATTCTTTCTCTCCTGACCTGAAGCCGTACCCATAAGAGGTGATGAAAAAATTCAAGTGGGGTTGCTGTAAGGGCTAAAATGAATGAGGAATAATACCCTTTCTGCTAAACTGTGACTATCTGTTGCTTGTCCTCTTCTAGCCCTTACATGGATATAATCCTTTTGGGCATCTGCAAATAATTGCTTAGGTTTATTCTTGTTTGTTTTATGCTTCCTCTGTCCAGCATTTTGGCCACTGTTGCCTGTCTTCTCCTTCTGAGCTTTCACTTGAAGCTTTACGCGCTGACAGATGAAGAGATTCCTCAGCAAAATTGGTCACAATTGCAGAGAAGGGGAATTGAGAAAACTGATTTGTACCTTGGAATGAGTGGAGTTTAAGGAAGACCCTTTTCTGGTCTTGTTCTGTTTATCACTGGTAGAGTTTATGAGCTTCTGACTGACCTGCTCACCAATCTCCTCAGCCCTTTCCATGTTAATTGAAGAAGAAGCAGCACTGTGGTAAACCCCAGCATCTGAAAAACCCTCATGATGGACTTCCATTGGTAAAAACTCAGAGGAGAAAATGGTGTTGTTAGCAAAGGCAATTGTACTGTTTTTGCTTGTGAAATTTGCTTCAGTCCCAAAGTTAGATATGTCAGAGGGGGTGTTGGTGGGGAAGAAGGCTGAGCTGAGAAGAAAATGATGGGGCTGGTATGAATATGCTGCCATGTTGCTCTTGATGAGTCCTTGTAATGGAACTGAGGAACTAAATAAATGAACTCTTTCTAGAGAGAGAGAGAGATATAGGGACTTTAAGGCAATGAATGGAATGAGATGAGCTGATGTTTTTGTTAATGGTGGAAACTAAAGAGAGCAAGGACTGAGTATATAAAGATGAAGGAAGAGCCAGAAACAACACTCAAAATATGCTGACACCAATCACCATTGAGATTTGAGAACTCATCTCCCAAAGGGCTTCTATACATAGGACTTGTCTTTTCAACCCATCACTCTCCATAATAATGCATCTTTTTTATGATGGCTAGATGATTAGTTTTAAATTAAAATGAAAAATTATCTACTAAAATCATGAACTTAGAACACCTCACTCAATCTATGAATCATTCATCACTTTGGAATCTCATCCCTATACCCAACAACTAAATCAGAAGAAACTATTTAAAATATAAAAAATTAAATGGTAGCAAATTTATAAATGATAGTTGTTCAATTACAAATAATTGAGATATTACAAAACATTAATAACATCATAATACATAAATAGTACGAGATGATAATAATACAACAACTGTTCAATTTGAAGTTGTATTTGGAGATATGCAAATTATAGATTCATGAGATCCGAAAATGCTTGTGATTGTTTAACTCTTTCAACAGGATCATGATGAATTTGGTTATCATTCTGTTCGGTTGGTCCATCGTACACTGTGAAAGCAACTGATGGATTCTGAAGATATTCTTCTTCGGTTTCGTTTTCCACAAATTCTTCTTCAATAATCATGTTATGCATTATAATGCAAACCGATATAATTGTTTTTAAACTACTTTTCCGATGGCACATACTCGCATGACAAAGTATTGCCCAACGAGATTGCAAAATCTCAAAGCATCTCTCAATATCTTTGCCGAAAGACTCTTCCCTTTTTGGAAATAATTTTTCTACATCATTTCGATTGGCAATTATTTTGACAAAGGATCAGTACCTTAAATAAATTTCATCAACTAAATAATAATTGTTGGCGTATGTGCTCACATTGAATTTATATGTCACTTGTGGTCAGGTTTTAGTAAGGAGAAGATCAAATATATTTGACTCGTACAAGACGTTGAGACATTTTGCGCTCAAGGTACAACAAAGAAGTTGTGTCATATCCATATATCATACGAGGCTAATATCTTTAATATAATACTAGGACGACCTTTATGCCTGAATATGACCCTTGTCAGCAATTATTTCATTACAAATGCATACAATAGACGCCTCCTATCATACATGTAAATCCTCTTTGTTGTGCGTAAAAGTGGAGAAATGTTTGCTGCATTTGGAGACCGTACGTAACGGTCTTTGTATTGGTAGACAACTTGTGCACACGACTTCTTCATGCATTTCAGTGTTGTTGATTCGTTCATTCTAGTGATCTCGGTATGTTGTTCTGCACATGATCTGTAAGCCAACATTCGAATAGCTTCAATTCTCTTTTGTTCGGAAAGGAGACCAAGCACTCTGGCAGCATCACGCTGTTAATGTCAAAAGGGGTCATGGTTACAGAGTCTGGTCTTGATACGGTTGAATAAGTTGTTGCTCATTTTCGGTACCTCCGTATGAAAGTCTTCCTAACGAAAAATCAGGTATTCGACGAAGTAGTCTTTCAACAGATTTAGTCCCCTTGGTAGATTTGGTCGGCCACGATATCGTTCATCGTCTTCATTACTGATTGTCGCGACCAAGACCGCATCAATGACGAAGTAGCTAGTCATATCATTCATTCTCTCATTCGTCGTAGGTTTATCCTAAACCTTTCATCAAAATTGTAAGGATCCATACTATCGATAAGTGAAAGATAAGAAGACTGAAATAATGTTTGGTTAAAAATTAAGCAAGTTTAGAATTATCCTAAATGCTTATTTAATAAAAATTTCGATAGTTATCTAAAAGTTACACGTGTGACAAATCATTGATCAAAAATCTATGGTAATAATTCAGATGCAATATTAAATAAAAAATTCAAAGTTTTATTTGATAAATACTAATAAGAATTGATATCCTTACACTGTTGCACCAACCGCGGAAATAAAAAATTATGTTGGATGAATAGTAACAAGAAATATGTCCTCGAATGGATAGAAAATTCTGACGAAATGCAGATGGGTGAGAGATAAAATGGAGTGAAGTGTTAAGATATGTAAGAGGAGGGTGATGATCTGCACTTCAAGTGCAGAGAAAATCAGTAGAGTTGCATAAAAGCTGATAACACTGTTTGACTTGATGGTACGTGTTTCTGTTGCTCTCTTTTCATGACATGAGTTATTATGGTACTGTGTGGATGCCTAGATTCCATCCTATACAACATATATATAAAGTTGAATAACTAACCTACCAAAATAAATATTCAACACTGACCTGACCTGACCACACAAGTGACCACTTTCACTCTCACCACCACTTCCACTTCTAGACTTGGCTAAATGACAATCACTGCTCCACTACTCAAATATCTCTTAATTAAAAAGACTGTCTCTTTTATCATCAAAATGAGAACACCAAATTTCCACCATACCTTGAAACAGAAAGTCTGTAACTTGTATACATTTGGACCACTTGGACTTGAGACCAAACCAACCACTGAAAAAAAGGAGACTTAAAGATTCTTCTACAAAGGTTTGAGTTGCATGGACAAATGACATATGAATGCATGCATGCCTGATTAGGAGGACTATGTTATTGGACACTCAAATTACTGTCCAGTATTGTCTTTTTTAGAAAACTACATCATTGAGCTCTTTGCTAACATTTAACTGATGACCACAAAAAGTAGAGAGCTAAAAACAAATGCATACAATGTGTTTTTTTTCTTCTGCCATTAATTTACTCTAAGCTACAAGTTCCATCATGTTAAGATGGTTGGAGCTTTCAACACTGTATAAACAACATGAGCAACTCAGCTGCAGATTAAACTGGAATCGGCTCGGGCAGCTCAGGTGCGCCACTGCTGCCGTTGAGGACAATGACATTACCATCCGCATCCACGTCCACTATGACCGAGTCACCTTCCTTGATCTCTCTGGAGAGCATCTTCTCAGCCATGCTGTCTTCCAACAGTCTCATGATGGCTCTTCTTAGCGGCCTGGCACCGTAGCTGGGGTTGTATCCCTCGTCGACAACCCTGTCTCTAAATCTTTCTGTGACTTGGAGCTCTATTTCCTTGGTCTTGAGCCTTTCAAAGACCTCCTTGAGCATTATCTCAGCAATTTCCTTAACTTCCAGCTTAGTGAGTTGTCTGAAGACGATCATCTCATCAAGTCTGTTTAGGAACTCAGGCCTGAAGTACTGTTTGAGTTCCTCTGTCACCAAACTCTTGATTCGGCTGTAACTGCTGTCCTTCTCGTCATAGTCCAGGTCGAATCCTATTCTGCGGCCTCCCTTTTCGATAACACTGCTTCCAACATTCGAGGTCATGATGAGGAGAGTGTTTTTGAAGTCCACTGTTCTCCCCTTGCTGTCAGTCAGCCTACCATCTTCTAGAATTTGAAGCATCATGTTGAAGACGTCTGGATGTGCTTTCTCGATTTCATCAAAGAGGACAACAGTGTAAGGGCGCCTACGAACAGCCTCAGTTAGCTGACCACCTTCAGTGTAGCCGACATAACCAGGGGGCGAACCGATAAGCTTGGAGACTGTGTGCCTCTCCATGAACTCGCTCATGTCGAGTCTGATCATGGCCTCCTCTGAACCAAAGTAGTAAGCCGCAAGTGCTTTGGCCAATTCTGATTTACCAACACCAGTAGGGCCCGAGAAGATGAAACTTGCAATTGGTCTGTTCGGGTTCTTGAGCCCCACTCGAGCCCGACGAATAGCACGACTGATGGCTTTGACGGCTTCATCCTGACCAATGATCCGTTTGTGAAGGGTGTCTTCCATCTTAAGAAGTCTGTCAGATTCATCGGTCGACACTTTGTCAACAGGGATACCAGTCCAGGAAGATACAATGTGCTGGATATCCACCTCAGTCACGATAGGGCCCACGTCACCTGCCTCAGTCTCTGCCTTGCTCATCTCCTTCCCCTTGTCAATAAGAGCTGTAATTTGTGCCTTGAGATCCATTTCCCGGTCACGCAACTCTCCAGCCTAATCATGTAAAATTCATTAATTTCCGGCCACACTGAGATAGAAAAGTGTAATGCTTGGACATGCAAGATAATTAAATAACCTTCTCAAAGTCTTGGCCACGAACAGCCTCATTTTTCTCTTTTGTAATCTGCCTGAGCTCTTTCTCTACCTCTCTGGCCTCTTCAGGGAGCTGACGGAACAAGTTGGAAAAACACACAGATATGTAAGACTACCGAATTGGCAACATATATTCCATAGATATAAAAGGCTATAAAGTGAATTTGCTTCATCATCAACTGAAAGCACGTCAAATTCAGTGTCAACAAGAATGGAATTCATACCTGTGCATGACGCAAACGAACCCGAGAACCAGCTTCATCAATCAAATCGATTGCTTTGTCGGGCAAAAATCGATCACTGAATTTTCCATATAAAACGAAGTTGAAATCAGAGAGGAATGAGCTTTCACGGCAGTTGCCAGGCTACACAAAGAATAGTTTAACAAAGCCAGACTGATAATATATGTCGAACCTACCTTATGTATTGGTATGACAACTGTGCAGCAGCTTCTAGAGCTTCATCTGTGTACCGCAGCTTGTGGTGAATCTCATATCTCTCCCGAAGCCCTTTCAGGATTTGTATGGTTTCATCTACAGTAGGCTCTGGAACCTTAACTGGCTGGAAACGTCTTTCCAAAGCCGGATCTTTCTCAATGTGCTTTCTGTATTCATCCAGGGTCGTTGCTCCAATACACTGCCATCAAGATGATAAGAATGTTTCAGCAATATAATCAAACAATTTTAGCAAGTGTTCTGCTCCTAATCATTTTTGGCCCAAAGAGCTTGCTTAAGAATGTTGGCATAAATCACACATTGATCATACTAAACAAGACAGATTTAGACATTACCTGCAATTCTCCTCTTGCAAGAGCTGGCTTCAGAATGTTGGCAGCATCAATGGCTCCCTCAGCAGCTCCTGCCCCAATTAAGGTGTGTACTTCATCAATAAAAAGAATGATTTCATCACTCTGTTTGATTTCTTCCATTAGCTTCTTTAGCCTTTCCTCAAACTCTCCACGATACTTGGTGCCAGCAACAAGAAGACCCATGTCGAGTGTTATAACCTAATCACATACAAAAAAGAAAAGATGATGATCCTTGGATATAAATGAAAGAAAAATGAACAATTATATGGAGCCATCACACTTCTAAAATTCTATGATTGAAAAGGAAAAATGCTCTATGACATTACAATTGATAATCTTAGCAGAGAGGAGCAAAGAGAAACAAGTAATAATTGTTATACAGATTTGATTCAAGTACTCAACTAACCTTCTTTCCTTCAATGGTTTCTGGAACATCACCGTTAGCAATCCGCTGTGCAAGGCCTTCTGCAATAGCAGTTTTACCAACACCAGGCTCCCCGATAAGGCATGGATTGTTTTTTGTACGCCTACCCAAAATTTGGGTAACACGCTCAATTTGTGCCTGACGGCCAACAACCGGATCCAATTTACCCTGAACACACAATAAATCATATGAGGGACTATAAAACAGTCATCACAAAGAAACGAATAACTGGATCTAGAGAATAACCTCTTCTGCCAACTTTGTCAAATTGGTTCCAAACTCCTCCAATGTGGGCATCTTGTTGCCCCCAGATGCTCCTACACTAGCCGGTACAGGATCTGTAGTCTCACCAACCATGCGGATGACCTAACCACACAGAAACTCTAGTGTCTTACTGATACTTAACAACAAAGAAAAATGTTATCCATTATTTGAGTAGGTGCTTACCTGGGTACGAATACTACTTGCATCAGCACCCAAGTTCTCAAGAACACGAGCTGCTACACCTTCACCCTCGCGCAGAAGCCCCAGCAATAAGTGTTCAGATCCAATATAGTTGTGCCCTGAATCATTACAAGAAAAGAAGTCACAAACGAGGAGAAGGAAAATGCCTGCAACCTTGAGTGCGTGTTTCCTATGGCAAAATATCTCATGGAACTAAAGCAGTTGGAAATAAAACAGTAGGGAAGACAGAAATAGATATGTAGATACATTGGCCTATAAGAATGGTAAAGAAACAGTTAGTTAACCTAGTTGTCGAGCTTCTTCCAGCGAGAGTTCAAGAACACGCTTAGCACGAGGAGTAAACGGAATCTCAACAGCAACAAATCCGCTCCCTCTACCAATAATTTTTTCAACTTCTACACGAGCATCCTTAAGGTTGATTCCCATAGATTTAAGGACCTTAGCAGCAATTCCAGTCCCTTCCCCAATCAGTCCCAATAGAATCTGCTCCGTACCAACAAAATTGTGGCCGAGCCGTCTTGCCTCCTCTTGAGCAAGCATAATAACTTTAATTGCTTTCTCCGTGAAACGCTCAAACATCGCTTTAGGCACTCCACGGGAGGCCTTCTTTTTCTGTCGCACTGAGATGGCAGCTGCCACCTTTGAATGGAAAGCATGGCCTGATCTTCCAAATGAGTCCAACGCATTAGACCCCCTTAATCCAGAAAAACTCCTCATTCGCATGCCAGATCCTTGAATGGTAGACATCATTGTCACGCTCTTCTTTTGTTTACCAGAACCTTGAAATTGCCCATTTGTAGAACCAGATACCGAAGCAGGAACATTGGTCGACTGAAGCAAGACCCTAGCCATAATTTCTCAACAATCTGGAAAAAGTAGATAACAACATAGTCATAGACTGCAAAAGCATCGTATTGCCCGGGAGTATAACTGAACTCATAACATGCAGTAATGAATCAAATACAACAAATGCTTGGAAGGCCTTGCGAATGTCATATCACAAAAAATAGCAACTAAACAAAAGATGGCACACTTACAAACATGATGTTACGTAACAATAGACATTCTAGAACCCACCCCTCCAGCAATTAACCAATCCACTTGTCTTAGTCATAACCATAACTTGAAAAATTAATTCCTATCATGCTCTTAAAACCTACTCCTAATTAGCAGCTTGGTTTCCACACGTAATTTTACCAGAATATACAGCATGTCACTGGTTCAATCAAACTCTAAATCCTATCCGCAGTTCCTAATTTGACCAGCAAAGAAGCTCATAAAAAAAACGATTCCAAACTCATTTTCCCAAATTGAGTTCCAACTCCATCACAACTGAGCTCATCCATATTCAGTGAATAGCCTCGAGCCTTCAACACATCATCCACATTCATAAAAAACCAATCTAAACACCAAAAACCAAAAAAAAAAAAAACTAATTTACCCTAAACAACCAATCAAGCCCAACCTAATTCCCAAAATCAAACCCTAATACCTCAGACCCATAACTCAACAATACGAATCGAACCCAAAATCAACAATCATAAACCTAATCATGCAACCTCGCCAACTACAATTGTTACCTGAAATCCTAGAGATTATCTACAGAGAACGAAAATTGATAAATGTGTGGAGCAGCAGTAACTAATATATACAGAGTGAGCAGCCCTGATTTATTCCAAGCTGCGTGGAGAGTGAAAGGTACCTCGTGGGTCGGCTAGCTGAGGAGGAGAGAGAGGAAGGTAAGAAGGAGAAGCAACGAACGTGGAGGATAAGAGGACGAGCGATCCTAAACTCTCATTGCGATCTTGAGCCACATCCTAATTCCGTGCACCGTTGCGTATGGTACCGCCTCTCTGGAGACAACGCTAGGATGACGCGCAGGTGAGGGATTCTAACGTCACCTGCAATCTTACAACCGTCCGATTGAGATGAGGTGATCTCACGTGGCAGCCATCGTGCAGCGCGGACATATTTTATTTCAGAAAATAATTAAATTATTTAATCAACGTTTATTTCATTTTAATTATTAATCGAATTGCATATAATAACGTTAAAATTATTTTTCGCAGCATGGACGGTTCTAATTTTTTTTAGTACAAACTTGATGAATCTTTGTGGCTTCCAAGCAATGGGTCCTCTTTTTTTTTTTGTTCATTTTCATTTAATTATGACCAATGACCAATTTGCATTTGGTGGATAAATTGGGAACACCAAATGATATATTTCATCATTTTTGTTGTTCACCAAATTTTGTCGGGTAATATGAATATTTGCATGGAGTAGAATACAAATTAGTAAGTCGGTTGGAGAATGAAACAGTGTCGTGCACGCCATCAATTCAAAACAAAAAATTATATGATAAACGAACACGAATTAAATATTAAATTTAACTAAAAAACATTCAATGTAAGGGATATGTGTAGGCTCCGACTAATAGATATTTATCATCGAATAAATTTATGAACGATCTTTCACCATGTGTTTATTGACCGACTCGAATGGTAGTCATATAAAGAATGTATGTCCTCGCGTACCTCTTCAGGTCATCTTTTGATGCGTCGGCGGGTATCAACCTCATGTTGTTCTGAAACCACATTCGGTTTGCCAATGTGGGCGATCGTGGGCACTTCATATACGCACCAAACAACCTTATACACATTGGTTACCACTCTTCTTCCTCGGTCTCCCACTCTTCTTCCGCGGTCCCAATGACAACTTCACTCTTGATTGGTAATCCGGATAGCAGGTCCACATTCTGCAAGGTTACGGTACATTCTCTCGTCCTCAAATCAAATGTACGGATCTCTTGTCTACATCGCTTTACAAGTGATGTGATTAAGGCACAATCCACCTCAATATTTGCACTTGAGCCCATGGATAAAACTCAGCTCTGGCAATAAATTCGACTTTCCGATGGTCCATTAAGCACATCCTGCGATTGACCAACTTTAAATTTTTTTTCCGCCTTTTGTAGTCAAATGCAAAGTCAGCCGATAAATAACCAATTCTATAATAAGAGAAAATAACAACATACAAATATACATTTATGGGATCTATCCATACTTCACCCGAACGGTGCATCAGTTGTTGCGTCAAATGAAATCTTCTATCATGCCAGGCTCAACTATGTGATCTATATCTATCTGGATTGCAAAAAATAAAATGTCAAATGTTAAATAACTTATCATCATTATAATCATCAACATCACCATCATAATCACCAAATTCACCATCATCATCATAATCACCAAATTCACCATCATCATCATAATCACCAAATTCACCATCATCATCATAATCATATTCATATTCATCATCATCACATTCATAATCATCAACAAGATTACCATTGTAATCATCAAGTTCATACTCATCATCATATTCTTAATCACCGACAACATCATCATCATCAGAATCATCAGCATGTTCATCATCATAAGTAGCATCATCATAATCGATATAATATCATCTCAATTCATCTCCGTGATTTACATCATCATCATAATCAACCATACATCACCATATACATCTCCCTGATTTCACTACATTTGCAATTGATTCGGACTTCCAACAAAAAAACAATTTTACCATAACCGGTTTCTTAATCGATCGTTTAAACGTGATATTCTCTTAATGAGACTGATTTTATTTCATTATTGTCCTCTGTATCTGTCATGTCATCAATATACGAAATTTTTTTTTTTAGAAAATGGGGTATATAAGAAATCTGATCCTAGGAAGGTGATAGTTCTAAATTTGTTTCCGAACGTGGAGGATGAGAGGACGGTGTTTATTAAGCGATCCTGGACTCCCTTTGATATCTTGAGCCACACCCTAATTCCGTGCACCGTTGCGTATGGTACCGCCTCTCTGGAGAGAACGCTAGGATGACGCGGAGGTGAGGGATTCTAACGCCACTTGTAATTTTACGACCGTATGATTGAGATGAGGTGATCCCACGTGGCAGCCATCGTGCAGCGCGGACATATTTTTATTCAGAAAATAATTAAATTAATAAATCAAGCGTTTATTTCATTTTAATTATTAATGGAATTGCATATAATATTAAAATTATTTTTCGCATCATAATTGATATTATTTTGTTGTGCTACAAGATTTAATAATCATTATTTTGATTTCACTAATTCATTAAGACAAAATTAATTACATTTATATCACAAAAATAAATACCTCATCAATGATAATTATCAAACATGACTTTAACTAATAAAAAAAAATGTGTTGACGTATCATGGACGGTTCTAATTTTTTTGAGTACAAATTTGATGAATCTTTGTGGCTTCCAATCATTGGTCCTCATTTTTGTTTTTTCCATTTAATTATGATCAGAAACTAGTCTGAGTTTGGTGCATAAATTGGGAACACCAAATGTATATTTCATCATTTTTGTTGTTCACCAAATTTTGTCCCGTAATATGAATATTTGCATGGAGTACAAATTAGTAAGTCGGCTTGAGAATGAAACAGTGTCGTGCACGTCATCAATTTTAAAAAATAAATAATATTCAATTAACGAACATTAAAAAATATTAAATTTAATTAAAAAACATTCAATATAAGGGATATTTATAGGCTCTGACTAATGGATATTTACCATCGAATAAACTTATAAACGAACTTTAGTCGAACGCACCACGTTTATTGACCGGCTCGGACGGTAGTTCTCGCTATATAAATATATAAAGGCAAAGTAATTTGTCGATTTGGGCCGAACGTGCCACGGGATGGGCCGGAAGCCCATTGGACACATGGATCAGTTTATCGTTAATTCGGGTTATTTCAATTGCTTTAGATTAGTTCGATCTCCTATTCTTTTTAGGATTAATTGTTGTTTTTGTTTTTCATTTAAATTGCAGTAATACCGACAAAAGTATGTAATTAAATATAAATATGAAGAAATTACTATATGCAATTACTATTTGATTAGAAGACTCACAAATTATTAATTAAAGATTGTCATTATTTTATGGTGGGATTAAAAAAGTATGTCGAACCGTTTGTGTTACTTTTTTATCTTTTGCTTATAATGGAATTGTCTATCAAATTAAACACCTATCTCGCATTTGAAAGTGCATTGAAATGAATGGTTTTATTTCAAAAGTTAATCGACAAGAATGCATTGGTAAAATTACATTTTCCATAAATTTTGTGAATGCATATTCCCAAACGATGCACTTTTCAAAATAATGGACCTTTTTAATAAACTTTATATACATTGGAAATGTGCATTATATCATTTTTTTTAATGATCTAAAGTACATAATGCATTTCTGTTAGTGCATTGATACACTTCAAAAATAATGCACTTGATGGGCGTATATAAAAAAAAAAGTATTATTTTCGGAATGTGCAAACTTACATAGTACATCATGTCAATGCACATTTGAAATATAAACCCATTAAAAATATGTTGGAAAATGTGTTTTAATTGGTAAGAAAATGATGGTGAAATCTCATTTTATGATATGAATTTGAGGTGTTAAACATCTTAATTTAATGAGCATTGTAAAGCGCAAATTTAATGGACTATAATATTTGAGACTCCATTGGCGCATTGGAAATACCAAGTGGTCGTCGCGCAGGAGACGACCAAATTAAGAACTTTGGGTGTTTCCCATGACATGCGGGAAACACCAAATGTTTGTCATTGGTAGACGACATGTTTAAAACTATGACTTTTAGCTTCTTCGAGATGACAATATTCTCTTATAAAAGGAGAGACATTCTTGTTTATTAGGATAATGTGTGAAAAAGGAAAAACCAAAAATACACTCTTGAAGCCTTATGTCGGCATGATTGCTCTTACTTTTGAGTTATTTTATTTTATTTAATGGTGATAGTAAAAGGCACAAGTAAGTTCGTTAGAATTGAACCTTGAGGTGCAAAGTTTAAACTCAACAGTTGTTGTATCCTGGGAAACAGTTGCTCGTCAAAGCACCGGTGGGTGGGCAATAATGCTTTAATAAAATCGCCGAGCGAGTCTCAACTGTGCCCATTTTGATTTGATAGTTTAGATTAGAATGCAACTATGTACTGATAACAATTATATGTTCTTATTAGTCTGTCCAATCTGTCTATATTCATATCTCGCAATTATCACTAACAATTGTGTTCAGCCACGACCAACAAAATCTATTTCAATGCACTTTCGAGTATTATAAATGTATGTTAGATAGAAGAGTGTATTGTGCACAAAAGAAAATCAAACTCTTAGAATATGTCTTACATACTCTTTTTCAATCTAATGAAACATAAAATTATAACATATTATTGTGAGTCATTTGATTAAATAATTATCGGAAGATATATTGGGGGCTGCTCTTGTCAATATTCATATGAATATTTAAATATGTTGATTAAAACTTGTAGGCATAAAGAAGCATCGTATCAAGACAGCCTAGCTGGTGTTGTGTAGGATATGTAGCCCTACATTGAAGGACATATATCCAGCCAGCCCTACAATGCCATTTAAGAAGAGATCACGAGCTTAGACAAGATACAATAAATACACATATATACTTGTATACACAGAAACCCTAATATATAATAATAACGCCTTTCATTCAATGAGAAGAGGCTTCAAGATGAAGAGACAAAACTTATAACACCATATGTGGGAGTGACTAGTGAGCATAGCTAGCTTGCAGTTGCAGTGAGCGTTAAATGAGATAGATGGACGATGTAGATAGATCCTACTGTCCCCTAAATTTCACAACTCTCTCTTTATCTCTCTCATGTAGTTATTAGCTTGTTGTTCAAGTTCATTGTAGAGTTAGATGGTGTCCTAGATTGATGTGTATTTATTGGAAAAGTAGCATTTTGTGGTCCTGGTAATGGTTTCCAACTTGTTGAATGAATGGAGCTAGAGCTAGCTAGCTAGGTCAAATTTGATTCAAATCACTTAATGGTTTCATGTGGCATCAACATCTTCCAGCTCGAGAGATATAAGATAAGAACATGCATGGCTTCGTGGACTTATCAAACCCTAGTTTTCAAATTCTTTATCGAATACGCATCTTTATGTAGAGTCGAGTAATTCAAAGGTTAGGGCCAGCCACCAAGTTGTTAAAACTTAAAACCCTAAAGTACTCGAGAACAAGGAGCTCATTCGTTCCTTGAAAACTCCATCTCCATTGAAACAAATCAATCAAATTTTGATCGTTGATTTTTGTTTTAGGGTGTGAAGAAGTTTAGATGCGGTGGAAGTGAGGGGGACCTTCTCACGGGAGTCCTGAGAAATCGATTTATGCTTTGTGGTTTTTTTGAGTTCCCTTTAGATTGCTCCAACTCTCATTATTAGACTCACTATTCATAGCCATCACAAGTATGCGAATGGAATTATTCTCAACTCATATTAAAGATTCACCCATTTAAACCTAGTTGCATATTTCATTTTTTTTAAGTTGGTGATGGCTTTCAAGTATGGTATAGTATACAGAAGAAGCTCAAATGAACCAATATTGTTCTTTCACATTTATAATACAAGTTGAGTTGAAATGGCATCACGAAATTAATGTGAATATTTATTTACTGGCGCGTTTATCCTAAACTCAAAAAAAAAAAAAAAAAGCAATCCAAATACCCACTTTGATTTATCATGAAAATATAATCTTAAAATTAATTTTAATATTCTCAACACTATAAGGTAATTTTTTATAATATAACACTTTTAAATATGTGGAGACCGAGTTCGTCAGTGGTGATCTATCATTAAAAGCGACATTAAATATTTCAGTATATAAGATTCGATTTTTGTGAGATTATAACAAGGATTCTGACCGGATTTGGGTAGAATAGGAAAGAAAAGAAATGGTGGCGGAGAGGCATGTATATTCATCTTAGTTTTCATTCAATAGAAGTCGGTCAACAAAAATGGTTGACTTTCTAAATATGCATCACACCATTATCCCTGCATGACATTTTTTCTATAAAATTATTTAAAATGGAAGACAAAAATAATTTAATCTAAAAAGGTTACCAGATTTTGTTGCAGCTCATCATCATCATCATCATTACGTAGAACGCAAAAAGAGCACCGCTTAATCACTAATCTCAAAATAAACCCTAATCACTGATGAGGATGAGGACAAAGAGCTCACTCGCATCACCGGCAGCATATAACCTTCAAGTTGCTTGTTGCTTCTCGCTCTACACACGATTTCCAGCAAACCCAGAAATCATTACTTGTCTATTTTCCAATTCCATCCCCCCAAGCTTCGATTTCAGACTTCAAGTTTCGATTTTTATCGCTGTTTCTGCAACTCGGTGTTTGCGAATTTTGAATTTGAGACGAAGGTGTTGAAAGATGCTTTCTGGTGTAAATGCGTGGATGGGAGACCGGGACGAGGACCAGAATCTTGGCGCGTGGGTTGCTGGCGCTGCTGGGTGCCTCGATCTGGGTGGAGCAGCGGAGCAGCGAGGTGGGGAGGACGATGTGAACTCGTCGGCGTTCAAGTCGATGTTGGAAGTGGAAGAAGACAACGACTGGTTTAACAATGGCGGCGTTGGTGATGGGGGTTTGCATACTCACATCGGCTTCGCTCCGGACGCTAGCAGCTTGGGAGCCGCTGCGGGCGACGGCCACGACATCAGCAACAGCTTGATGATGTACCAGCGCCAGCAGCATCACTCGGTGGACTCGTCCGATTCGTGCTCGCCGAGTTTCAACAATTTGGATGTTTCCCAGGTACAGTTTTATCTCCAGCCAAAGCCGCTGGCCTCGTCTTCCTCGCTTCTGAGCTTCATGCCGACTCAGTTGGATCATTCCAGCTTTGATTTAGGGTGTGAGCAGAACTTTCTAGAAGCTCAGAGCTCATCATTTTACATGAATGCTAACAGTAGGGGAAATAGTGGGTTTTTTGGTAGCTATTCTGATTTGATGAACTCAAACTCAAACAATCAGATTAGTAATTTGATGGGTTCCAGTACGAGGTTTTCGGGTTTTGATGGTGTTGGGATTGATTTAGGATTTAAGGGGTTTGATGATGTTGGGAGCAATGGAGTGTTTACCAACAGGTCTAAGGTTTTGAGGCCATTAGACAGCTTTCCATCCACCGGAGCGCAGCCCACTTTGTTTCAGAAGCGAGCAGCCTTGCGCAAGAATTTGGCCGAGAGTGGTGGGGGGAATGTGGGGATTTTGGCCTTGCGGAACGATGAAGTTGAGGGAGATAAGGGGAAGAGGGAGATGGGGTTGAATGAGTTGATGTTTATGAGGAAGAGTCGGAGTGGTATGGATGAGTTCGATGATGTGAGTATAGATGGATCAGGGTTAAATTATGATTCTGATGAGTTTATGGGGAGCTATAAGTTGGAGGAGAATGGGAAGAATGGTGGGAGTAGCTCGAATGCGAATAGCAGTGTTACCGGTGGAGATCATAAGGGGAAGAAGAAGGGGCTACCGGCTAAGAATCTGATGGCTGAAAGGAGGCGCAGGAAGAAGCTCAACGACAGGCTTTACATGCTTAGGTCTGTTGTTCCAAAGATCAGCAAGGTAATAATCCCCTCGTAAAAAAATGTTTGGTGATTTCTAAAAGCCCCTATGTTTTTCGTATTTAGATTCAGTGGAAGTTTGATGTTTTCGTCGGATTGATATGTGCTTCGTAATTGTCAATTCTCTGATGAAATCTTGTGCTGACAGATGGATAGGGCTTCAATCCTCGGGGATGCGATCGAGTATTTGAAGGAGCTTCTGCAAAAGATCAATGATCTTCACAATGAATTAGAGTCGGCTCCTGCTGATTCTTCACTGACACCTACAACTCCATTTCCCCCTTTGACACCTACAGCACCAACTTTCCCATGCCGCATCAAGGAAGAACTTTGCCCCAGCTCACTGCCGAGTCCCAATGGCCAACCTGCAAGGGTAAATAATCTCTCTCTGTACACCGAATTTACCTTCTATTGATTGTAATTTCAAATACTGACATTTCGAGCAAACTTGGCATCATTTTCTTTTTTGGCAACATAACATGTTGTACTTTCGCTGTTGGTTTTACAGGTTGAAGTTAAGCTGAGGGAAGGAAGATCTGTTAACATCCACATGTTTTGTAGCCGCAGACCGGGGCTATTACTGTCAACAATGAGGGCTTTGGATACGCTTGGATTAGACATTCAGCAAGCTGTTATTAGCTGTTTTAATGGGTTTGCTATGGATATTTTCAAGGCGGAGGTGCGCTTTTTTCTGTCTCTGTTTTCTTTATGTTAATACTATCTTGCTCATCAAAATAGTAACCAAATTAGCCTGCCAAAATGGCGGAACTGAGGCATTTCCATCTTATTTTTCTTAAGCCATGTAATTTTGCATAGACTGAGTTGCCTATCGACAAGGCATATTTTATGCAGCGCCACTTGTTTCTAGGCATCGACGTCGTTGTCCCATTTTTTAGCTCTTTGATTGACATTGATAATTGCTTGTGAATTTTAAGGTTATTATCTGACCAACCCGTGTCTGGTTGCTTGCTGCAGCAATGCAATGAAGGTCAAGATGTCCACCCAGACCAAATCAAAGCCATGCTTCTCGAATCAGCCGGCTTCCATGGCGTGGCATAAAGGATGGTTTCACTCGTCCATCCTAATGGCTTGACGAGCTCATCTTGTGCTAGCTCTTACCATTTCCAGATTATTTCATTTCAGCTGAGGATGTTTTATTCAGCTTTTAGTCTTGCTAGCAGTTTCTTGTTCCATGCAACTTAGATAATGCTAACATGTTCTGTTCCAGCCTTCATAACAGGTCCCTGCTCAACTTTAGTATTTGGCTCAATTTTTTCTCTTTAATTTAATTTAATTTAACTTAACTTATTTACTAAAATTATAGGAAGAAGAAAGTAAAGGCAAACTGAATAGCTTAAGATTATTATTATTATTGTGGGAAAGGTCCTTCAGCTAGCATCACATTCCCAGAGCTTAAGGTGGAGTAGTAATGGAGAAAGTGAGTGCTGAAATTCTCTACATGGCAATCAATGCTACTAAGAAGTATATACAGAGAGTGAAGGAGGAGGTGGGTGTATAAGATATGCACACAGCACAAGATGACTACTACTTGTACTTGAATTGCAGCCAGAGCAGCTTAGTTAGGAGGGTGCTGCTCTGTGTTTCTCATTACCTCCAATCTAGAATGGCCGGAGTGATACTCTCGCAAAAAACAAGAAGACAATACCCTGCAATGGGCATGTAAAAATATGTCAGAGGAAGCCATGGACTGACTGGGAAAGACATGACCAATTTATTGGGGTTACCTAGAACAAGTCAAAAATATATCTGTGGATTCTACAGGCTCTGGCTGATGCCCACTTCCATAGAATCAAGAGCTTCTTCAGCTGAAGGAGGACGATTCTCATCAAGTTTTGAGCAGCCCAAGGTCCTTGGATTCATCTTCTGGACCTCATCTTTGGTGTAGATGAAAATCTTCCGCACCATGCCACAGAATTCCCTAGGTATGGTTAAAAAAGAGGAACATCATAAATTCAAAAAGGATGCAGATTCCAAGCAACTACATTAGGAACTAGGAGCAAGGAAATATATGAAAACCATAGCAATGCTTACTGCCAAGGATCATCCCCGACAAGCATCATATCACCCTCGTCATCGGTATACACAACTAACCAATTCGATCGAGCAGATAACAATTCCCCTCCGAAATCGAACAACTGGTCAAGTTCTGCTTTTAGCTCTCCATAGTTGTTGAATTTCGACAGATCCACCGACCTACCAAGGGCGATCCCTTGCTTGTGTACCTTGAAAAACATTAGTAAATGTTACAACCCAACTCATTATTTAAAATTCTCGCGAGCTCTGATGGAGAACATGGTGGGAAGAGTGATAAATAAAGTACCTTGGTACAACTCCTAGTGGAACCACTCTGGCTTTTCCCTGGAACTTCTCTAGATACAGGCTGACAGTTTTGGAAAGTTTTATCTTGCTCAGCAGCTGCGTGAAAATCTCTGGCATTTGAATCTTCCGGCTGTCCAGACTTGAGACCAGAGTCAGCCATGCAAGGCTCTGGAGTCAAAAGATTAATGCCCTCTAGTGCTCTGTCACCACTGTTTTTTCCAGACATGGATGGTTCTGATGATACATGATGGCCAAATAGAGGAATGCCGAAGAGCTTACAGCTTCCATCAGTAGGCTTTGCAGTTTGTTGTTGTACAGATAAAGTAGTTGGATCTGAGTCCCTAGACCATCCAAAATTTGTCAAATAGGATGATATTGGAGGCTTAGACCAACTTCCAGACTGGTGCTCCGCTCTATGCCCATAAACCGTACAGCTACCCTCTACTGCATCATATCCACCAAAACCATGACCTCGAAAAAGTGAATATCCAACTTGAGCTGGATATTTCATGCTAGATTCAGGTGGATGAAGTGATAATCCAGGCGGGAGGGCAGACCAATGGTTTTCAGGCTCATGAAAAGCTACCTCATCTTTTGCGGTGGGATTTTTTATGGTGCTTGTGGCAGCAGCAGATTCAGGAAAAGGCAAGCCATGCGGATGTGAGGAATCTACACGTGACCCTAATCCTGACAGAAGATCTGTATATGTGGGTTCATGCCTATTTAAGGGCAACCAATTCTCTACTGGATATCTACTGGGAGAAGAAATCACAATAGCTCTCCCTTCATCAACAGATAATCCCCACATACCAGGTTTCTCAACTGTCTCGGACTCATTACTCTCAGCAAGATTGGCTCTCAAGGTCGAGATGATTTGACCTTGCAAGACCCTAGAGAATCCATTTGCTCGTGGAGGATCTAACACAACCTTCGATTGGGCTACACAGGACAATGATAGAAAAAATCGAGGTCAGACCTCAATTTGCAACTAATGATGGTTACGGGAGTAATATCATGGCTAAGTTATATGCAAGATACCTTCTCTCGTTAGAACCGATGAATCAGGAGATAAAGGCAATAAATTTGTTCGAGGTCTTTTTGGCCTAGGCATTGGAATGGAATTAAGTGATGGAGGAGTTAATGCAGGTTCAATTTTCCAGGGCGAAACTCTATCAGGTCGAGGAATCGTCGATGTTTCATCCCACCTCACCTATTACGCACATTTTTCATTAGTCTTTCATTGTAACATTTGTACTTTTCACAATATAGAATAGGCTCCAGGGACAAACTGTAACATGAAAATCAAAGATTACCTTTAAACATCTCCATTTTGAATCCCGCCACATTTTGGGATCAGAATCCTCAATACCAACAACAGTACCAGTAAACCTAAGAAATCAGACAACATGTGATTTTAGTTGTAATTTGTGATGCTTCCGAAAAGACAATGCGGGTAAATACAATATATAATAATCGACAACCACCCAAGAGTAAACCAATATTTGTCAAATCATACCTTTGTTCAGGAGCTTCTTCGCCTTCAAATCTCATTTTAAATCTCATTCCTATGGAATAGTTGCTCTTAACAAACTCCATGTACTGATCAAAGGGTACTATGAACTCTGTCGGACTAGTCCTGAGGAAAGTTAACGCATAGTTCTTATCAACACATACAATATATTTGTTCAGAGGATCATGACATGTTCTCCACCATCTGAGACAATAAATGTTAATTCAGTGTTCAAGTGATTAGCAAATAGTACTAACCTAGGTTTGTAGAAGACTGTGAACATTGTTCCAGTTGATATCGCATGCCACGCTGACGCAAGGACACCAAGATGCATGCTGTGACTCGAAATCACTGAAGAAGGAACATTTCCTTGCTGCCTCATGGCTCTTCTAACACCAACTCGAAGCTCCCCATTCTCTCCTCTGAGGAATTCAACAATTCGAGGTAGATGCTTAGTAAATATAGACACGTTAAACTAAAATACTACACCCAAAACACCTACCTGAGAAATATGAAGGCATCGCCAGCTACAAGCCTTTTTGAACTGACAAATACACTCCAACCACTTTGAAGCAGGTGCCTCCGGGGTTGGCCTGTCAATTTTGAGCAAAATTTAGTAAAATGTATAGAAACAAACACATGGTAAATTTTCTAAGCAAGAGAATTAAGGTGAGAATAGCAGAATCTCAGTTCCCAAAACTCAAATTTTAAAGGTACCAAACAAACACAGCGAGTCACTTTGAAGCACAGATACAGTAAATTACCAATGAATCATGAGAGATTTGGACTTAGGCGCATACCTCTAAAAATGTGTCGAAATCGCCACTCAGTTCCATGCAAATCCTTGGCTACCAACTCCTGAGTAGGAGGTTGCCTAGACATATCCTGCCAGATCCAGAGACAACATAAATATCTATCTAAATAACCTACAAAAACGCGCCAGATGCATCACATGACTAACCAAAGGAGGAAGACATCCGTCTGCATGCCGTCTTAATACAGAGAAGCCACCATGAGTACTCGTATCAGACGCTGTCAAGGTCTTACAGAAGGAATGCACATGAAATCTTGGTTTCGGTGGTGGGGGAGGATCCTTTTCAACACTGTTTTCATCTTGCTGGAGATAAAAAGAAGAAGGATATCACACACTTGACGAAATTCAAACCAAACATCATTCGGTACAAAACAACTAAAAAGCAGGTTAACACTCACATTATGCTCAGGCACCAGAGTCACTTGTGCATACACCTCATCAGTAATTGGTTCGGCCTGTACACAACATTGAAACATCTGAGAATACATATAACTAACCAAGTATTGGAAATTCACCGATCTGCAGAGCCCACCAAAGGAAATGTTAATCATGACAAGAAAGTATCCAAGTAGGTAGAATACCATCAAATTAACATTGATCACTCGACAAAGGATTTTTGACGGAAGATTGTACACCGGTAACTCCTGGTCAGTCACTTTATTTGTAGAAGCCTCGACCTAATTCACAAAATTAGCGCACCATGTCAGCTCGAGACGCATACAAACCACACTAAATTCTCCTACCAAACTCGCATCTTTCGTCAAATAGGGAAAACTCCTACACAGCCCAGGTTAAGTATGGCCAAATGATAATTAGAAATGAATCTGAAAATCGCAAGTCAAGGTTGAGAAATCTGAGCCTTATGGTTCATTGCCAACCTGTTCAATGTGTCCCTGCGGGAAGTAGAACACGCGCTCCCCCTGACGCGGCACGGTCACCAGCGGACCGGCGCAGGCGTGCCATAGCTCCGTGTAGAGCGCGTCCTGCGCATCAACTGCACAGACCACAACACTCGGCGCTAAATCGATCCGCACACACACACAACAACGAAAGGAGAAAAATCCCACTAATTCATGAATTACCTCTTCTGTCGCCGATCCCCTCCGCACCGTTCCTGGAAGCTTGTCCGCCACCGCAGCCTACCGCGTCCTGCGGCTCGCTGTAACCAGGAGAGAATCTCTCGCCTCTCCCGTTCCTCGCCTCAGAAGTCGCCATCTCAGCAGAAACACTCAACGCAGATCTCTCATCAAAACTCATAAACACACAACACGAGCTCCGATTCAGTCAACACAGCTCCAAAACCCTAACCTCAAAAATCCACACACCCTAAACAAAAACAAACCAAATCAATTCCTCTGAACTCGCAAACGTCGTAGAAGGCACAGACAGCGTGTATGGCGGATAAGGTTATGTAAGCTAGCAAGATCCCTCTGCGTCTCCACTTCTCCGTCCATCCATTTGTCACAACAGCTTTTGGACCTCGGATGTCAATTTGGGTTTGGGTTTCTCTCTCTCTCTCTACGTTTGCGACTAGTTGCAGTTGAGAGGACTACACGGCGTGGAGAAGAGTGATGTTTAGTTGTGAGGACCACGGCGCATACACAAAACAACCTCTCTGAAAACCATCATCAACTGGAGCAGCTTCCTTGTTTCGTCATCTTCATCATCGACTACACAACAATTTTAGCCAACACGCGATTTGGGGAGGTAAGAAAAATATGGCAACCGACCACCGGAGCTGCACCGGCAACTTTTTTATATACTCCGGTTCTAATAAACATAAATAAATGACAAATAATTATAAATTTATAAACACATCTAATTTCATACCACACTTCAAACTTATTATGTGGTGCAAAACTGTGAAGTTACTCAACTACACCAATATTAAAACAGTATATTTTTAGTCTTTTTAACATACACTTTTACTATAAAATAATCTTAAAAATATATATATTATAAATGTAGAACAAAAAATGACGTCATGCTACAATTAATTATATTTTGTTGCATCACACTGATTACACATACAAAATTATTTTGATGCAGTAGATAATATGAGCAGATAAGTTGTTTTAATGTATTAGATAAGATGAACATATAAGATTTTTTTCATAAATGTCTCAAAGTCAAATGTTGCATCCTAATTTGTCTCACTGTAAAAATTAGTTGCGAAAATGTATTTTTTAGATGTAATTTTATTTGGAGCGTTACGGTGTAGATTAGTGTAAAATCGTTTTAATTAAATATGATTTGAATTGGTGAAAATGATTTTATAAACTTTGCCTATAAACCCTAATCATTTTTAATGACGCGTCATATTTAATATGAAATTATTTATCTTGGGGATAAAGTAATTAGATAAAAAATTCATTGCAATAAAGAAATAAAATCATGTCGTCTCGTCATCAACTTGTCATGGTCTTTGACGATGTAATTTAGGTTGTAATGACATAGTTAATGATGATGACAATTGGAGCTTGCTAAAATCTGGTCGTGACATTTATATTATGCCATTAAGTGGGTATTTTTGTGCAATTTTATGTTTTTTTAATAGATATTTTGTGTCATTATAAACATTTTAGTAACGTGGTTGGACAATAAAATTACAAAAATCATAACATGAAAGACCATAAAAATATAGTGGATTGCTTTTCAGTAATTACTAATGTCAATAAGTTTATTTCGATTTGGTTTGAGGATTAATTTAGAGTAGTTGAATATTTTAATTACTTATTGAAAATAACATTATTATGAAATGTGAGAGTGTTTGTAATAGCAATCATTATTTTAATGACACATAATATTATCATCTCAACTAGTTTATTTATTGGCACGAGGGTTTTATGTGGCAAAAAAGAAGAAGCAAAGATGTTTTTGAAAACTAAATTAAACTGATCTGAAACGAATTGAAGTGAAACTGATTAAAGTTACTATTTGGATGAGAATGATTCAATTTCCAATTTAAAATAAAGGTTTAGGTAATCCATCAGTATATTTCTTTATCTTGAAGCAGAAGTTGTCATTTGTCACGCAAAAGGCTTTTGCAGACGAATTCTTATTAGATAACATTACATTTAGCTTATGCGCAGAATTGAATTGTATCTGTTTTTTGATGACCTCTTATTTATAATCGTCTAATGTTAAAGTATAAGAATTAATCACATTTAAAAGAATGGGTCCTTAGAAGTGGATGACAAATAAATTATGAAAATTTATTTTATATTCCATCAAAAATCAAATGTTGATGAATTGGGGGTAAGGGAGGGGGTGGTGGGGTAGGGTAGGGTAGGGTAGGATGGCCCCAACCAAAGGTATTGTCCATTTGGGACATGAGTGTGTGGTCTCTAAGGGCACACACACAAAGGACGGTAAAGGAATCTTGGCACTCTAAAAAGATCAATTTTGCTTGCACATTTTTCTCTTTTATCATCTTCATTTTCTAATTGCTTCATGCACCTTTCTTCTCCTATCCTCTACATTGCCTTTAAAATTCCCCTAGCTTTATCTGTGGCATCCTCTTGTTGGGGCTATTCGAGCCATTGTTGAATCCACATTGGCCATTGTTGATACATTTCATCGATCTTGTGGACTTTTTCAAAGTGCAATGCCATCTTTCAAGGACAATAAGTGACAATGAACTAGGCCATACTCATGACAAATTATAAAAACATATATGTATTGCTCAATTTAAATATTATTTAGCAACTTTCATGGACCATATTGAACTATAAACATATGTTTCTAGTGCACTATGGTCAACTTTGAACAAATTTTAAAACATGGAAACGTGTTGATAAGTCTTTATTTATTTCCAAAAATAATGAAAGTTGTCACGTTGATATTGAGCCTAGGTAAGAGGAGTGTCCCACGCCTTTATTAGACGAAATATCTCTCAAATTTTGGTCATTTTGATTATTATTATCATTTTGATTTTAAATCGCTCGTTTTAGAATTGATGATGAATTATATTACATAACAAAAAGTAAGTTACCATTAAATCACTAAAAATTGTGATTGATGGGTGCGGTGTACGTAATGTAATTTAATGCATGGGAGCATAAGCAATAAATTGTTAATTATATTCTGATTGAGGACCCTACACGTGTCCCCTATCAGGTCTGCACCAGATGGGCCCGCAATTTAATTTAATTTATTTTGTGTGAACTAAATAAGCAATTTTATCTAAATATCCCTAACCTTACGTCTCCCTTGAACCCTAACCCACAGACAAACACGACTTCGTTTCAACCTCGTCCTTCTAATCCACATAACTATTCTTAATCAGGAAAATTAATCCTTGTCGGCTTTTTTTCCAAAGGTAAATTAATATTTAATAATAATCAAACGTTGGACTTACCGAGAGTGTTGCCAGTAGTGGGCCCAGCCCAGACATTTAGCCCAGTAAAAACCCTACCAAGGGTCCTTTTTAACCCGAGCCCGTCACAGGCCGACACGTCACGATGCAGTAGCGGACGCGAAACGTGGAATTAAATTCACTTTATTAATGATCGATGATTGGTACAATGAGAATTCGACACGTGGTTAGTGGGCTTGCAGTTGGATAAGGACACGTGGGGTTTGAGGGGTCTGTCGGCGCGTGGAGTGTGTTTGTTTTCGTAGGTTCGGTTTGGTTTGTTGTGACAGGCAGATTGCGTGCACCGGGTCGGGTTGAGGTTCGGGTACAATGTAACCGAGGTCGAGGTTATCCATTTCGATGGGTTTCAACTTTTTTTGGCCACATTGCGTCATCATTTTTTCTATTTTCAATGTTAAACTAAAGTATCTATTATGTATACCAACAATATCGTCCATCCAAAATATTACTAATGCATTGTGGAAAGGGCTGTGTATCAAATAATTGTTCTTTATTTATAACGAATCTATTAATTTTCGACCGCCTACGAATTAATAAGACATCAACCTCTATTTAAAATGTGTCAATATGCGTCTTAAATCGCTCAGTCTGATCTAAAGAATAATTGTAAAGCGACCACTTAACCAAACTGCATTATTGAATAATTATATTGTTTTATATCCCCGTGACGACTTGCGAAGTGGGCTCGAATAGAATTGAATGTTTGATAAAATCTTCATTATCAATAGTTGTTTGACTCAATTATCTTACAAAAAAAAACATAACAATTTGTTAATTATATCAAGCAAGGATAAGATGGCATGAGTGCGTGTCAATGTCTATTTGTAGTACTTTATTTATATATCTTCTTGTAAAATTAAAGCTTGTAACTATTTAATTATAACACCACTTTAAAAAATAGCTTTATCACAACATTTTTATATAGCTTGAGGTCACACTAGCCTACATTTGGAAAGATTTAGGTCATATTCTTTTACATTTAAATTCTTAGAAACTTAAGTGAATTACGTATATAAGTTCCGTTAAATTAAATACATTCATATTATTATTTATCATGGTAGTGTTGTGGTGGTTGTGATGTGGTTGTAGTATGATTTTGTGATGGTTGGATTGTGGTTTTTGATTATGGTGGTATTGCGGTTTTGTGGGATGGTGGTGTTATAGTGGCGATAGTATGGTTATATGGTGATGATTTTGTTGTGGTGATAGTAAATTAAGTATTTCAATTAATTTAAATTAAATTTAGTTAAATTCAGATAAGTTAAATATTTCGTAAAGTTTAACTACAAAATATCAAATCCTTAGTCTTAAAGACATGGAAGATTCTTTAACGATTAGAAAAGTTAATGGATATTTCAAGTAATAAATATATCAATTACTAATCCACACACGTGGTAGACATACTTTGTTGTTCCGGTGCGTGTGGTCTAATGATAAATGAGACGTTAACCATTTCCGCGACTAGGATTCGATTCCTGACCGGACTGTAGCGGAGGATTTGAGATAGAATAGAAAAAAAACTTTAATTTATTTTTAATATCGATTATGGGCACATACTCATTAAAGTTAAAACAAAATATTACATGTTAAATTTATAAAATTTGGTAGTTATTAATTATTTTTTAATAGTGTCAACCTCCTTTTTTAGGTGTTGATATCGAAAAATATATTTTTATATTTAACTGACCAAATTGATGTAATTTACTATAAACGTAATAAAATGAAAACTTCAATGATGGAGGAGAATATGATGATGGCTTAAATGCATTCAAAGTCTTTATATTTGTTGTCAGAAAAAACAGAGTATCTGTGTAATGTAATCAGTTTGATTGATCTTCTGAGGTCTCAATGAATACTCAAATTGTCAGATGTGTTTGCCGACGAGGAACATTATGGGAGCTCTCTATCTAATCAAAGTTTCTCACTCACGGGTGTCATTCATTGTGTAACGAGGTAGAATCGATTCGAATCGTTATAAATCTAGCATATTCTAATCAGCTCTCGTCACCACCAACCATTATGACACTATATCCTTCGCTTTAAAAATGTATTAGTATATTAGTGACAAAATAATCGATAATGTTAATTTATTAAGCAATCATAATTTTCAGTGGACGTACGAATGTTCATTGAATTTATACTCTATCGTCAATAAAGACGAGGTCTACTCAACAAAGGTACGTAAGTAGTGGAAAAGAGGTAAAGCTATTTTATTTCGAAGTTTGAGGGTGTGGCCCGTGAAATAGAACGTGTATGTATCGGCATTGAAATTGAGTTCAAAGGAGCCAATGGAAGAGGAACAAGTAGGTGAATGGATGGCTCAACCATGTCTGATTTTTGAAACCCGTATCAACATCAAAACCATGTGTGGCTTTGGGGACCAAATAAGCACTCACCATATCATATCTTATTTCCGTTCGCGTACCCATCAATCGCTCAAAATTTACATGTTCTTTCCGTACAAGTAATTTTGCTCACTGTAAATAATTACTACGCGACAACTGATTTTAGTAAGCTGTCTGCGTCGAGAATATGAACAAAAATTGCAATATGACTTTGTTACACAGAAGCCAAACTCGCGAAGAAGAATGAAAAGGAGTACATGGGCCACAAATTGGGCTTTGAAATGGGCCACGCGTGCGCAAAGCCCAACCAGAAGCGCCAAATGAAATTGAACTTTGTGCTGCCAATTGGGCGCGGCAGAATCCCACTTGGTAGCTTTTTAAGGATCCTGTAGCTGCATGCTGATCCAATGGACTCGACTATTCTAAACTTTTGCTTCTTAAATAATCTGCTAGAATGTCATTCAAATACATAAGAGGAAAAAAAAAAGCATTAGACAAATCGCAAATTAGTCGAGCAGGGGCGCAGGCTGCCGTCAGTGTACGCTGGCAACATTATTCTGAAACACGAACATTTGCTACCATAGCAAGATAATTACAATATTATAGAACCAGTGCTGTGGTGTCAAGTACCAACTCACAGTGTAATATCATCGTTCAGAATTTACTGATTTCCGGCTATGGGACTGTCTCTTGCTCTCTTGATATCATCCCAACCTCGAACCCATGGCTTCCCAAGTACAGCTTGTGTGTCCGGTGCAGAATAGCTGTTTAAATTGTCCAGAACCTTTCCGCGCACGGCACAAAATACCTAATTGACAAAACAAAATTAAATCAGTAATAGGACAACTATTATGAAATCATAATGTGAAAAAAATCTGAGTGGCTTTCTCCCATCTTTTTTTCAGTAGATTTTTCATTCAAAAAATAAGTAATACATTCACACTACACAATCACTCAAGTCTAGAAGGTTTAATTCATACAGGGTTATTCTCAACTGTTTCCGGGGGCTGCTCCTGACCACTCACCCATTTCCACAGATCTGGATTTTCCTGCAGTGAACAACAAACAAATCTATAGGTCAAACATTAGTGGAGTAGCCAGGTCTAACTAGTTTAAACAATGCTTTTTGTATACAAAAACTGATAGAAATTTATCAAAATGGAGACAACACACTGATATATCACGGAGCTACAGATTTGGATCTTCAAGGCTTCTTGTACTATAGAATGCATTACTAATGACTTGACAATCTCTGTTGGAAAAGTATACATTTAGAACTCAACATTTGAGACATCCTTAGTACATAGGGAGGTTACCCAATACAAGAGTAAAACCACCATGACAGCACCTGGTACTTGTGAAGCCCAACATGCATCATATACAATTTGAAATGAAATTAATACCCATACACTTTAGAAAATGGACTTTTTAGTCATATGCTTGAAACGGAAAAAACAGTCCATCATAGGCAAGCAAAGACAAGTTTGCCAAAGAAAATCAAATGGGCGCTCATTTATTATTCAAAAACAAATTTATCTTTGTTCCTAAGCTTAAAGAAAATGGAAAATAAAAGATGAAGATAGAAAAGTGGAAAAAAAAACATGAAATAGGAAGGATGGACTAAAAATGTGAATCTTAGTTTCAGAAGGAAGTGAATAGTTTTTGAAATAATATTTTACAAAGTTAATCTTAAGTTGAATGGAAAAGAAAATTAGAAAAACATGAGTAATTGATTGACCATCTATCATTTCCCTATAATTTCCTCCCCAATTGGAAGGAAGAAAATATAGAGAGCTATGTGAGAAAAATCTACCCTCCGTTTCATTTCATGTGCTTATACTTACCTTCCATAACAACTCAGACATTACCAATATTTATTTGTTTTATTATTTCTTACTTTTAATATTCTATTTCCTTCTAAATTTCTCCTGGACAATGTGTAAGTGTGCAGTTTCTAAGCTGGCTCTCCCAGTTACTTATCATCGAACCAAACTTACACAAAAAACTACTGACGATGATGCAATAATCCAGATTTGCAAGGTAATTTTCCAATCCACATTGCCAAAACCGAGGTTAGCATGTTCAATCATTATCAGAAATATGTAATAGTACTGATGCAACACAGGCTTACTTACTTAAGTGGCCTTTCTATAACCTAAAAACATTTGATATGGAAAAAGAGAAAAAAATGTAAAATCATTCCTTGATAAGATCAAATGCAAATATTAGATAATAAAATTATCATACCAGATCAAGAACATCTACAAGACACCTGATCCCAGATTCATCCATATTGTAAATGTTCTCATCCACCCATTTCCCCAGAACTAAATCCAACTCCAGAAATCCACGCTGCTTGCTCCTGTACAACAGCCTAGACACACAACAATCATTCACACATAATCGAAATACCTAAGTTCACTCCAATCAACCACAAACACACAGATTTAACTTCCAAAGTATGATGGTAAAATATACCTGTTAAACAATCTCCTCTTGCTCTCTTCATTAGACAGATCAACATCAAACGCCTCATCCGTCGAAGTCGACAAGTACCTGTAAATAAAACCACCACAATACCTCGGCCTGCACACCACATAGACTCAGACAACTCTAAAAAATTCCAGTGATTAATTTGAAACCATGCCGATGAATATAAAAACAAAATTCGATTACCTGCAAGGAGTTTGGGATGGAATACGAGGCGCCGGTGCAACGGAGGGGCGGATCGGTGTGGCAGTGGAGCTGACGAGTCGGTTAACGATCGACGTTGCTCTTCGTAGGTTCGCCATTGTCGAAGGCTTCGAGTTATTTTTCAATAAATATTTTTGATGGTGCTGGTTTTGACTGCGATGTGTGATTTGGGTGGATGGTTACGTGGCTTGAGTTTTGTCCACACGTGGTTAGTGGGCTTTATTGGGCCGTCATGAGATGTTGTCGGCCCTCTTAGATGGGCTGCATAATTCGGTGGTTCGATTAAACAATTTGAGATTTCGAACCTTAGACCGAGAAGTCAGTATTTAATCACACAACCACCGTCTTAACGCCAAATAAATTATACTATGATATCTATTCATACTTTGTCAATGAATTATTTATAGAATGTGTTTTTTTTTGAATTAAAATTGAATAATAAATAATATATTCGTCAGTTTGAAAGTTATATTCATTAATTTGATACATATATTTATGATTTATACACATTACTATATAATATATACGATACAATATTCATCAATTTAATTTAACTGAACCAACGGAACTTTAAATTTCATAAGAATACGTCCCATGCTTTACCTCTATATAATATTTATTTTTTATAAAACGATCGGGATGGCTTGCTCTTTCAAACAATTATTGTATCTGTCAAAAATAAAAATTACTTAGAATGAACGACCAAATCGAAACGGCGTACGATGTTGTCTTTCTTGTTGGAAAAAAATTGATGTTCTGCCCTTGTTTGGCGTTTAAGTTTTAGAAATACGGCCTTTTGAGTTTGAGTTTCAAAACTGCCCTGTTTTTCAAGGCGACGGTTCTAAGGTGTTAGGGTTGGGTTTGAGCGGCTGTGGTATGAGGAATTGTTGGCTGGCGAGCGAAGATTGGGGATTGAGATGTGCTGTTCTACGGTTTAGAGTGTCCAATTCGAGTTGGGTTTTGGTTTAGCTATGCTTGATTTGGTGATTAATATATGCTTGAATTAGGGGTTGAAATTTGATCGATTTGGTGTTGATATATGCCTGACTTGCAGCTGCTGTTGGCTGAAATTTATAAGCAAATGTATGACAGATTTGTTGATTCATCCCAGCTTGAAAAATGCCATGCGGGTTTAGCTATGTTTGTCTATAGTGTCATGTAAAGGTAATGTCATGTTAAGCAAATTCATGTGTACCATGTTAAACTATGCATATATAAGCAAATTCATCCCATGTTAAGGTAATGTCAGTTGAGTACATATGAACATCTGAAGTTGTGCTGCTGTCGAGTACATTTGGTTGAAATACATCATATTGGTATTGAGTATTTATGGACATTTTGTTTGTGTTAGTTGTGGTGTATTTGTCAAACGATCAAAATGGTGTTTTACCGTTTCTAGATATATTTGTTGGATTCATACGGTCATATTATTTTTTTCCTTTGAAAAATAATAATCATTCAAGGACATTATACGGATAAATGAACATGTTCTTTAAAATTTTCCTTTTACAGATGGATATCGATCAGATTGATCAGCCTAGTCCTATTGACCATTCTGTATTGAGCCAGCAGGGCACTCATCGTTCGGAGGAAGTTTGGAATGATCAGGTTAGTGATTGGCCATTTGATGATGGGAAATTTATGTGAATGGTTTTCATAATTTGATGTTTCTTTATGTTGAATTGGTATAGGGTGGGGCAACTTTGAAGGTGGTTCATAGACGGATGTGGGACATGGACCCTCGTATCGTTCCATATGTTGTCCGAGCAGGATTCCCGTAGACCCAAATTCAAAACATTGAAGCTGATTGGGCACTGATGACTGTTTTAGTGGAGCGATGGCGGCAGGAGACGCATACCTTCCACCTTAGGACGGGCGAGGCCACGATCACAGTACAAGATGTAGGCCTTCTCACCGGTTTGCCCATAGAGGGAGATGCGGTGACCGGTAAGGAGGAAGCTGTGTGGGAAACGATTTGCATACGACTTTTGGGTGCAGCTCCTAAGTGTAGTTTTTCTCCGTCGCATGCGAGGAGGAGATGGTTTTTGGATAATATAAGGATTGTACCGGTGGACTCAACAGAAGAAGTTCTGCAACAATATGCGCGAGATTTTGTGTATGCTAGGCTCTTCTCTCATGACCGACTTGTTAGGTAATAGGATATCACAGCACTACCTCCCATTGTTAGAGGACCTAGACAAAGCGCAGTCGTATAGTTGGGGTAGTGCAGTGCTAACATACATGTACAGACAATTATGCAGCTCGGCACGTCGAGGACACAAGCAGATGGGGGGTTGTATCGTTATGTTACAACTTTGGAGTTGGGAACGAATACACATTGGGAGGCCTAAAGGATTCAGCAGGGCTCTCAAGCCGATAGATGAGGCTACCGACCCATACATTAGAGGCGCATATTCGTACACGCGAGTGATCAATTTGTTTAAATTTTAACTTATGTTCATGGTTTGAAAGAGTGTAATATGTTTCAATTCCTGCAGGAAATGGTATGGCCCGAAATCGTACATGGAGACTCCTCATGGGTCCTTAGTGTTCTATCGCGACCAATTTGATCGAATGGTCTATGAGGATTTTACTTGGACGCCGTATGATGCCGAGGTATTCCATTTATTGAACCCCACCCGTACAGAAGGTGGCGGTAGTTGGTGCTCGGAGGTCCCATTGGTATGCTTTAATATCGCTGAATGACATCACCCTTCGAGAGTGATGCGACAATTTAGCATGAGGCAAAATATCCCCCCGGCACCGCGTGCAGCCACAGATCCAAAGCATATGATGATAAGGAAAAACTGTAAAGACTAGTCATATGAGCTGAGGGAGTACATCGAGCTTTGGACACGAAGAGCTGACACGATTGTGGTTGGAGAGTGGTATGAAGGTCAAAAATACAAAGATGCGGAAAATCCTTGTATTGGCCTAGATAAGGCGGATGGTCGAGTTACAATTGCGGATCTCCCCCCAAATGTCCCTCAAAGTGAAGGAATTGACGGGTTACAAGATGACTTTCGGCTAAACTAAGGCAACTATGCCCAAACTGTAGAATTCTCGCCCAAAGGTGGCTGAATTCCTCGGATGACCCTCTCTTTCTTTAGAATCTTGATCACTTGGATGCCAAAATGAGCTGGTTGCTTGGGACTTTATAATGCGCGGATGACTCTTGAGTTGCCCAGGAATATACAGGGTCACCACGCCTAGCTGACTCTGGACTAGTAGGCCTGCGGACTCTGACGGGGCTGTGCTGGAAGTTGTGTGGCCTCCGCTGGGCAGTCTGCAAGTTCTGCTTGGACAGTGCTTGGCCATTGGACGACCTCTGCTGCTGGAAGTTCCTCGGCGACTGTGCGGACAGTGACTGGGCCATGGTCTGACTCTGGCTGGGCAGTGTCTGGGCAGGTTGCTGGCAGAGAGGCCCCCTCAGGAAAGGCCTGGACCTCGTCGAGCTCAATGCGTATGGTGCTGGAATTTGTGGCTGATCTGGGTGCAAGTGCGGGAATTCTCGCATACCTTCTTGAGTTGCCCCCATGTGTCCTGGCTGGTGCTGGCTTTGCCCGACTGGGACCTGGTCTGGCCCGGATAAGTGCTGGACCATGCGGACTTCGGGAATTCTGTGGGTTAGAGGCAGGGTCTTGTGCGGATCCTCGAGGGTCAGCTTGCGGGGAACTCATCAGAGAGCCTAAAGGGTTCGTACCTCAGCCGGATCCTTATTACACTGACTGGTACACATCTACCACTCGGCGATTCGTCCAACCCAGAGATGATCATTCATTGGCCATATCGGCCAAACGCACCGGAGCGTCACGGAATTGTAAGGAATTTTTTTTATAAATGATAAGTCGTTTTTTAATGGTGTAAGGCTAATCTTGTTGTTAGGTTTCAGGTACGAACCTTGGTTATGCATGCACGAGAAGCAGCAGAGTTGTTCCAAAACCCCACTATGCACTGAAGGATGGACCATATCCCATTTTCCATTCGGCATATGAGGAGTTACAAACACTGGGAGAGGCGGACGCGGTCGGTGTGGATCCTCAGGCCATTCAGTTTGACACAGGTTTGATTGGATGTACATTTAATTTACGTAGGTTCACTAAACTACGAACATTGCCTTTTAAATTATCCTATATTATTGTTGCAGGACTGAACTCAGAAGATCGGCGCGCAGACATAGATTTTGAACCGACCAACCTCGATACGCAGGACGAGGCAGTTCCAAGTGAACCAGGCCCATTCGAGGTGCCGGAGCGGTATCCTACTAGGGACAGGAGGCCTCCTAACCGTTTGTCGTATAGCGCATCGCGAAGATAAACTGTGAACGTGTAGTTTATTATATTTCATTGACATTAAACTGCGTATTCACAAAACTATATATCGTTAAAAGTGCACTTAGTTATTCCAAAAACTACTATGAACCTAACTGTGATTTCTATCGGGGCAAGATCTTCTGTTGTGTCCGGCGTTGTGACACATACCGCACGTCTGCATACGAGAATGCCCCAACCCACTTGATTGGCCTCGATCCATTTCATTATGTCTTCGTACGGATGGATTCCGGCCCAATTTTGATCTTCTAAACGCAGGTGCGGCAACGTGAACCATTCCATTATACGGTCTCCAATGTTGTTCGTCTGGAATCACGCTGAATGTGTAGTTCCAGGTCTCACGAAACCATTCAAGAGTGTAGTAACCACTAACGAACTGCGTGTAGAACATTCCCGCACTCTTGTAGACGACCATAACATGATAATACGGATAATGAAACGCCTCCCACTTACCACACGTGCACTTACCCTCTTCAAGTCTGACCTCATGTATGTGATGCTTCCGGCAGGTCATCACTTGAAACACACCTCTTGCAGCTTCAAATACTGTAACCCGGTGAAATTGCGCTTTGTCCCGTACATCCCTCAGAATAAGCTCTATCCGGGGTGCGAACATCGAACCCGTGTTCTGGTATAATTCTCGCCTCTTGCAAAAGTATGCATTGCACTGATAAAATGTGAACAGTACAAGAGCGCATGTGGGTAGGTCTCGCGCACCTCGCAGGACGTTGTTAAAACATTCGCTGGCATTCATCGTCATTGATCCCATCGGCAACCACCCTCATCATATGCCAAAGACTATTTGGACTGCGGAATACCGTCCAACAATTCAAGGACGCTCGGCCTATCCCTTAGTAATGTTCGTAGCTCTCGATACTCTTTGTCAAACTTTACCTGCTGCCTTTGGTGTGCAATGAGGCCAAGTTTCTTCTTCAGTGTTGAATCTTTCACCTTCACGTTAAAATTACTCTGCAAGTGTCGGATGCACACCCGGTGATATGCTCAAGGGGGAGACCATTCCGGCCCCTCCATGGCGGATATGATTCCTTTGTGTCTATCCGAAATAACGCAGAGTCCATCTCGGTTAGTGACGCCTTCTCGGATGCAGTGCATGACCATTTCCAACTGGAGTTGTTCTCACTCTCAACCAAGGCAAATGCCACAGGCAAGATATGGTTGTTAGCATCCAGACCAACCACCACGAGTAATTTTCCATCGTACTTCCCGTACATATGAGTACCATTGACACACAATACTGGACGACAATGTGTAAAAGCTTGGATTGGTCCGAATTCCCAGAACACCCGATGTATGGTCATACAATCATTCTCTTCATCTTTGTATCGGACCCATTTTACAACAGTCCCAACATTTGAATCCTAGAGTGCTTGCATGAAATGGGGAAGTTTGGAAAATGATACATCCCAATCCCCAAACAAATTCTTCAGTGCTTGTTGCCTCGCCTGCCAGGCCTTCAAATACTTTATTTCGCACCCGTAGTCTTTAAAGATTGTAGCTCTAACTTCACCAGGAGATAGTCGCAACCTTTCACTGATAACATCTCCAATCTCTTGCGTTATGAAATGACGAGTGAGGTGCACATTTTCTTTTGATATGTGGTCAGTGTTGCACGTGTGGTCCCCTCTGTACTTTCTAACCTCCCAGTACGATCTATTTTTCCTCATCGCAACTCTTATGCGCCATGGATAGTTCTCCTTCCCTTCCCGACATTGCAGCACCAACAAATGGGGCTCGGATTCTTTGGTCATATATTCAAATCGGTTCATTATCGAATACTTCTGTACGGCATAGATGACTTCTGCCTTGCTGCTGAATGTCGATCCCACGCCAAGGTTCGCACCCAGTTTGTTATTAAGTTCATAATACTCTTCCACAGGATTATCCACGTTCCACGCCGACACATCATGGAATGCTGGGATGTCCCATACACGTTGGGGTTCGGGAACCGGGTGTACATCTTCGTTCTCAAGCTCCTCAAGGTATTCCATTTCATCTCTCGTATTCATCCATCTCCGACATCTCAAGTGTGTCCAATATAGACATGACCATGGGGTCCGATTCAGCGTAATCCATTGTCTACAATACCAATCAATGTCACTATGACATACATAAACACATGTTTAAGAACTCAATTCAACTGCATAACTAAATTCAACAAAAATAACTAAATAATTACCTCTCTTCAATCTTCTCCAAACTACAGAACTTTTAATTTAGTATAGAACAAATCGGATCCGGAGAAAAATAGGAGAGAGAGGGGGTAGTGTTTCCACGTGATGAGAGGAAGAGGGAAGATGAAGAGAATTTTATAGGTGGGAGGACGGACATCCAACACTCAAATTCGAAAAGCCTTGTTTCTAAAACTTAAACGCCAACGAAGGACAGAACTCAGGTCGCACTGGAACCTTCATATGAGGTGACGTAAGCAGTGGCATCATACACAGCACGCGTCGGCTTCTCCCGGCCCCATTCTCGTCGGCTTGTCATCGCTTTCTTGTCTGATATCCATTAAACCTCAAAAATATCGCATCGATTGGTTCCTTCCTCACTCGTCCATTAACGTATCCGTAGATTTCACATTTAATTTCTATATAAACAGCGAATCCAAACCTGTTCGATGCTGCCAAGGAATTAGGGTTCAGTCGCGCTTAATTATCCGTCACGGTACGTAACTGTTTCTGTATCATCCTCGTACTATTCGATTCATCAAGCAAATCATTAACTTATGCAATTGATGTTTTGATGATGATGATTAGGGTTTTGTTGGGTAGTTTTAGCCCTAATTTGTTAATATGTTTTGTGGCTGGTATAACTGGCCTTGTATTAGCCCTAACTTTTTATGTGAAATCTTGAATTTGATTACCAGTTTGTTGGGTTGATGTTGTTCGAGGTTGTAGTCTGTTGTCGGCTTCATGGAAACATTGTATGATTGTATGGCTTGTTGTTTCCGGGTTTTGTGGTGGGGTTATGTTGTGTTTTGATAGTACCTCATCTAAGAATCAGAGGACTCTATGCTAGAGCTAATGTTTGATGATGATTCTTGGAGCATTTGGTTTCCGTCTGGATTTTGGAAAATTTGATGGAAAGAAAATGAAATCGAAAATGGATGTATTGTGGTGGCATAATCATGATTGCTCATAATGCTCCTGTTGGTTCCAGAAAAGCAGAGCAAAAATGGCGCTGAGTATGCGAAGGTTTATTGTTTTGGCTGCAAGTTTGATAGTGGGATTGACTGCACAGATTTCAGCTGAGATTGTAGTTGATGAAAATGGGGTGAAAACTTCTGTCTTTTTGTCTCCTAAGTTTGTCATGGGGCCAGGATCTGTGGTGAACAGGTATTATTACAACGTTGATTTCCCAAAAGGTCATATTGCGATCAAGGATTTTGATGCTGAGGTGGTGGACGAAGCTGGGAATTCTATCCCTCTTCAAGAAACTTATCTTCATCATTGGGTGGTAGCAAGATATCAGCAGAAAATAGATGTTAAGGTTTCAGAATATATTGGAGGCTTGGGGCTCCACCAGTCGGACATTTATGTTTTGGGGAACTCTGGTGTTTGTCAGAATAACTATCTTGGGCAGTACTTTGGTCTCGGCTCTGAAACCCGTAAAACATCTACGCATGTTCCTGATTTTTATGGAATAGAGGTTGGAAATCCATCTGATATCATTCCAGGGTATGAGGAAAAATGGATGCTGAATGTTCACGCGATTGACACACGCGAAGTGGAAGATAAGCTCGGGTGCACAGAGTGCAGGTGCGATTTATATAATGTGACCAAGGATCAGCGTGGCCAGCCGCTGGACCCGAGTTATAAAGGTGGGTTGAGATGCTGTCATGATCAAGAGCAGTGCAGATTGAAAGACAGGGCTGAGAGCGCAATGCGAGGTCTTTACATGAAGTACACTGTTAAATGGGTTGATTGGTCTCCCTCCGTCCTGCCTGTTAGAATTTACATATTTGATGTCACTGATTCCTGGAGAAAGGGAAATCATCAAGAACATAGTTGCCTGGTAAGTCATGCACCCGGATTAGATGATTCATAGCAATCAATAGTCAAGACACACATTGATCTCTTCTGTGTTTGGATCCCATTGATTCTCTGCAGATAGAATATGAAGTCGAGCTTTGCAATGGCGGCGAGGATTGCACTCAAGTCAATAGAGCCACCTCTGCGATTCCGAAAGGTGGTCATGTCATTTATGGTGTTGCCCACCAGCATTCTGGAGGAAACGGTTCCATCCTCTACGGAGAGGTCAGAGTCTTAAACATTAAACATATGTCTATCTTGACTTGTCTTTAGCACTGGTTCAAAATGAATATCTTTGAACATGTCAATAGCTGAATTTTGGCTAGTGCAGCATATAATTTACCTGACCATGTTTCTCATCAGGATGGACGTGTAATATGTTCTTCAACGCCAACATACGGAACAGGCACAGAGCCCGGGGACGAAGATGGCTACATAGTCGGAATGTCAACGTGCTATCCGGAACCAGGCTCAGTCACTCTCTCAGACGGCGAGGTACTCACTATCGAATCAAACTACAGCAGGACCCAGTTCCACACCGGAGTCATGGGACTCTTCTACATCCTAGTAGCAGATCATACCGAACCGGCCCTTCACACGAATCACGTCCAAAGACAGGTACAAAAAAAAAATCTTTACCCCATTTTCATCCTGAATCAGTTTTCAGATTCCTGCAGCACTAATTTGGCTTCACACTTAACTTTCAGATGACTAAACCATTCAAACCGCTCTACTGGGTTCCTCTGGTGGGGCTGCTCGGCGTAGCTACCGTCGTTGCTTACCGTCGCCGCAGGTTCCAAACCCAAGATGGTTATCAGCCCATTGTAATGTAAAACAACAAGTTCAAGCAACAGAATCTTCATCCCACAATGTTTCAGACAATAGGCTGTCAGATATATGTAAAAAAACATGGATCAGAGTTTTATTCCTAGGCATCAGAGATATACTTTAGGGCAAGGATGTCTTTTTTACGCGCATCATTGAAATTATATTTATGGATTAAATTGTAAAGTAATTATATTCAAAGCAGACCCCTGAAACTGATAATTTATTGGTGCTAAAAGAATGAATTTGGAAAGAATAAATTATTTATTGAAAATCTGCTCTCTGTGTGCCTCTCAAGTCCTCCTCTCATCTGCCATCATCAATCGAATCCTCTCATCCTCGCCGAAATCAGTCTCGCTGAATCCACGCGCATCTGATTCCGCGGCATCCGTACGCCGATCAGCAAGCCAGTCCGATTTCGAATCAGGTGGTTGTTTTGTGATTGGAGATCCGGGCGAGGAGCGGTCGCAGTGGTGCGGAGCTTGGAGTTAGGGTTGTGGAGATGCAGGCTGCAGTTGCAACAGCTGCGGCAGACGAGAAAGCGACGCGCGGAGGAGGTGCTGGTGGAAACTGCTGTAATCCGGTGAAGAAGCCTGGGCCGGTGACGCTGGATCATGTGCTGCTAGCTTCGCAGGAGACCGAGGAGGAGCGAGAGAGTAGGATTCGTAGCTTGTTTAATTTCTTCGACGCCTCGAATGTTGGGTATCTGGATTACGCGCTGATCGAGAACGGATTGTCGGCGTTGCAGATTCCGGCTGAGTATAAGTATGCCAAGGAACTGTTGAGGGTTTGTGATGCGAACAGCGATGGCCGAGTTGATTACAACGATTTTAAGAGGTATATGGATTCTAAGGAGGTGGAGCTTTACAGGATTTTTCAAGCTATTGACGTTGAACACAATGGCTGCATTTTGCCTGAGGAGCTCTGGGATGCACTTGTTAAGTCTGGTATACTTACTTTCAAAGGATTCTCATTGCAGTGCATTGTGCTTATTAGATTGTGTTCCTTTGTTTGTAGTCTCTCTTTGATTAGACACCATACGATAGGGCTGGAATGAGCTTTCTTTTAAGTGTTGCAATAGAACTCCCATATTCATGCTATAAATTCCCTGCGGAAGAGAGTTGGGATTGAAATCTATTCTAGAGATGTATCTTAGAACAATGAGCGGAAATATCTGTATTTGCATGATTGTATTGAGAAGTGTGTAAATATGCGGTTCGACGTGATGGGTTCATGTCAATGTTTGAGATTTTATTATTGAAATAACAGTACTAAAGTTTCTGAAATTCATTATTGGTCATTTGTAATTTTTGCAGTTTTTCCTCTTTTATCCCGGTCTTACACTGACACTGCTGTTACTTGATGGTCATCTTTAATTCTGCAACTTATAATGTTTATTATGTAACTTATTATGGTTACTTAATTAATCAATTATTATTGTCAAACATGTAAAAGAAAGCAGCTTGATGTGTAGGGATTGAGATCAATGATGAAGAACTAGCTCGTTTTGTTGAGCATGTTGATAAAGATAATGACGGAATCATAACTTTTGAAGAATGGAGAGATTTTCTTCTGCTATATCCTCATGAAGTAACTATCGAAAGTATTTACCAATACTGGGAAAAGGTCTGTCTTGTTGATATTGGGGAGCAGGCTGTTATCCCTGAAGGAATTAGCAAACATATCCACACGAGTAAATATTTGATTGCTGGGGGTGTAGCAGGAGCAGCTTCTCGTACTGCAACAGCCCCCCTCGATCGTCTAAAGGTGGCTCTGCAAGTTCAAACCACACAGGCACATATTATGCCTGCTATTAAGAAAATTTGGCATGACGGTGGTTTTAGGGGTTTCTTCAGAGGGAATGGTTTAAATGTCGTAAAGGTAGCACCCGAATCTGCTATCAAATTTTATGCTTACGAAATGATCAAGAATGTTATTGGGACCAATAATGGAGGAGACAAGGTTGATATAGGCACTTCAGGGAGACTGTTTGCTGGTGGAATGGCAGGGGCAGTTGCACAGACTGCTATATATCCGCTTGATCTTGTAAAGACTAGATTACAGACTTATTGTTGTGAGGGTGGAAACGTTCCTAGCCTCAGAAATCTCTCAAAAGAAATATTGATTCAAGAGGGACCCCGGGCTTTCTACAAAGGTTTAGTGCCATCTATTCTTGGCATTATTCCTTATGCCGGTATTGACTTAGCTGCCTATGAAACCTTAAAAGATATGTCCAGGACATATATACTTCAAGATAGTGGTATGTACATTCCGCACTGTTTCTGGTTATTTCTTTTTCTTATATCTGCTTAGTCTCCATCTTTATAGACCTGTGATAAATTCACTAAACTAATTCTGAAAGTCATTTAAAATTCATCAATGTAGAACCTGGACCTCTTGTGCAACTTGGTTGTGGAACAATCTCTGGAGCTCTTGGAGCAACCTGTGTGTACCCTTTGCAAGTTATTAGAACCAGGTTAAGATGCAATATATAAACTTCAATCAAGTTCAATTCCAACGAGGCTCTATCTTTTGTTTTCTTCATTTATGATGTGTGGCTCCGGTTAAATATGTTTTTTTTTTTTCATTGTTTACAGGCTGCAAGCTCAATGCACTAATAGCAGTGATGCTTATACTGGAATGTCGGATGCATTCAGAAGAACCTTTGAAAGAGAAGGTATTCGGGGCTTCTACAAGGGGCTCTTCCCAAATCTCCTCAAAGTCATACCAGCCGCTAGCATTACATATATGGTTTATGAAAGTATGAAAAAGACATTAGCTCTGGATTAATATGTGAAACCATTACAGCTCCGATGGCAACCAAGATGATGATGATAGAAGGAATAAAAGAAGTTGATCAGGTAGGTTTTCAATGCTCAATGGGGTTGATGGAAGTACCACGTATTTCCCTCAGCCAGAGCGGTCATTTAACATTTTGTTTCATCCGTACTCTCTGAAGTAATTGCTCCTTAAGAATGTGGCCATTCTTCAGTTATGCCCAACACCAAACCGTCAATTGGGTTACAATGGTATGAACTGGTAGTCGATTTGCATCCCACTTTTTTTTTGTAACAATACATCTTCTAGAACCATGAAATTAGTCAAGAGCTGTCCCATTTTTTGGCCTCACAGAAGAGTTGTTGGTCTCCTGTTTATTCAACTACATTCCTCACAGGCATGGTATTGGGATTGGGAGAAGCACTGGAAAGATGATAACTTTGATCTGTTTACAGGTTGATGAGTCTACTCCTTTAATTCATTAGGTGGTACCTAAATCTGAAAACCATCATCATCATTGAGCTTGTAGTTTGATAAAGATGACAGCTAAGAAGAAGGAGGATCAAATATTAGAAGGGGAATCTATCTACCTGAAAGCCGAGGTATATTATATTATGTGTTCAGAATATATTACAGAATATGCCAATTCAAACTTTTATGTTGAAGGGTGGGTAGCTCTTGACTATTTTTCTCTCTTCTGAAATCAACATAATATGATAAATAAAGTATTTTCACTAGGAATTAAACTAGAGAAAGTATATTTGATGAAAAACTTTTTTAAATATTATTTGGAGACATTCCGAAAGTCTCCAAGCTCATCAAAACCCCTCACCAAAATGTTAGTCTACACTCCTGTAAAACTAACTGTTTAAAGCTCACACAAAAGTGTCGACCTAATTTGTTTGGTTTGGATTCAGTCTTGGAAGTCTCGACTGTATTAATTGATTTTTCGTTTAAATGATTTCTTAATACCAACACTTTGATGACCTCATGAGATTAACATCTTTACATGATTTTAATATTGTTAATTAATGTTAAGTTTTGAACAAAAGCAGTGGACGTGCCGGAGTGGTTATCGGGCATGACTAGAAATCATGTGGGCTTTGCCCGCGCAGGTTCGAATCCTGCCGTCCACGTTTTACTTTTATCTTACCAGATATTCGAGCATTTTAGCACTTACGAATCCTCCCTCGCGACCTGAGTTTTAGCTGCATGAAAAAAGGGTTGACAACATCGCTAATCAAGCAATGCAAAACCCTAAACCACCTCGCTCAAATCCACGCTCAAATCATCATCACGCAAACCCTAAACCCCCTCCTCCTCCCCACCCTCCTCCAATCCTTCACTTCCCTCCTCATCACCACCCACCCTTCCATCCAAACCCCTCCACATCGCCATCTCCTTTTCTACGCCGACTCTATCTTTGACCGAATCAACAACCCCACAACGTTTTCGTACAACAATCTCATCCGCGCTCGCACTCTCCTCTCCGCTCAATCCGAGGCATTCCGTCTTTTCAAACGAATGCGGCTTCTGGGTCTTCCTCCCGACTCGCACACTTTCCCTTTTCTGATTTCTGCTTCCTCCCGAATCGGGTCGTTTGGTTTATCTCGAGCTTTGCATTCCCAGGCGTTAAAGTTTGGGTTTTTGATCGATTTGTTTGTGGTGAATAATCTGATTCATGCGTATGCTGTCGGGGCGGAGGCTGTGTCGTATGCGCGGAAGGTGTTCGATGAAAGTTCTCAAAGAGATGCTGTGTCGTACAATACGATGATTGATGGGTTTGTCAAGAAGGGGGATTTGGTCCTTGCACGCAATATGTTTGACGAAATGCCTGAACGAGACTCTGTGTCTTGGGGCGCTATGTTATCCGGGTACGTCGCCTCGGATCAGTGCGCAGAGGCGATTAGGTTGTTTAACAGAATGTTGGCTGAGGCTGGCCCGAGGCCTGATAATGTGGCTTTGGTGGCTGTCATGTCAGCTTGCGCCCGGTTGGGGGAGGTGGATCAGGGGAAGCTCGTGCATGATTATATTCTCAAGAACCGGATTCATGTTGATATGTATTTGTGTACAGGGCTGGTTGACTTGTACGCCAAATGCGGAGATATTGAGGCGTCTATGGAGATTTTCGAGTCCTGCAATGACAAGAACTTGTTTACGTGGAATGCGATGCTGGTTGGGTTGGCCACGCACGGACACTGTCAGACTGCGCTCGCTTATTTCTTCAGAATGGCAGAGTCTGGCTTCCGGCCGGATGGCGTGAGTTTCCTGGCTGTTTTAGTAGCCTGCAGTCACTCAGGTCTAGTGGAAGAAGCTCGACGGTTGTTTGATGACATGGAGCTTGTGTATAATGTTCAGAAGGAGGTCAAACACTATGGGTGCATGGCCGATTTGCTGGCGCGAGCTGGGCTGATAGAAGAAGCTACTGAGATGATAGAAAAAGGGGGTGGGAACTTGGTTGCATGGGGTGGTTTGCTTGGTGGATGCAGAACACATGAGAATGTCACCATTGCTGAGAAGGCAGCAAAATGCATCACGAGGTTGGATCCTGAAGATGGCGGAGTGTACTCTGTGATGCTCAATGTTTATGCGAACGCAGAGCGGTGGGATGAAGTTGAAGATGTTAAGAGACTGATGAGAGCCAAGAGGGTTAAGAGGAAGTTTGGGCGCAGCTTGATTCATCCCAGTGGCTAATCCAAATCAACAACTTCTGCTTATAATCAGTCTATATCCGACTTCCAGGCAATATCTCTTCATGGAAACCAGACTAAAAAAGCTTCTTCAGCTTCCCCCAAAGCCGCCCTGTGCTTTACTTGATAATAATTTTTCTTTTGGTCATGTGATTTGGTTCAAGTGGGTTTGAAGAATTTATATCTGGGATGCTTCGCTTGGTGCAGGATGAAGAGATAACATCAATGCTGCAAAGACAGTCAGAAGAAGCATAGTCAGGATGAAACTCGCAACATTCTAGCAGTAGTTGGCCTTAAGAAACTCATACCTGTCATAATATCCATCACCTATATTGACTAGATAGCTTGAAGGATCAGCTTATAACATTCTACACTATTTAGCTACTTAAATCCCAAGAATAAGTACCATCTGGGATCTACAGAATTCACTCATTATGGACAAATTTCACATTTTCAAGTAACACTGGATATAAGTTTAATTTATACGTCGACCATCACCGTATGGATCCTATACTGTCACCTGCTCAGCAAAAATTCATCCTTTATCTGTTACAAGTACATGTAGCTCAATGTAAGCATAATACCAACCTCTAGAACAAGAAAATGTATTCTTAAATTCTAGAAAAGAATACATTTTTCTTGGGAGCATAGTAATCCAAACCTTCAATTGTTAATGAATTAATAAGAGGATAATGTGATCTTAATGAACTGTTCACTACCTAGTACCAACCTCATATTCATTCTTGTGACAATAAGCCTTGGCGTTTCCCAACCATTAGACACAGGGACGCTACAAGACGTTAAAAGTCATCTTACTTGAATTATTGTAAAGGAAAAGCCCGAAGTTTTGGGTAAGAGCCACACCATGCTGCTCCAAGGAAGCCGAAGCTCGCCATAAGTTCCCATGTGACAATATTCAATGCTAAAATCCCACTAGACATAAAATTTTAAGAGGTCAGAAGTTTCGTTGGAGCTTACCAGATTGAGAAAGCGGATATGGCGATCCGGCCATCAGGACTAAAGCTTCATTCTACCATAGCTCCAAGCTGTAAAGGGACAATATAAAAATCATCAGTTTATGCAAAGTGAGAGCTTTTGTTTTGCAAAGTGAAACTTGTCTGTGATCACTCACACTATAGGTTCCAAACCCATAAATAAATGACTTGCCACGTCATGACTCCATAAGAGACTGAGAGCTTCACAACAGGCCAAAGAAGGTTGAAGAGATCAAATAGAAGAGAAAACTTGCGGTTACGATGCAAGAGATTGCTCAACCAGATGCAGATGAACATCTCAATGTTGGTGTCATAAATGAGTTTTAGGGGAGTGCCAAGACAAGTCAAAATCTGAGATTTAAATATTTTCATTTAATGTTGTTAATCAGCATCACTACTGTAACAACCAAATATATGAAACAATTTTTCGTTGCTAGAAAGTTAGTTCTCCAAAAATGAAAAACCGTGTAAACTTTGGAAAACCATACCGCATAAGAAAATCGGATTTTTTTCTCTTAAAAATATCCTTTTTTTGTGTGTTGAAGTTTGTTCTCTTATTCCCTCAATTGGAGAAAATGTTCCACTCATGCCTCTTTTTTCAAGAAGCATTGTTAGAAAAAAATGCTTTTAATTTGACTAAAGGCGCTTTTAGTCAACTGGTAGTTTGGATGCCACCTCAACGGCATATCAACTCCAATTTGGCATTAAGCGCTTTTGTCTAAAAGCGTTGTTTCTAACCACGCTTCTTTGGCGTAAGTGGAACATTTTTGCAAAATGAGGAAAAAGAGAACAAACTATTAAAAAAATTAAAATTTTTGCAGAATAAGTGTACTGTTAGCACTTACTTATATTTTAAGTGTTGATGCCAGAAGTCAGCAGCTTTGAGATGAATCAACCTGGCTCCATAGCTCTTCGGCGTAGGCCTTGTCATTTTCGTTCTCTTCTGCTACATCTTCCATAACTTTGCCAATGTCGCCAGGTTCTTCATCTATCATCTCCTCTTCGTCTTCTAGTACCTCGTCCTGAGGCAGAGATTGAGATTTATCTTTTGCTAACTCCATGAGCATTGCTTCTCTCAGGGCTTGGAATGTTGCTGGTCTGTCCGAATGTTTGTATTTTGGGGGAGGCATGACGAATGGCAATACAATGTTATCTATGCTTGTACCTTCCTGTTTTGAGCAGGATGCCGTTAACTTTTTTGTTCCTGGTGGAGGGAATAGGAACACAATGCCCACTTCATAGTTGCAGATGTGAAGTTTCGGACTTGATGAATTGTCTCTAGAGTAATGCATTTCATCGGACACACTTCTTTTAGTCTCAGTAGTGTTCATAAGCCTTCCCCATGCAGCTGCGCTGAAATTGTGTGATCCACAATACACCCAGCCAAAGGATGATGCATCCATTTTTGATTGAAAACGCCTCATTGCCACCTGTTTAAAGAAAGCATTGAAAACCATGTCATTCGCAGGTTGGTGATCACAAACCCAAAGACAACTAGCTGTAACTCATACATTGGACTTTCAAATTGTAAGGCAGCGTAAGACAGAGAATTGCAGTTGACAAGCAAATGCGACGAGTCCACAAGGATGCAGAAACTCACAGAGCCTGATAATACGTATACTGAAGTAATATGTTACCTTGACATGCATCGGATGCCCAACTCTGTGTTCCGGATGTGGAACTGCATCATGGAAAATGCCAGCTGCTCTCAGTCTTTGCCACGTTCTCTAGTTTCATCAGGATCAAAGGCCAAAAGTTACTTATTTTATATCACAAAAACCGACGAGGAACAGCAGCTAGGATCCTCGCCGAGTTGATTCATATTCAACATATTAAGTTCAAAGTTCACAATTTATAAAGTCGTCAATACCTCCTGTAAGCAGAGAATGCGTTTAGAGGGCATGATTCCACCACTCAAATTTTTCACTCTCTCAATGCTAGGGAAGAGGATCTTTATCGACGGATTTTTTGATTCTTGGCTTCTGGTCCAGCGACCCCACTGTCAAACTACACAAATAAGCAACATAGAAATGTTTTAAATTTAACATGGTGTAAAACGGTTAGTTCACCTCTGGATCAGACTCCTCGGAATCAGGGAAGTTGAGTGCCCTTTTTCCAATAGCTGCTGAAAATGTGGCTAGGAAATGCGAACTAACAGCTGATCCAATCGACGACGAACCTTATCATAATAAGACATTAGTCACTGAGTCCAGAACTATACATGGATAACACAATCCTTCAGTTACTCACCATATAAAAAGTCTGTTTCTAGTGGTTCTGGCCAACTGTATCGCCCTATAACCTATTACGAGGATGGAAAGAGCAATAAGATAACTGTACCACACTCTGGTGTAAGGGAACTGATTTGAATGACCGATTGATGACTAAGATGCACTCTTCAAAAGTAAGGTGCCTTCCTCAATGCGCACTATAAGTGGCATCTCAATTCTTTTTAAAAAAGAGTGAAATTACATAATGACAATTTACTTGAACATAATGACCTCCTGAAGTCTCCAAATGCCTGAACACCTCTGAATAGAGGCAATGAGGGAGCAGAAGGCGACGGCATGCTCAACTTGCATCATCCGTGACAAGTTTGAAAATTGAGGTCCCTGCATGAGTAGGAGCATTACTCATTGTACTTCCATCATGTTATGAAGTTGCAGTCATAAAGTATTACCTGTGCCACCTGTAATGATAGTCGCACTTTCTTGCCACTGGTTTTTCCAAGAGCCACTTCAATAGCTTCTTTTGGACTAATATATCCAGAAAAAATGAAGAAGTCAGCATCCCATAAAGGAGAAACCCAACCAGCAAAATCTCTAGGCAGAAATCCGAGCTGGACGCAATCTGCACAGAGTGTAAATAAATGAAGCCATAGAATCATTCTGCGCAATACCTTTTAAGTAAAAAAAAAAAGCCTTAGAAGATATAATCAAATTAAGATCATAGCCTCTTGTGAAAAAAGTGAATATAAGCTGGCTTCATACTACCATGAGAACTTAGACTGGCCAAAATACACATCCAACTAGATTATTGTAAGTGGGAAAACGATATAAAAGTCTTACCACCCTCAGAGATGTTGCCTTGATCTGGAACAAATACACTCACCGCATTTGCATCTGCAGGTATGTTTTTGTTCCTCCTCAAAACAACTCTTAACATTCCATGAGTAGTTGCACGACAGTTTGCAAAAAATGATGCAAGCTTTTTCAGCTGCAAGCCATATGAATCAGCTCTGGTGCAGAAAAGGTGACTCAAACCAACTACGAAAGCATCCACAGAGCCCATGTATCCAGGCCTCGGAGAAGGTGCCGCATGAGCTGCCTGGCGTTAAATGGAGGAACTTTTAGTTAAAACTTTGATGAGAAATACAACATAAAAGTATCCACAGAGACCATCACTAAATCATGGCAGGACTAGTAATGCTCACGAATGATGATATCTTTGATTCGGATAGGCAAGGAGTAGTAAGAGAATGGATTCCAGGTATGGAGACAACAAGATGTCCACAAGCACTTTGGAAATCATATTTGGCCAATTCTACCACCCAATAAGCTTGACTAGGTACATCAGTTACTAGAATTGCCACTAGTCTGGCAAGCTGAGCAGCAAAATCAGATTGGCAAACGTGATCGCTATCAGGTAGGTAAGAGAAGAGGGATGAAAAATCAGGAGTGGTTGCTAGGGGAAAGTCTTGCCACCAGACTGTATTGGTAACACTGTTCCACTGCAAAAGTTAAAGAATGAAATGGATATCAGTTTGCAAGAGCTGTATAGAACATTTCATGCATAGCTTTAATATGAAAACATAGGACCTGCAGCTATACATAATATGTTGATAATTTCCATAGGAATTGACATCATAAAATCACCTGTTTCTCAATCAAGTTTGCAGAAGTGACGATAACACGAACTGAGTGTTCTCTAAGCAGCACAAGAAACTTTGGGTGATGACAAGCAACGCCTCGCTTTGTTCGATCTGACCCAAAAGCTATAGCCTCAGGAAATGGGGGATACCTATTACCATGAACCAGATAAGTCCATGCTTATAAACACTTGTTATTCAGGGGGAAAAAGGTGAAATTTTAACTTACAATACAACCAATCTGGGAAAATCAGAAAAAGGCAACGAGAAACGGCTATCAAGGTTCGCATTCCAACACCTCTCAGTATTATGACAGACAATTGTAACAGGGAGGTGGACGGGAATTTCACAGCTTCCTAAAAACCTGTCCAGTCCTTGTGTCATTTGATAGACCATATGATAACGCTAATACATAAGCCTATAAACAAAATGATGCGCAAAATATGATACAAAAATAAGTTTTTGCGTTAACCAGGAACTGTTCAAACTCTAACAGATATAGCTACAGACTGAAATGAACAAAAATCAAGGATACCGATCAGTGAATTACCATGGAATATCACTTGTGAAAGTAGCAATGAATACTCGTGAGAGACTTTCAACTGGATGAAGAAGTTCAGGTAAGCTGACAGAAACATGGTCACCTGAAGGAATAAAGTTCACTGATTTAAGATTGTTTAGATAAAATCTCTTTCCAGGCGGTGGGCAAGATATTCCACCACCCTCTTCTCCCCGAAAACAATCTACTGGAGGGTTGTCTGTAATCTTGGAATATAACTTGAGTTTGGCATTTGGATTGTCCTCTCCAGCACTGACATTAGGAGGGACACATAAATTATCCAAAACTTCTCCCTGCAACGCTTGCGCTTTTCCTACATATTGGCAATTCTGTTTGTTTTCTCCACCGCCTAAAAACCCAGCAGCTGCATTGTTTTGTTCAATGTCCTTCTGTAATAACTTACTTCCACTATTAAGCCCAGCCTCAGAAATTTGAAGCCGTGCAATGGTGGAAACCGGATCAGCGCTATTCAATACCCTCTTACAGCAGCTCAACAGATGATTCACCCTACCAATGATGTAATCAGTTCTTGTCAAACCCAACCCAATGCTCCTGCCCAATTCCAGACCAAAAGCACCACTCAACATCCTCCCAACTCCCTCCTCCAACACTATCTTTTCAACAGCAAACCCTAATCCAATCCCTTTACCACAACCGAGCCCGACCACATCTCTCTCACGTAACACCACCATCTCTCCCGCTCCAGTCCTAATCCCATTAACAAACACACCATTTAAAGAAGCCTCAGCCTCACCAAATCCATCCAGTATACACACATGCCCACTTATCACGTCCAGCATAATCTGGCAGTGCCGCTTGCTGACGACTCGGTGTGGTTCTTCGAACACGAATTGGCATAAGCGTCTGCTGCGGCCGATGGTGCAGCGGGGCTTGTGAAGAGTGAGGCGGATGGAGTCGACATGCGAACCGGTGAGTGAGGAAGTTAGAGGGGTATGGAATGTTCTGAGATGTAAGGTTGCGGAATCGAGAATGGGTTTGCGAATCGGATTGCGGTCGTCTTGAGGCTCAACTCGACGTCTCTTCTCGGCCCTTGAATCGGAAGCGCTCATGGACTGCTGGAAGATCGATGAAGAAGAGGAAATTTTGTCAATTTATTCCCGCGTTTCGAAAAACATTTAGAACTGCCCAGTCTCCGCATCTCAAATGCGGAATCTCATAAATTCGTTAATCAAATATCCCGTTTCTAATATGTTATGGTTGACATATAATTTACACCCATATATCAGCTCCTCTAGAATTCTTCTTAAGAGCATATGTAGGGGTGCCATTCTCGTCCAACAATCAGTAAGTGAATGTTTCAATTTGTGTATAACGATGAATGTTCGACGAGAAGAAATATTGGAGGAGGAAGAAGTTTCTCCGTCGAATATTACTCGAGGAAGTGGAGGAGAAATTACTGGGCGCGTCAGATCCGAACAGAGAAAGGAGTGTGCGACCGCGTGACTTCTCTTCTTCTCCCGCTCCTCCCTCCTTCTCCCGACTCGTTCTCCTCGTCTTCTCCTCCTGCGTCTGCGTCTGTTCGTGTTCTTCGTCTCCTTCCCTGGCTTGGCTGCAACGTCAGATCTAGATCTGTCTAACTGACCAAAATAATTACTAACGAAAATAATTTCAAAAAATACGAAAAAAATTAAATTTTGAACTTTAATTTTTTCATATAAATTGGATACTCATGTAGATCTCAATTTACTTCAAAATCACAAAACAAGCTATTTTTCCTTCTCTCTAATATTATCACTCAAAATTCGATTTTTTTTCAAAAATGAGTGCCGCAATTCATTGGTGTATGTCCGAACACGTGCAATTGTGCATATCTTATTGTCGATAAAAATCCGTTGATCCAATTTTCGGTAACAAACAAAGAAAAAATAAGTTGTGGGAAATAATTCACGTTGATTTTTGTGCAAATTGGATGTTGAGTGAGAACGAAGCACTTCTGTCCACCGAATCAAGATCTCAGTCCGCGCTAAGTTCTCGATGATCAAAGTTGAAGCACAATTTGATTCTTTGGGGTGCATGTATTTCCCATTCATGAAGAAATTCGGAATCCGGTAGTAATTTGCAAGATGAGGTATGTTTTTTAATCAAATATTTTTGTAGTTATTTAAAGCTCCATCATCTATATAACATAGATTTTTAATATATAGATTCGCAAAGGTCAAACTATATACATTGCGAACCGAAAGAAAAAATTCATACACTTTGAATGTTGGGAACAAGTTCAGACGCACCAAACATTTGCGCCTACCCAACCCATTCCTCCACCAAATTACGCATATGAAGGTAGTCCTTCAACTGAAGAAGTACATGCAAATGAAATAAATGTGAAGAACCGGAATTTTCTACCCCTGAACACAATCCTAGAAGTTCATCTAGTTCGATAAGACCGCCGGGAGTAAAAGCGGCTAAAGAAGCAAGAAGATAGGGTAAAAAGATTACAGGGTCAAATAGTAACTACAATGATGCTTTGAAAACTATTGCAGACAACCAAACAAAACAATTGGTTATTCAACAAAAGCAATGGACGATCTCATTCAAAAGCACCCGTGTGGTCTTCCCTCGAGGGTTCCCACGGGGCTGCGTCCAGTTTCTTTTATGCCTTCTTGGGAGGAGATGTCGCGCGCTCTTCAATCATCTCTGAGTAATTTTGCTGGGGCGTGACAGGCTCAAGCCGCAGTTGTTGTTGGACATGATAATGGTGGTGGGTTATGGTGGTGTTGGTGGTGATATTATGAGTGTGATGATGATGGTGGTGGGTTGTGGTGGAGGTGGTGAGTTGTTATTGTTCTGGTGGTGGTGGATTGTGGTGGGTTGTTGTTGTGGTGGTGGTGGGTTGTGGTGGCGGCGGTGGTAGTGTGTTGTTGTGGTGATGTTAGTAATTTAAATATTTAAATTAAATTAAATAAACTTAAAGTAAATTAAGTATTTAAATAAATAACTTACTAATACATCAATTCAAATTACACACCTATTTTTTGCAAAGTTATTTTATAGCTAATTTAATAAAATAATATAAAATTCAGTAAAAACAAACCTGACAACATATTAATTATACGATTAATATTTATCTAAATAAAAGTATACAATTACCATTTTTTCTGCGAATTTTATCTAATATTTATAAAAAATAAAAAAATATTTATGTGCTACAAGATTAGAAGGGTGCGGAGTGCGGAGAGAGCAGCGAGCGACATCGTCAATAAGCGCCTCTGGAAAATCAACACTCTCGTCGATTCGCAGCCGCGTTTCCCTCCACGACGATTCTCGTAGGTAAATCGAATCGATGAAATTCGTATGCTGATGACATCAGCCTTGTTGCAGTCCGTAGTTTGCAGTTCGCGACAAGTTTGAGGGGGTTTGACTTTGAGAAAAAATCGAGACCGGGAACGAATAGAGGTTTTGGAATATGGTGAAGGAGACTGAGTATTACGATGTGTTGGGAATCAAGCCGAACGCTACCGAGGCCGAGATCAAGAAGGCTTATTATATCAAGGTGATTTTTTTTAGTTATAATTCTTTTCGTGCGATCGCATTTGCTGGAATGGGAGACTTATTTGATTTACTGAGAGTTAGAGTAGCATTGAATGCATATCAAGTGTTTTCCGTTTGAGTATAGTGAAGAACTTTGGAGAGGTGAATGAGAGATAAGCGTGAAGGAATTTGTCTCTGGTATACTTTTGCTGAGTTAGTTTTTTCAATAAGAAAGGGTGCCATGTGAAACTGGATTTTATCATTCATATATGGAAATGAAAGGGATGAAGGGAAGTGGATACGCAATATTAATGTTGACAACTCCGAAAGTGATATTTTGGAATTTGAAAGGCTAGTTCATAATAAACATGAGCTTGCAACTGTATGAGAAGCGTGTGATATTCAACAAGGCAGTGATGATGGATAGCAGGGTGCAGCCCCACTTCTCTCCTTTTAAGACCAGTGCTATCTAATGACTGTAATTCATGTCCATTATAACCCATATTTATAAATGAAGAAGCTTGATTCAGGCTCAGTTGGTGCCAGCTTAGAATGACCCACATCCAGGGGTAAATGAGAGTTTGTGATATGCAGGCTGATATAATGTGTAGTAACCCTTATACTTGTATGGAAACTGTGATCCACCATTCAGAATAACATATGGAAAATTGATATTATCTCAATATATAATTTTTAATGATCGGTTTAATTAAGTTCATATAATGCAAGTGGTTGAATCTGAAATGAAAGCTGAAGCTGTATGAAACTAACAATTAATATTTAGTGAATATGGTAGACTCGATACATATATCTCCCTATATCTCTGACTATGCACAGAGGAATGATACTGTGTTAATTGATTAACGAGAACTTGGGTATGCCGTATTGCATAGGAAAAGAGAAAATTCATAGAAGGGCTATTACTTTATACATAACTTATTGGTCTAAATCCTTGTCATCTGTAAACAGTATTCATACACTGCTCTTCTCATTTGACTCTATGCTCATCACTTCTGTCAATTTTAATGGGCAAGAGTTCTTTGTTTTAACTAATCTTACCATCAATTTTTTTGTGCTTCCCTCTCCACCATCCAGGCTCGACAAGTCCATCCTGACAAAAACCCAAATGATCCCCTCGCCGCACGGAACTTTCAGGTGAGGTCTTCATTAGAAATGAACTGTTCCTATTATGCACTGACTTTTAATCAGTATTTTTGTTCGTGTATCTGTCATCTCTTGGATTATTAGTCACTCCACTTGACATTTGTTCCATCAATATCATTGTTTTATAATTGGTAATTGTCATTTTATGATCAATGGTTTCGATCGACATATTATCACTTTAGGGTTCCGAACAAGTAAACTTTTCTGTTGTTATCTAGTATAAGCACATATAATTTTGAATCAAAGACCAATGATCAGCCAGCTTACTGTCAAACTGGACTATGTGAGCCGCTGTTTTGGATTTTGTGTTCTCAATTATTCAATCATGCACATTCTAAATCTCCTTTAACAGGCACTGGGAGAGGCTTACCAAGTGTTGAGTGACCCATCCCAACGCCAAGTGTATGACCTGCATGGGAAATCTGGAATTTCAACGTAAGTTTTCTAGATATTGCATTATCGCTTACTTTAGTTAATTGTATATGTATCCTGATTTATATACTCTGTTAACCGTTAATGTTTCTCTTTCATTATAGTGAAGCAATTATAGACCCTGCAGCAATATTTGCCATGCTTTTCGGTAGTGAGCTTTTTGAGGAATACATAGGTCAGCTTGCCATGTCATCGATGGCCTCGCTAGATATATTCGCAGAGGGAGAACAATTTGATCATAAGAAGTTGCAGGAAAAGATGAGAGTACGATTCTTCATTTAGTAGTGCATATGTTTTACTTAATGTTATGATTGCTTTATATAAATAACCAAAATAGTATGGAAATCCATTTATTTTGTCAATGGCCTTGCACTTTTAAATAGCTTCCACGACTCGCAACTTGTAAAACATTATCTACTATTAATCTGAATCTACTTAATATGGAATGCTGCCCTCTGATTTATTTTGTGTAGGAGCTCAGAGTCTGTAAACTGGTGTAATCTTTATTAATATCTAGTTTTTGAGAGTATCTCATGCTGTGATCATTGTCGGGAGAAGTTGAAAGGTAACAAAATAATGCTAGGTAGCCCTCATACATTATGTTAGTGGTGGTTTATTTGTACTGTAATGAACAACCAGTCGGTAAATATAAGGCCAATTCAGTGTGAATACCTGGTTTCAACACAGTGCCATCAATAATAGTTAATTTTGGTATCAAAAAATTGTTCGCTATGTTAGAGGAGAGTGAAAAACTAACACATAAAAGCTGCAGCTGATGACACGGAAAAAGGTATTTTCAGTAGGATTGATTTTTTGAGTTGATACTGAGGTAGCTGCTTAACTAATTTTTGTATCCCATAAGAACCTAACACATTGCGTTATACTTTGAATCATTAATCGTTTGTGCCGTTGAAAACTTAACTTTGTTTTATGAATCTTGAATTAGATAATTAATTGCGTCTTATTGCTTTATTTAGACTTCAGTTGTCATGTCTGTTCATTTTAAGTATTCTCAACTTATTAATTTACTTTCTGGTTGTACCTCTGTCTATCAAAGGCAGTTCAAAAGGAACGGGAAGAAAAACTTGCAGAATACCTTATCAATCGCCTTAACCTCTATGTTCAAGGAAATAAAGAGGAATTTGTCAGTCAGGCTGAAGCGGAAGTAGCAAGATTGTCAAGTGCAGGTATCTTTGTACAATATATGCTTTTGTAAACTCTGGAATTGTTATGTTTTTGCTTCAAAATCATTCAGTCATATCTACAGTTTCCTTACTAGTCCATTGAATAGTTCAATGAAAATATCCCACATTGTAGATGTTTTCAAAATTAGAATGCCATGAAATGGCGTGTATTCAACTAGGAGCTAGACAAAATAGTTATCATAGTGTACTGATTTATATCATCTTTCCTTCTACTCATAATCGTTTCTGGTCAGTTTAAATTTGATATATGTATAAAGTCCATTGTAAAGCCTTTCATGTCACATCCCTATGTTTTTTCCTCTGTTTTGCAGCATATGGTGTTGATATGCTGAGTACTATAGGATATATATACTCTAGACAAGCAGCTAAAGAGCTTGGGAAGAAGGCAATATTTTTGGGCGTGCCATTTATTGCTGAGTGGTTCAGAAACAAAGGCCACTTTATTAAATCTCAGGTCACGGCTGCAACAGGTTAGTCTTTTTGATTGCCTCAATTTCCCAGGTTTGCCAAAGTTATTTTATTAAAGTGCCAGGGAATGTAAAAAAATGGGTTGACATTGTTTTTCATAGTGTCTTTTGTCACTAACCATTTAGTCAGGCATTTTTGAAATTTGTTGTATTGTTTCTTGGTCATTCTATCTAGCCAAGTGAAATTATGGCTGCTAGGATTGATTACAAGTAGTGTGTTACAAACTGCTGCAATCCAAATGATCCAGCAATTGACTAGGAGTCAAGTAATTACACGTATGTAATTGTAGGTGCAATCGCTTTGATCCAGCTACAAGAGGATATGAAAAGGCAGCTCAGTGCAGAAGGCAACTATACAGAGGAACAGCTTGAAGAATACATGCAGACGCACAAGAAGTTGATGATTGATTCCCTTTGGAAGCTTAATGTAGCTGATATTGAAGCAACTCTTTCCCGCGTTTGTCAAATGGTTGTACTTTATGGTTCTTGATCAAATCTGGCTTACGATTGGTTTATCTTTTTATGTAGTCCTCAATATGTGGTTTGCTAACAGGTCCTTCAAGATAGCAACGTTAAAAAAGAAGAGCTACATGCAAGAGCAAAGGGTTTGAAGACACTTGGTAAAATCTTTCAGGTACCCTTTCTCACTTTTCTGCCTACTCTAAGGGTGAATTCAGTTTTTTTTTTACTTAATGGACCTTGTAGAGGGTAAAGTCTACCAATGACGATGGGAATGATCCCCAGCTGAAGAACGAAGTTCACAATGAAAAGAGAAATGATAAGTCCTATCCTAGCGCGACACCTAGATATGCAAATGAGCAAGCATCTTATTCATCTGGAGTGCAGGTGGATTTCTGTACATTACCTCTGTGGCTGCTATGATAAGAAATAATATAATTTTAAACAGCACAGATGAAAAGTAATGTTCTAACCCACTTCTCTTCATGAACCAGAGCCCCTACGTTGAGGCTCCTCGATTTGCAGGATCGAACATGGATTTCACTTTCCCAATGCCAGCAGCACCACCAGGCGTGCAAAGACATCCATGAGAACCAAGAGCCGCACATCCCAATTGTATCAAGTAAATCACCGCCCTTGGCCTTTGTATGTCTATGTATATATGTGGGCTGGGGTGGAAAAGCGAGTATCGCTTTGTTGTCTGTGATTGTATGAGCAGATTTGCTACATGCTGCCTATGTTAAATGTGCATAGTGTTCTGAAAGAGCAAATTGCTTAGAAAGATTTGGAGGTAAGCGATGTGTTGGTGCTACTGTGACCTCCATTCTTCTGATGTGTTAGCTATGTCTGGTTGCTGCCGTGATTGAATGTAATGATTTATTTACCCCGTGCATCCATTTTTGATAGCCCTAATTTTGATTGTTAAAACGAAGACGATTTCATCTTCTCCTAGCCTACAAAAATTTCCTACCCTACATAATTTCAAATCCTTACTCGACAAGTAATTTCAAATGCATGACACAGCGGATTCACTAAACCTTGTCCGCCTTTTAAAACCCCCAGACAGACGAATCATAGCCGTTTAAACTCCCGAAAGAGATAAAACGCCGACGCCGGCCCCGACGACGCGTCGACGGCTAACCGATCGGCACTGCCACCAACAGAGGCGTTATGCAGACTACAATGTCCGTCCTGACTTCTCGCGAAAGCAGTAGGAGAATCCACTGCGGAACAAGAAGTTATCAGTTAACGGTTGCTTTCCCCAGTGATTGGTGCCGCGATTGAGAAATCTGGTTTTTTTACTGCGTGGTTGCTGAGTTTAGATCTGACGTAGGGCGAGAAGAAATCTTCGGCGTCGGATGTCCGTGCTTAGGCGATGAATGTCATCAGTTCAGTGGGGGTTAGTATGGCCAATAAGCAGCTTATGTCCTCCGCTGGTTATGGATTTGGATTTGGTTAGTTTTTCATTTCAATCCTTTTTTCTGGTGTTGAATTTGCCAAGCAATTGGTTTTGAATTTTTGCAGTTTTGATTTGTAATTTGATGCTTGTCTGATTTAATTAGTGATAGTATTGATGCTTTTGAATTATGGTCTTTGATTGATTGACTACGATCTTCAAATGCTTCAGCTAATGCAGATGGTTGCATGTTGTTGTACGTGAATTGTATAAGGTTTAGGTCATCTTGGTGCAAGAAATGCTGTTCTGAGTTGGGCTACCGGGTACTCAGGCATCGAAACATGTACCCATGTGGGAGTAGTACTGGGATGAACTTAAGAACTCCGTGGGGTTTTATCAGGTATGCGGCAAGTGACTCGTCAAACTCTCTCTCTTTTGGTATCATGCTGGCTGCTATACTCTATCATCTTCTTTCTGAGATGTTTCTACAAATTCTCATTTTCATCTACAGCCTTTAGTTTTCCAATAGTTCAGTGATACTCGTGGGCTCCATAATATACTGTTTCTGTTTTTGACATCTGCAGTAGTCACTTATGTTGTATTTCAAGCAATATCGACTCATTTTGTTGCCTCTTTTATAGTTCTTGTATGGTGATGAAAAGTTGTTTGTGCCTACAGATTTCAAAGCCAAGCATGATTCCAGTTGTTTGTGTCATGGAATGGTTTATGCACAACAAGCAATAGTCGTGATTATTACCTCAACGGCATATTCATCATCAACTACAAGATGTCTCTTGGTGCAACAGTAAGCTTAAACCACTTTGCCAACCCTGCAACACCCAGACTCGTGATTGTGTAAAGGGGTAACGCAAACCTCTAAATTGTTGTCTTGTGGTGCCTATGTGCAGCTGTTCATACTCCTGCCATGCACACTAGCTTGTTCTGTAACGTCAGTCAATACCTCTGCATTGGGCGATTCTCTGCAGTATCTTTCCAAGTCTTGGGCCACATGAAAACCTCTGCGTTCTGATACTAGTCTGGCTGCTATTCGACTCAGCACTAACTTTCAAGAAGATATTAGGAATGCTGGTTGCAGTCCTTGGCATGGTTATCAGCAGTTGGGCAGTAGAAGTTGAAAAGCTAAAGCAATCAGCAGCGAAAAGTCTCCCTAACATCAAAAACAGCCTCACAGAAGAGGAAATTAGACAACTAAAGGATGGAAAGGATACCAAACCTATCAAAGATATTGGAACCAAATGATTCATACTCAGTTCTATCCACAGCATCATTCTTTTATATGGATTGGCAGCGACAATTATGGGGTATCCCATTCCCGGCCACAGTACGTAGTCTTACCCTTATCAATTGTTTTTGAGAATTCACCACATTTTACTATAATAGATTTACTTGGAAGACATTCTTCTGATACGCCAAATTTGTTTACTAAAATCCTCACATCATTGAAAAAACTACAGCGCAATGATCCTTGGCTATATATCTCCAAACAAGAAGTACATGTTGCATACTGTATATTAGTTGTCATGTCACTAGCATATTAGAGGATCAAAGATATACTAGTCAGACTAAACTTATAAATTTTGGATTTGGTAGTAACTATTCGAATGCACTGCAATATTAGTCATCAGGCAAGTAGTTGAGGTGGTGATTAATATCCTTCACGTGTCAGGTTCAAATTTTGTTGCCCCAAAGGTTGAGCTATGGTGGACATTTGGGTAGAATATGTAATAAAAATAACCATGTAAACTGTAAAATACCTTAGTGCATGTGGTCTCCAATTAGATTGAATTGTGAAACATTGTTTAGTTAATTTTGGTGGTAGGAATATATTATTCTAGTTTCAGCATTTGTACTAGCGTGTGCGCTCCGAGTAGCAGTAGAGTAGAGCTCGTCTCTGTTTTTAGCTTGATTTTCAGATTGGAAAGTGGATTCAAAAAGCTTCCTGGCGAAGTACAAATGCAAGGTTTTAGGTTTGAGAAAGTATCTTTGTTTATCAATGTAAGTAATAATCATTTATTTGTTTGATACGTAACAGAAACATTACGGCTGATGAATGCTGCTGGCTTTTCTGGCTCTATAAAGCTAGTAGACTGTAAGTTGCGGAAGGTATATCATCTCCTCTCTTTTTGCCTCTGCAGGCTAAGGATGAGTTGATCAGTGCCGCAATGCCCAGTACAGGGATAATGGTAATCACAAGAAAATGAAACGAAACAGAATACGGAGGTCTAATTTATAGACATAGCACTAAACAAGTACCAAAACAAATAGCAACCCACACAACTGCCTTACGAGCAATCAGAGACACTTGTTCCATTCCATCACATAAAGTCATGCGTGACAACTTATATGCCATTCAGGGTGACCACAACTTTTCGTGGTGTAGGCGAGTCTCGGTGCTCACACAACCATACCCCCTGCAATATGAGATCACAATAATATAAGTATCCTATTTCCAAAGCCATATAGAACTTTATCCACGTGATGTGAACATTAAGGATTTGATGAACAAATACGAGAAGAACCAAAAAGTATGCAGAAGAAGTAATAAGTTAGCCGCATAACAAACAAGCTACAAACAATGCATTGCAAAATGTGAACAAGATTACATTTTCATCATTCCATGCACAAACAATGGTCTACAAAATACACCCAAAGGGAAATACAATATTCAAATTCCCAAGGTTAAAAAGTAAAAAATTATTCCCTCACCAGATTTCATTAAATAATTTACCTACCTAGTCCTGGTTATCAACAAACCCTCTGACTATGGACTTAACTTACTAATGAATATATTTGAATGGATTGCAGCTACACAGATAAATATTTCAGCTGAAACCAGCTATGATACGACCATAACCAAACAAGCACATATGTGCGATTTACATTAGTTATCGCCAGAAAGTCAGAGCCAAAATTATAACTGCCTTTTATCCAGGGAATAGATAGACATATATGCAAAATAATCACTTTTACATACCTGCCAAGTTCCAAGGTTGAGCTTTCCATTCGTAATTGGAATACTGCATAAGAACGTAAATTAAATATCAATGTCAGTTCCTCATAGGTACAGCACAAAAAAACAACATTCTCAAGTAAGGCCTTTAAGATATGCTTACGTTAGTTGATTGCCAAACATGGATGACTTTATGTGAGCTGGCATGTCATCAGGCCCTGAAAATTCAAATAATAAATATGATCATTTAGGTACAGAAAAACACAAAGTTGTGCACAAAAGTCTCTGAAAAACGGAATCCTAGTATCTCACGTCCTACATGATTCTGAACAACCAGATCCGGTTTTATTTATTTAAATTTAAAATGTGAAGGTACTTTTGGTGCAAAAACAAACGAGGGAGACAATCGTGTAACAATAATATACATTGTATCAACAACTTAAGCTGTCACTAACCTTCCATCGTATGCTTCCATGGAGCAGATCTCCCCTTTAAAAAACAGTCATCAATCAGAACCTCCAATCCAATTATACAATAAAGCATTTGAAATGGATGTAGATGTGGCGTTGGCTAACCTCCGGCACAATTTTATTAAGGAACGTCTCCGTATCATCACGGACATCGGAATCATAGTTCTCATTTATAGTAAGAGAGGCACTGGTATGTTGCACTGCATGCCATGAACAACCCCAAATTAAAGCCTCAAATTCACATAACCCAATACCAAACTAGACTGAAAATGAATCAAGACATCACTTACAGAACAGATGAGCAAGCCCGCATTTGAATCCAGACAAATCATTCTCGATTTCCTTGACAATCTGTTTCAACACACATTAGACATCACGCTAGTCTCATTCAGTAACTCCCATGCCAAACTCCAAAACCACAAAACAGAACCTACCAAATGTGATCAACTTGTGTGTGATTTAAAGCAACGAATGATGCTGATTTTTCATCAAAAAACATTGATCAGGTTTCATAACCCCAGCGACTAGGGTTTTTTCTTTTCTTTTCATATTCCAATCCATATCAAATCAGAGACACGCAATTAGCAGCACAGGCCGGAGTGAGAAAGAATCAATATCGATCGACACGAAACTGGAAAAAGGAAAGCAGCGAGCGAGCGGCGAGAATATAGACACCTTGGGAGTGATGAGATGACAGCCTCTCCTCGGCGGATGGACCGTAATGGTTTTCTGAGCCCACTTTGGGGATGAGGAGGTCGACATGGAGTTGGGGTGAGGAGTGTTCGCCGGCGCGTGCAGCGACCTCAAGCGCAGCTCGGGAGCGGATCGGCTTGCGGACGAGATTGGAAGCAGTAGCGAACAGCTTTGCATTTTCTCCTTTTATTTAATATTTAAAAATTAGGTAAACATAATAAAATGGAAACACACCCTCTCTCTCTCTTAGGTTTTTAATTCATATCCGATTTTATTAAGACCCATCTCTTCAAAAATCTGTTAAGCTGGGCCGAAATGGGACACGTGGCACCAATAAATTCATATGACCAGACGGTCACTTGCCATATAAAAACCACTCTTGTTAAAATCGATCTCTTTAAAAAATATATGAGACCTGTCTTAATAATATCGATGCCCTTTCTGCGATCGGACTTGGTAAAACCTTAAGTTGATAACTATTCAGTCGTTCTCCTTTCTCCTCTTCCATTCTCTCTTTCTCTCTAAATTCATCTCACATTTATCATCTCGTAGTTTGAAGAAATTCGAACAATTTCGATGGTTTTTGAAGATCATATTGTGGCAAGGGAGCATTGTATATGTTAGAGATATTATATGTATGATCATGTTATTTGAAAAATACGTATGATGTGATATTATATTATGTGTGGATATGATATGATATGTTAGAAGTTCATATTTCGAAAGGTCATGAAATTTAGGATGAATTTGAATGTTTATATGAAAATTTTGGTTTTGTTGCTTGATTTTGGTTGAATTGTTTGTCGATTAATTGGTTTAAATAATATGTTGATCTGGTTGAATTGTATGGTTTATTATGTATAGGTGTTGTATACACAAATAGAAAACATCGGATCCGACCCAATCTTTATGTCGACATTTGAAACAAAAGATATGTCCGTGATGGATGAGTTTGACCTGGATGAGATGGAATTCTTAGAACAACTAGATACAGAGGATGTTTTTATGGTTCCAAAATCCCAAACTTGTATAAGATATCCCAGGATTCAATGATCTCAGCATGTGATGCGAATAAACCCGATGGTGAGAACTTGGGTAGAAATTATGGACAATTTGGTAGGGAGCTACATTTAGCAGAAACCCCGACGCAATCTATGTCGTTCAAAAGTACTCCATATTGAATCACGTCGAATATTCGATGAAGAAGTCAGACTCTCGGCTGTTAGTTCTTCAATATCGGGAGGGAGAGAGTGGTTTTCCATGGCGGATTCGGATAATGAAGAAAAAGAACTCATCCTATTGGGAGGTTATGAAGTACCGAGGGGACCATGTATGCAACACTGACTATATTGTGAAGGATAATGTCCGCCTGACGAGGCATTTCATAGCCATCGGCGATGTCATTAGTGAAAGATTGAGATTTTCACCCCCTGAATAAGAGCTCGAATATTCAAGGAATATGGTTTGGAAATATGGTACTTGAAAGCATGGCAGGCCATGCAACAAGCCTTGATAAACATTTTCGGAAATTGGGATGAATCATTTAGAAAATTTTCACATTTTATGTATGCATTGGAGGAATCTAACCTCGGAACCATTGTGAAATGACATCCTACCCGAGATGAAGAAAATGTTTATATGATCATAAACCGGGTATTATGGGCATTTGGTCAAGCAATTGAAGCTTTCAAGCATTGTAGGATCGTGTAGTGCATTGATGGCACTCACTTGTACAGGAAGTATGATGGAAAACTGCTTGTTGTTGTTGCACTAGACGCGAATAACCACATATTTTCGCTTGCATTTGCGTTGGTTGAGGGCGACAATAACTCTAGCTAGAAGTGTTTTATGAAGTGCATGCGAGAAGGGGTGACATACCATGATGAGTTGTGCTTAATTTCGGATCGGTAAAATGGAATCATAAATGCAATAAAGGAACCTGATTGGAATGCTCCTCGAACTTATCACCGCGTTTGTATTAGACACTTGAAGAGCAACTCCAATGTGAAGGTGAAGGATTTCACCTTAAAGAAAAAACGAGTCACATGGCGCACCAGAGACGGAAGATAAAATTTGATAAAGAGTATAAAGAGCTGAAGGACCTGCTGCGTCACAAGTTGTGAATCAGTTGGACAATGTTCCTTACAGCTAGTGGTCATTGGCATACGATTAGGGTGGTAGACGGTGGGGGTCTATGCCGACAAATGTCAGCGAATGCTTCAACAACATTTTAAAAGGTGGACGAGACCTTCCAATTTGTGTTTTTGTCCGATTCCCTTTCTTGCAGTACAATTCATATTCTTGCAAGCGCCGAGATACGTACCAAAACATTGTTGGAAAGTTCCCCCTGAAGATAGACATGAATATGAGTAAGATAAGAAAAAAAATCAAACTATCATCGAGTCCAGGTTTTTGACGCAGCAAGAGGGGTTTTCAAGTTCCAACCCAAAGTTTATCGACGATCAGATAAACTAAAAGAGAACGTTTGGAGCCCTCTTCTCCCGTGCTGGCCTCCCGCCTTGTAGTTCAGTAGGATCCGAACGACTTGGACCTTCTTCGAATTGTGGGCGGAGGTCATCATCTTGAGGAGTGCGGAGTTCTCCTTCCTCAGCTTCACCAAGTCTAATTAGAGCCGAATCTACACCAAGCTTATCTGTCTCGCCCAGACTCTGCAATTCCTTTAAAGGAGAATGAAAGATGGTGTGAAATCCAATCCTTGACATTGGGCATGTGGTGTTGAGGAAAATGTCAGCTGATGTACGATGCACCAAGGCTCTCACCTGTTAATCAAAGATGAGTTACTTGTGATAATTTTAAGACAAAGAAACACTAGCTATATTATCTGAAAAATGACTTACAACATAATTTTGTTCAGGAGCATTTGGACGGTATGGTTGCAATTCGTCATCTTGTGGTTGTATGAAGCGACGAGTAGTACTCTGGTACCAGGTACGATACTCTGGTGTAGGAGCATCGACATCCTCGTCATCCTCTCCATCAACAATTATATCGCCTCGACTTCTCCATATTTCAATGTATTCGCGCAATTCTACGGACCAATCCTTTATTTTTTTCTGGTCAATCCATGGTTAGGTCGGTTGACACGCGCTGTGCTACAGGAATTAATTGTGTGAATCAAAACTACCGCATCACTCGAGATGGATGACGTCACTCAACTATGTTGTAGCACAATAGTGCGACCTCCTCACACCAACTCAAGTGTCCTTCAGTACACGTCGAGTTCAAAAGCTTAAATAGGTTCTCGTCATACGGCCTCCATAGAAAGTTGTCATGGCTCATTTGATCTAATTGATCCCGATAGAAGACCAACAATCCATTTGGTGTCTCCAAATATGATTCCGGTCCATACCATTTCCAGCGGCGTAAGAAGTAAAGGTGTAAATGTTTGCGCATCAACAACATAAAATCTAATTGGGTAATATAAAAACCTCAAGTGTATGACCAAGCTCTTAGATAATATGGAAGGATGTCAGCTGCAAGGGTCTACTGAATTCTTGTGGACAATCGATTCTCCTAGCTCCATGGTTGCAAAAGAATTATCAATCACCCATTTCCTTGTGCCCCTAACGGGCGGCGCTGCACAGCTGCCTGTACAAGTAGGCGAGTACTGCACTTCCCCAGCTATATGTTCTCGCCCCGTCAAAGTAGGCTAACAAGGACATGTAATGGAGGGAGATCCTATCTCCGGACATGTCGGGCATCAAAGAGGACAATAATATACATAGAATGTATGCCCTCGTCTCAAGTCTTCTTCTGATGCGTCATCGGGTATCAATTTCATGTTGTTGTGAAACCACTTTAGCTTCGCCGTCGTTGGGGACATGGAGCATTCCAGGTAGGCACCAAGCAACCTTATACATACACTTTCTCATTCTTCGTCCTCTTTACCGGTAAAACCTTCTCCGTCGATCGGTAATCCGGTCAGCAGGCCCACATCCTGCAAGGTGATTTGTACATTCTTCGTCCTCATATGAAATGTATGAGTCTCTTGTCTTCATCACTCAACAAAGGAAGTGAGTAAAGCTCAATCCGTCTCAATGTTATGCACATGAGTTCATGAATAAAATCCAGCACTATCAATAAACGGTACCATCTGAGGATTCATATCCCACGTCCTACGATGTACCAACTTCAAAAAAAAAAAAAAACACACGCCTACAATCAGTAATATAAATTTAAATCAAACATGAGTTTGAGGATAACAACAGATGATAACACGCCTAAAAATGTATACTTACGGGATCAATCCAGACTTCGCCCGAACGATGTGTCGTTGCTGCGTCAAAATAGAACCATCTATTAGCCCCGTCTCAACAATCTGATCTATATCCATTATGTATTTGTGACAATTTAAATCAATATGTAAACAAGATTAGTGACAAATTTGTGTCAAATTTAAATCAACATGTAACATTTATGACAAATTTAAAACAACAACCTCAAAAATTGATTTAAGAAACATGATTTCAACCTAGTAAACAAAAAAGGTGCACAACATGATTCAACAATAAATCAATCACATCATCATCAATTTCAAAAGGTTATTTACATCAAGTACTCACCAATTCCAGGTTTTCTACATCAATTATTTTACCTAATTTCAACTAAATTAACCCAATTTGAGTTCTATAACCAAAAAACCCTAAAATTCTAAATAATCTAAAATCAATCATTTTCCTATTTACAAATAACCCAATAGAAATCAACCCAACATAACAAAACCTTCAATCTAAATACCCACAAGACCTAGCTCGGGATGAACGTCGCTGATCGAAATTTTGTTCGTTGCGTATGGAGAGAAGGTTAGGTAACCTGTTTTCGACGCGAGGCCGGTCTCGAATAGAAACCCGGTCTTTTGGTACAACCTTTCACCTATATGGCATGCATAGCAAATTTTTTAAAAGATCGGTCTTAATATAAAACCTAACAGACCGATCTTTACTAAGGTCGATCTCTTAAAAAAGAAGACATTTAAAAAATGATTTCCCCATATGGTCATTTGAGATATTAATTCTAAACTTTTTCAATAAAATGACATGCTGTATTTTCCTATTATTATACAAACTATTCACCATCTTCCTGTTACAATATTCCCATGCATTCATTCTACAGTGGGAATGGATCGAGTAAGTTCAACTATAAACAGCACCCATTTTGAAGTGCAGCTTTTATTGTTTACTTTGCACCATGCTTAAATTGTGCCATAATCCAGCTTCTCCCAGGTGAATGGAGAAACCATTCCAGTGTGCGGATAGCCCCTGAAGTACACGCAGACGCACACGCAGACCGCAGCAATGGCCAGCATGGAAAGGATGAAGGGACGAGCAATCATCCCATGCGAACCTGGCACTCTTCTTCTACTGCATCTTGCGGCCACCATTGCACACTGCGAGCAAGAAGCAGCTTTGTGCTTGGAAAGATGGCTTGCTGCAGCAGGGCTAGGCTGCTGAACCCATGCTCGTTCCATTGTCTCATTTTCCTCTACTGATACTGAAATTTGGTTATTTCTTCTATCAGCAAGCTTTCGCCCTACAAGCCGGTTGTACGAGAGGTTATTTCTTAATGTAGCATATGCACATGGAGTCTGGCCACTTTCATCTAGCTGAGACTCCCAGCAAGACAACCCTAGCTGCATTTAAAAAAAAAAAAAAAAAAAGAGGGTCCGAGCATCAGTTCCAAATATAGAATGCAGTCAAACTAGACATAAAATCCGGTAAGAATACATATTATGCTCCAACCCTAGACAATTAAATTGGGTAACAGAAACCAAGATCAAAACATTTTTTGCATAAACCATTTACAGTTAGTGCAACAAAGCCTATCGAGACCTAGCAGTCACGGAATATGACAAATCTGTTTCAAGATCATTGATGCAACAAGATCAATAAAAACATCACAAGGACCCAATAATGTATTGTAAAGTTAGAACTGTGCATGAAAATCATATGTGCAATATTCGCATGCATGGAAATACAATTCTGTTACCTCTAGTGGATCATTGGTAAGAGCATCAACCACATCTTCTGACCCTGACGTGCAAGCAGCAATGTGTAGAGGTGTGAGCCCACCAGGTCCAGCTATATGTGGTGGGAATACATATGTTTTTGATGATTTAGGGTCGCGGCTGACTATGGAATAATTGATGAGCATGTCAACCATTTTCCTACACCTCCTTTTGACTGCCCGGTGCAGAAGTTGAACAGCTGACACCATCTCAGATACTTCGACCGGTATTCCATCACAGCCCATTTTTTCTTCCACTAAAGTGTCAAGTAGCTTTTTAACCAACTCAAAGAAATCTTTTTCCACTGAAAATGTTAACAAAAACTTGAACCGGTAGACTGAATACTCGAGAATATTTGAGGAGTCTCTCTTCATTTGGAACAACCATCCAAGTTCATTTAGGAAGTGCAAGACTTCCATTTTGGGCCATGACACATCCGATTCTTGGTCTTCAGACATGGCTTCAGAGAATTTTGGATCTGCTTCAAACTCAAGTTGTCTCAGTTCCTGGCATATGTTGGAATCAGCTATGATGATAGGAAAGCTGTTGAACTTAAAACCATTTTCCACCTGCTCGCAAAATTAAAGGAGTCAACTAGGTGAGACTCTTACAAGGACAAATGCGGGAGTTTTGTAATAAGGCATACAAGAGAAAATGAAAAGAAACCTCAATAAAATAGCGACCAGCTCCACTAGGGGCTGCAATGTGAATCTCACAGCTACACAATCTTGTTCCTTCGCAAGTGCTATCCTGAACTGTAGCGTTGGAAATTTCCTTTGTTATGTATCCACCCATATACGTGCAATGAATCCTGAAGATTTTAGGAGTTCAGGATTTTAGTAAGAGGTCGCATGGTCTCTATGAGAAATAACTCAAAAGTATTACTTACTTAGTACTGCTGTTAAAATTCCTTCCCCTTAAATGTACGCGAGTTTCAAGACCACCGACAATAGCTAATGGAGATACTGAGATCAATTCTGGTGCCTTTGATGTTATCCATGTTTTGCACAGTCGAAGCTTTCCTGATTGTTGACCATGAACAAATTAGCAAATAATGAAAATCACTCATTCAAATAGTAACACTACATCCACGCCAGCTACATCCGCATGGCTTTCAACATATAAAGTGCAAGCTAACCATTGTTATAAGACGCTATTTGTTTGCCTATTTGAACTAAAAATCTTCCATCTCTCCAAATATTGGAATTTGTACGCTGTAGCAACCCGTACACATGCTCTAATAGGTTCTGTTCAAGCTGAAAACATCATGTAGATCATGTAAACAGTTAGCAAGTCAGCACTAAGAATCAAAGAGATTCGATTCAAACAGTCATATAGGTGCAATCACTTACTTGCTCCCAAAAAGCAGATGGCATTGAGACATATACGGAAAGAACCACGCAACCAGGCCTTATGTAGCTCTCCATTTGTGATGGACAATTTGATAGCCAAGCAAATATCTGATAAAATATATGATGTAGAATGAGAAACTTAGCAATATGAGGTAGTTTCTAGATATCAGAATCCACACTATCTAATGATATCCTGGAAAGAAAAATATTCATGATCCTCAACAAAACAGACCTCCGACCGCAAAGCCACGGGCAAATTACTGGGATCCTTGTCAAACAGTTTAAATAATATTCTACCAGTGAGATCCTGAGGGGATAGGAAAAAAACATAAACCATAGGTTAGATCTATGACTAACTCGAACCAAGCAAGCGTTACACTTATATTAACCCACAAAAGGAAAAAAAATTCATAAAGTAGACATATCTGTATCTAAACAATACGTTGATACCTGAACACCACATGTAGAACTTGCTGGTGAACTGGCAGAACCAGGTGAAGCATACCCAGCTTGATTGGGCGACCCTCGAAAGAAACCAACCTCAACACATTTGTTTGAGCCACCGAAAAGATCAAAAGAAACAGTACCACAAGGAGTCTTGCCAACCTGCGCTTTAGCATTAATCCCATGAGGAATCCTATCATGATTGACTGTCTGTTTTAATGGCTTCACCGGGAAAAGCTCCACACCAGGAGAACTCGAGGGAGATCTATCTTCATTTTGGTTGCTACTATCAGAAGAGAAGTACTTGCTAGAATTTTCCAGTTTTGGTGGGCTATTGTTATCTTCAGGAGAAGAAAAAAATAACTGTAACGGTAAGTTAACTTGAGTATCATGAACTTGGCTATTTGAATCTTCTTCTGGGTATCGACAGCTTTTACTGCTTCTCTCCCTCCTAGAGGAAGAAAAATCCAAGGTTGTTTGCTTCCTCCAAATGAGAGGATCCGGCTGATAAGTATCAGCAGATTTGGTTTTCTCACTATCACTGCTATGACTGCTTCTTTGAGATAAAACTGTGCATGCATCGGGGACAGACATCCGTGAAGCATGAGGAAGAGCACCAAGTAAGTTAAGGGTCGATTGAGAAGATGAATTCTCACTACTTATACTGTGATGTTCAGGAGAAGCTTGGTCAGTTTTCTCTAATTTATTAGACACTGGCCGCTTTGTGGTTGCGTCGATAGGTGGAGGAAATGAATTTATCGTGCTTATAAGCTGAATGAGTTGTTCTTTATTAGGCACAACAGCTGGAGGACCATTGACATTATCTTGGTTTCCTGACGCCAAAAACACAAATTTAATACTTAATACATGCATAAGAGTCAAAGATAGCCATGGTACAGTAAAAGTACCTTGTGCACGAGCTAGAGCTGCCAACAAGCTGACCAAACCAATGCCAGTATTTACAGCATTTTCCTGACTGCCAGCAGATAACAGCCGAGATGTGATGTCATCAGGTTGTGCTTTCCTTCTACGCCTGTTATGACCAGCAAGTCTGCGCCTACAGCTGCGCTTCCCCTCATCAAACTCCGATAGAACATGGAACCTGCAAATATGGTAAGTTAATCAGCAGCAGCTGTAAACAAGTTTTGAACAATTGTCAGAAAATAGTATAGCAGTTAGCAAGTTTTAATAACAGAGCACAAAAGGCGTTTACAGACAAAGGTTTCAACTAACTTAACAATTAAGTACTAATTGGGCAAACCCTAGCAGAGCCATTAACCCAACAATCCAAAAATTACCAATGATAGGTAACCGAACACTGTAAACATAAAATTAAACTTTACAAATTCTAGTAAAGATGAAACCATCCACAAACCTGCTACACTGTTGACAGAAACGTTGCATTTGCTTCCCTACCAATGCTTGGGTAGCCTTGCTGTGAGCTTCACAAACTTTGTGACGGCGATGGTAGTCTTTGGCATTAGATAGATCCACCGTACAGCTATCCACATGACATGTAGGATGATTTCCGTTTCCACTTCCCCCAGGCGATCTAGCACTGTTTCCTGCAACAGATCCAGCAACCCTTTTGCTTGGCCTTACTGGGGGCTCATCACTAAAGCTCGAACCACCAGACCCACTACCCAGCTTCAAGCACAGACTTCCATCATCTTCACTCGCAACTTGATTAGCTCTGCTCTTATTCTGCAAATTTTGAGCACTTTGGACAGGCCTATCCAGATTCATTGCATTTCCATCCACTGGTTGCGCCACGAACCTGGTGCAATCCCAGCTCCATGCCTTTGAATTCCAATAATCTCTTGAGTTCTGCAACACTCCTGATGGATGATAAGATTGATCAATCACTAGCTCATGCTGCCTGTAAGACAGATCCCGCTTCCTCGCCATGGCAACAACTTCACAAGAACCAATTTCACAACACGCCCGCAATAGACACTCCACTTCAACACCTGCGGCACAGAAATTTCAAAAACTCTCACCTTTTTGCATACCCAGAAACCCTAATCAACAAAGAAAGCAATTCCCATCTTCAAACCCATCCATTTCACGTAAACAAAATTTAGCCCACAGCACCCGAAAAAATCACTCACTGATCCAAAACCACCCACAAACCAGCAACTCCAAACCCAAATCTAAAAGACCCTAAAAATCGCGATCAGAATCCAACCTGCACGGAATATTCGACGAAATGTGCGTCCGGAGCAAACTAATTCAACCTCCAAGACTCAAATCAACGTGTCTTCTTCCAAGATTTGACATGGTACGACTCCAGCAGATCTCGAGCTTGAAGCGGCGGTAGAGGAAATTTGTGGAGAGGATAAAGATGGCTATGGAACGAGAAGTCCCTGAACAACGCTTTGCTTTTACTTTTCTGGTGTAGTACGTCTGACAGTTGCAGCCAGCTGCTGTTTTTTACTCTCTCGGAGTCTGGGGGTGTCATGTGTAAATACTAGAAACTTTAGGGGCTGAAATGTGAAAGCAGCCCGCAACTGTAACGAAGAATCTAATGAGCTTCTTCCTTGCTTGCCCACATCTCTATCTTCGTCCATCCACTTTTTGCTACTAATATTTCATTTTCCTTTTCGATAATTAATAATACGAAATTCATCTAAGTAATTTCTGTATTAGAGTGTTCATCTCAAATTCAACCGACCGCCCCATAATTTTAATAAATAATATCAATCGAAATCATTTTTTAATAATCAAAACTTATTAATGCAATGCATTTTGAGCAAAATCACCCAAAACCCAAAAAAATGTCAAAACACATCTTTTTATAATCAAATTCATAAAAGTACAAAAGGACAAAAGATAACACTGAATGTCTAACATACCATTTCAAATACTAGAAGACAAAAATTCTAACTCCGAACAAATGGCACTATGTGAACCATTTGATCAAATGGATCACAAAGGCTCCAAGGATTAACCAAGCGCCCCCATCACTAATATATAAGAGCATCCGCACCCGACGGAGCTTCTGAATCTCGCTGAGCAGCTCCTCAATCAGCAGCTCCTATTACTATTCACCAAACAGTAATAGTATTTTGAACATTTTCTGCACCAATGCAACCTCCATGAGAAGCTCCTATTACTATTCACGGTTGAAAAACACAATATTTTGTAAAGATTTTTTCGAAGATATTTATGAATTATTACTGCCAACTTGAATATGACACGTGAAGTTATTTATGAATTATTGCTGCCAACTTGCATATAACATTTGAAGATGTTTATGAACAGTTATGAATATTAGATTGTATGTATTTTTTAAGTTGTGTGTTGTAATTCCTTTGCGAGTTTTTTTTTTCATATGAATTTTAGTTTGATTTGAAATTTATTTTTATGAGAATAACTAAGTTTTATATTTTAAATCAAATTCGAGAGTATGAACAATTTAAATACACATAATACGTGAAATAATTGAACAGCACGAATCACTTAAAATCGAAATTACATAAAGGTTAAATAACGACAAATAAAAATAAATATACTAAAGAGATTACCCATCGTAGTGAGATGGACGGTAATAATCTGAATAGTCCTCTGAATTGTTCCCACCATCATTATTACCTTCTTCTGCCTCATATCGACGCAAAATAGCAGCTTTCCTCTTTGAGAAGTACCATTAGACTTTGGTGTCATTATGTCGGTATTCATTTGCATAACTTTTGCTTCCTCCTCTAATTTCTTTACATTTATGGCGTGTTCTTGCATTTTATGATTGTGCTCTATTTGCTCCCTAGCTAGTGCAAGTTGCTTTTCTTGGAAAGCCAATTGATTTTTTTGAGTTTCCGCTATTGATTGTAAAGCTTCATCTCGGGCTATGTTAGATGAAGTGGCTACATTCTTACCTTTTCTCCTTGCTTCTTTTGCCGCCTTTACTCCTGGAGGTCTTACCGAACTAGATGAACCTCCCGGATAACTTTGGGGTGTGCAAAATGCCTCATCCTCAAATGAGGAATTAATAGGAACGTTACTTGCGTGCACTTCCTCACTAGCGGGACTATGCTCGTATGTGTTAGTGGTGGAACAATGGGGGGTGCAACGGGTGCAAATGTTTGATGTGTTTGGACTTGTTCCCAACATTCAAAATGTATCAAAGTCTTTTTTCGTTGCGCAACATACATGGTTTGAGCTTTGCGCGTATATAAATTAATAATTAAAATAAATCATTTGCAAATGAATAAATATAAATACACAATATGAAATAATTTAATACAATTATATACCTCATCTTGTATATTAGCACCCGATTCCGGATTCCTCCTTGCGTGGGCAATACAAGCCCCCCACAAAACCAAATTTTTCTTTAGCTTTCCAAACCGAAATGAAAGCGCAATTTGGGACCTAGCCTCCGTTACAATTATTTCATCGGCGCTCATCACCCAATTTGCTCGAAAATCAGTATGGATTTTTTCCCACAACCTATCAATCTTTTGCTCGTTGCCGGATATGGGATCGACTGATTGACGACAATAAGATATACATAATTGTACATCTTCGGACATGGACCAATTTATAGTGGAAGTCATTTTTTGCACAAAAAATGATATGGAAATGAAGCGAAATGTTGCTAATATATTAAGAGAGAACAAATGAAGATTGAGATACATTGAAGGTGAAATGAAAGGTCTATTTATAGCAAAAAATTGTAGAAGTTCAAAAAAAATTTTAAGATTAATTTAGCCGTTAGAATATGTCAGTTGGTTGAAATGGGCTGATTAGGCTTCAGGGTTTGGGCTTGGGCTTGGAGCAGCAGCTTCTCCAGCAAACCCTCCTTCTCTCCAGCAAACCCTGCTTCTCCTTGTGCAGCTCCTCCTGACGCAGCTTCTCTCTCAGCAGCTCCTCGAGCTTTCCTGGTCGCAGCTCCTCCTGCGAAGCTTCTCCTCCAGCACGCCAGCTCCTGCAGATCGTCATCGGTGCCTCTTCGCGCAGCTTCTACAATCCGCACCAGATCTGCACCGGTGCGGATGCCCTAAGGCACTCAATTGAGGCCTCTCTCATATATTCATATGGCTTTTTTTGAATCATTTGATCAAATGATTCATATGTTATCACTTGACGGTAGACAAAAAACATCAGAAATTTTTATCTTTTATGTTATTTTTGTCTTATAGGGATTTTATACTTTTATAGATTTGTTGAATTTTAATTTTTGAAAAATGAGCTTTGCTATTTTTAATAGTATTGAGTTGTTTTACTTAAAAAGTATATTCTTAATCAAAGGAATTTGATATTTGAAAAATAATTTAAATAAAGTGTATTAGTTGTAAATAAAGTACATTGGTACTATTCATTAAAATTCACAAAATGCATTGGGTGTAAATAAAGTACATCATTACTATTTCATTGAAACTATCTTATGAATGTGCATTGACCTTAAATGCTTCAAAAACTTAAAGTATATTGAAACAGGTATGTTTCAATATTCTAAAACGTAAAGTATATTACTATATGTATGTCCAAATGCTCAAAAAGGCGAAGTGCATTGCTAAATCTATGAAAATAGCATTATTCATAGTAGAACACATGTCACATGTGGATTAGATAGAAAAAAGAAAATAATTATCGGAAAGAGAAATTATATGAGTAAAAAGTTAAATTTACCATTTTAATCAATTTTTTATTTCAAAATTAATGCTTAATGAGTAACATGTCATATTATGAGTCATTTGATCAAATGATCATATCACTCACAAATAGCCTTAAGGATGTACCTTATAGAGGGAGATCAAATGAGACCCCCTAATTTTGGTACATCCATGAGACCTTTTTATGGCCATTCGATCAAAAGATCCAATAACCCACATATTGTCATATGTTTACTATTATTCTCACTATTAGTTGAATTTTCAATTCGAAATGAACGATAGGTGGCAGATCCTTTGAGAAATTGCAAAACGTTTAATACTGTAAAACGCCATTGGATGATATGATGTAACTGTATCTCAAATTGACACTTAACAATTTAATAAATTAAACATAAACTTAATGATTAAATATATTTAAAAAAAATTATGTTTATAAACTTATAGCATGTATATTATTATTATTATTTCTTAAATAAATATTTTAAATTTTGGGATATATCTTGTTGGATTTCGTATAGATAATCTTTAATTAGATTCGAATTTAATTAAAATAACAAAATTACCCTTCTTAATTTATTAAATGATTATGTAATATTTATTCACACAATATTTACAATCATTGATTAGATTTGATCCAACAGTTGATTGGTTTTGGTTATCTCACTGTCTCAAAGATTTGAGCATGTCTCATTATATATATATATATATACACACTCAATTGAGGCCATTTGGAGAGCTATGAGAATTATAATACATCATCTTTGTTGAGACGTACTAATCAGTGTAATATCTTTATCGGAGTAGACTACAAGATATGTGACATATGATATTTGGTGCATGTGATAAACGTTAATTAAATATAAACTTTATCTACATTGTTTCTCCTTACATTTCGCACACAAACCCCCTCTAATTTTTATCCTTTTAAAGTAGCTTCACAAGAATCAGTTCCTCATTTGATCGACCCTACTTACAATTACACTAGTGTCTAATTAGGAATCAAACAAATTTGATGCGTACAACGACGCGTATATTGTATATTTTCATTGATGAACACCGATGAACATAAATGAATATTGAATATTTTAAAATAATCACATGTAAATTCGCTGTTTATATTTTTACAATTATCAAAATCCAAACTAATAATAGGATCGCAAAATAAGAAGGTAAATATTATCAAATTGTAATTTAATTTAATGGTAGAAAAAAAAAGGAGATTCGAATATGATCAAATTGGATTTTGATTTAACGGATCGTAGAGCCGAGATAAATTGGAGATTACAATATAGTCAAATTGTAATTTAATATAATAGATCATAGAATTGAGAGAAAAAAGTAATTATGTTTGTATTTAAAAAGATCATACAATGACGAAAAAATAAGAGATAAATTATATCCCTATTTTATATTGTATTGATTGACACTAATGTTCATTAAAATTTGATGAACAAACATATACATCTACATTATAATATTATTCAATATGCTTTTGAATATATGAGGAAAGATAAACATACGTTATATTTTGATAAACATACCTAATTTTTTCGATAAAAACATTTTCAACGATGAACATTCGTCGTACTTTCATCATATTAATTCCAAATCAATCCTAAATGTATTTATCTAATGTATAGGGAACACCTTTCTACTACTTATGATTGGCATTTGTAATATGATGCCATTCTAGCAATAGAAATCAAGTATTTCTGCACTGTACAAGAACCAAAATATTGACCAACATATTCATTCATCTTCCTCCGAAATCTAGATACCAATAACCGTAACTAGCTCACGGCGGCCCTTGATGTTCATATCTGATTACTCAATCTCAAATCTGGAGTAGGAAAAGAAGTTTCTGACCAACAACTCCATTTGCAAGGCTCCGGCTACGAAGCTATTCAAAGAAAAATCAGCGGAAGCAACAATAACAAGATGGTTCTGCAACCAAGACTCACTCGATATTGTCATCAATCAAAGGTTTAAAATGGTCGTGAAATCGCACAGAAAAGGAGAGAGAATCGGGTTGATCTTGATTTTAATCGTAATTACGTGTTAAACTTACCAGCGTGCCCTTTAGTGAATTAAATCAAATTTTACTTATTGAGTAATCTCATCCACTAGAATAAGAAGTGGTTTTTATTTGATCCACTTCAGGGCGCTCAATTGACGCACTCCCAATAAAGTTCATCTCTAAAGTACTATGTGAGTCATTTGATCATTTGATCAAATGACTAACATATTGCTAAGTGGCACTGAATGAATGGATCAAATGAGATCTTTTTTGCATCAAAGTGTAGTATAGTCAATTTACATTTTAATTTTCTCTCACCAGTCAAATCTCATAAACTTTCACTGTTGCAAAAATCATGTTACTTTAACGAAACTCATTTTATTGTAGCGAAACTCATCTCACTATATTAAATTTTGATGTTATAAGCACACAAGTGTATTGAGTTTAAGTTATGAATATAGTGCACTTAAATAAAAATGTAAGTTGTTAAAGTACATTGCTACATGTGTGTTCAAATAAACTAATAAAGTACAAAATAGTAGCAAAGTGCATCGCTACATATTATGTAAAATCCTTCAATGACCTTAAATGCATTGTTACATATATGTTCAAATAAACTAACAAATTGCGACATATATCAACAAAAATGCACTGCCCAAATCCTCTAAAATTTACATGTTAAATGTGTTGCCCAAAGTGAATTAAGTTGTCCAAATACAATGCCCAAATGTTCTAAAATCTTAAAGTGCATTAACCGTTATATATAAGTGTGTTGTGTCAAAATAAATTGAAATAATATTGTGAATAAGGAGAATGAAAGATGTAGATTAAAAAAAATAACATGTGAATGGTGGACATGTGATTGAGGAAAGATGAATGGGTAAAGATTTAAATGGCCGCCGTGAATAAGAGTGTATTATTTTATATTGAAAAATATTTATATTTACTTTACTTATATGTACATATTTACTTATATATATACTTATATTTATTTATATAAGTACTTTATAAATATAAAAGAATATAACCTAAGTTGAACATAAAATGTACTTTACTTGCAAAATTATAAGAAGAAATGACCATAAATTGCGAGGGACAAATTATGTGTTTTGGTCCCATGAATTCAGATACCGAACATATTCGACTTGCCGGATGAAGTCGGCAAGAAAAAAATAATTGAACATTTTGTAATACAGTTGACTTTAGCTAGATACATGACATGTTATTGGTCTGCAGTGTTGAAGGTGTACGTACACATGTTACAAGAATCTGAGGTTTCATTACACAAATATGTTTTTGTACTTTTTTGCATATTTAATGAAGAGGGTTTTTAGATTAGTAATGATGCCGCATGTTGATCCCTTTACCACATGGGCAAAACTGAAGCCAGCCCACCCAACCATGTGCAGCATAATGCCAACAACACCAAACTTCAACTTGATGCACAGCATAATGACAACTCTTCTTACATATGTATGTATGTATCTATTTATATCATAAAAAAGACAGTACATTTTATGCTTCTTGCTTCCTATGAATTGACTGAATGTAAGCAAGAAAAAAATTAGTTGGAATCTATATTGGCCAGTGTCGAGTACCTTTTTCTTGGAGAACTCAATAGCCAAACCATTCCAAAGATGAAAGGTAACCAACCCATAGTAATACCATGGCAACAGCCGCAAGGGCAGCCACGCCAGTCCACATCCACATCTGCATTTTTCTCCTGCTCCTGTTTCGCAGATTTAAGGGCATTGTACTTGTTTTCGTTGCCTTTGCATAATGTGATGCTTTGTAATGCCTCTTAGATACTGCGACAGGCTTTTCTGTGCCTAACTCTTCATGGGCTTCCTGAACTGCAATAAAATCCTTTTCATTGTCATCCTTCCTCTTTTCTTTTTTCCTTTGCCTCTTTTCCCTTTCCTGTACACAAGTTCAGTTTCAAGCATCAGGCAAAAATGTAAGATGATTAAGAAAATAAGTAACATCATAAAGTGGTTGTATTACAGATTGCAGAGGGCCATTAAAGGGAAACCACAAGAATTGAGACAGTTAGTTACCTTCTCTCTCTGTTCAGCTTCCTTCTTGGCTCTTAGCTTCGCCCTAGCCTGTGCCTTTTCTGCCATACGTTTTTTCCTCTCCAATGCCTCTTTTGCTTTGGCCTTCTCCTCCAATTGAAGCCGCTCCATCATTTTGTCTTCATCATCTTTCTTTCTAATTTCTTCGGCTTTCTTGGCCAATTCCTCCTCCTCTTTTGTTTTCTTAACTTCTTCTCTTGCCTCCTGAGTTAGCTCCTGAATAGGGGCAGCTGACACTTCACTCACTGATATAGTAGGTTTCACCGGTTTTTTAGCTTCCTTCTTCTCTAACAAATCCACCGCACGCTCCTCGACAACTTTTTCAGCTATAGAAGGTATATGCATCTTGGAGTTAGTCACCACTTCTGAGTGAATAATCCTGGCATTTCTTACGTAGGGTAGAGAAGATGGCTCCTCATCAAGGCCAAGTGAACGGCCATCAAACGTCTTCAGTCTTCTAAGTGTGCTTCTCGCATTGCATTTCACATAATCTTTCCGGAACTCGTCATTTGTGTTCCACAGCTCCATGACCATCTCCACCTAGACAAATTAACGACAAGTCTTCTCAACGACCAAGTCTAACCAGAGGGCAAAAGTTATGAGGTAAACTTCCAGATGCATCAACCCACCTGATTGACACAAAGGCTATGTAGGGCTTTCTTATCTGCAGATAATGCGTAATCGCTTGCTACCTTCTCGGTATCCTTGTATATCCGAAAGAATTTGTTCTGCGCAATCAGAAAATGCCTTTAGTATCCAGCATTCTAAAACAAGTAACTGTTTTTCTAACCTAATGTATATAGGCCACACCATCATGGACCACGGCATAAAAAGTCGACTCTACTCGAGATCTACATTTGAAAGATTTGCGACTTTTGCAGAAGCAAAACGCACAAAGAAACTAAAAGCGAACTCTTTTTACACCTATTAATGATAAGAGAGAAAGATCTTAAATCTGTGTCATAAAAGTCAAATCCCGGAAGTTAGAAAGATATATTAATCCTGATCTAAATATGGAACCTTAAGGTTTGGCCCTTCTCATTGTATATTCGGGTTATGGGTAACCACTTGCAATTTGAAGGTTCATAACACCATGTACGGGTTACTAGAAATCAAATAAATCCATGTTTGTAGTTATCATTTTAAAAGAACAGGTATACTTAATTCAAGATGCTTCATTTATGATCTCATAAACCAAGATGATATATGTCTAATGGTGTGATTCTCCCAGCATCATATTGCCAAAGTATCCGCAATGCTTATGGCTCGGTGTAACTGATAGTGAGATATCAACAAAAGCATGAGTTCAACTGTTTGTAACCATGTTAAAATCATTTCTCCAGTGCGCGCTTCTTGTTAGTTAACTAAAAATTAAATGTACCTTTTGAGCCAGCTCTCTCCTCAGCCTCACTAAAGTCATGTATGCTTCTTGGCGAACAGCATCGGCAGCTCTGAATTCTAGTTGCAATTTGTTTAATTCTGCGAACTCGTCAAAGCGTTTCTTTTTAGCAATTTTAGTCGCAGTTTCAGCTCTCTGGACGTCGCTTCTGATCAAATTCAGATCCCTCTTTAATGACTGCCAATGCAAAAAATACAAAACATTACAAACTTGCACATCCTATATGAATACAGTGCTGCTACTTCTGAGTGGATTTATAAGCAGCACGCAGATACTGGCTAAACTTTGGTACGGCAGATTCACACCTGAAGTAGAGTAGTAGACACAATCTTTTGAATAGAAAATTATTTACCTTTAGATGATCTTTTATCTGGTCTTTCTGATCGAGTGCCTCTTGGAGCTCTTCCTGTGTGCCAATGCTGGAGGACAGTTGTTCCCTAAAATGCTTCAGCCGTTTGATTTCACGCATGAGCTGTTTTTCTTCACTCAAAGGTACTGTTTCGTGTTGCATCCTGTGCTCCATAATGCGTATCTGCTCAAAGACAGATGATATTTTAAGTGAGCATAAGTATGATCGAGAATGAGTTCGTACCATCACTAAGAGGCACTTCAAGCTAAGAAAGATAAGCAAAAACTTACACTGCCATCAATGTCTTCGACTGTGTTGGCGTTATTCACCTTATCAATCACTGCTTGAGCAGCGTCTATTTCTTTTCGCTTGGCTTTCAAATTGTCTCGTGCTACTTTCTCTTCTAGTTTTGCAGCTTCTAAATCATCATTCAATTGCATACAATCATCCTGTCAAAGGTAGCATCAGATCAGGGCAGGTAGATCAAAAGAAGCAATGAAACCAAAGGGAACATTATACTCTATTAGACATTCATTTCTATGAAGATGTTTACTTACTCTTTTGATTTGAATTGGGGCTTTATAGGAATCCCTCAACGTAGTCTTCTCGATGACTTCCTGCTGGGCAAATTTGATTTGTTCCCTTATATCATCATCTTCGAATCGAGGAACTTTGATCAAGAAGAAAAACGGCCTTTTGTCCACTTCACTTTCTACTTCAGCTAGAGAGGAGTCCTCGTCAGAAGAAGAAAAGGTTTCAACTTTTGGAACCTCTACACTTCCATTTAAATTAGTCTCATCATCCTTGCTTTCAGATTCTGATATAGCAACTTCATTATCAAGGTTCGCTGCACTTGTGACATCATCAGATATCGAATGACTACAAGTGCTAAGAACAGAAGGTGAAGATATATCATCGGTCTGGTCATTATCACCAGCTAAAGTTGTACTTTGACCAGTGTGATTGATCTCTTCGCTAGTTCCTGAATCAGTACTGGCGTTCTCACAGTCTTCAGAGAGAGAAGCATCAACAATATCTTCCTTATGGGCTCCATGATCGTCATCCTCTGGACTGACAATATGAAATTCTTTTCTATCTTGATCAGCCAATTGCATCTCCTCAGATACTCTATTTTCAGATTCTTGACTTCCTTGAGCATCATTATTCGACTCCATATTGATTTTCTTTTTTGTGTTATAATAAGACAGCTCAGGCCATTCATTGTAAGTAGGCACGCCACTATCACCAGTATCTGTATCTGGTTCTACAACTTCAACATCATCCACCCAATCTTGGCCATTTCTGCCAGGGGAAGGTATTCCTAGATCTGAGTGCAGACCATCGATGATATCACCGGCCAACTCTTTTTGCTCTTGATCAATTGAATTCAGGAGAATGTCCTCTGATATTGTCTGCATAGCTTCATATGCAAATTCTGCAGTGGATTCCAATGGCAATATATAGGCTGAATTAGTTTGTTCTTCCCTACTGAACTCTAACTCATCAACAGGAACCAAACTTTCACATTTTTTATTGACATCTGAGGAAACTTCTGATGTGTTTTTCAATTTACTCTCCTCCTCATTGAGCTGGGGCTCTTTGTCAACAATCATTTTTTTATCAGACAATGACTCATCAATCACATTTATAGGTTCATCTTGCTCTAGCTTCATTGAATTTACTCGTGGATCATCGGACACCAAATCTTCAGATTCTTGATTTTCTTTTATATCCAGAGAAGATTCTTCATTGCTTTCCTTCTCCAACTCCTCCGCAGTATGCTCTGATTCATTTGACTCTGTAGTTTCAACTTCTGAATCTGGTTTTTCTTCTACACTGGGATTTGACACCTCAAGATCTGCAACCCCATTTTCCACCAAGCCACTACTGATTTGATTTGAATCACTTTCATGGTCATAGGGAGTGACATCTACAGCTTCTTGTTCATCTTCCAGCTTATCTGAATAATCAACCTCAATGGGTTCTCCAACCTTTACATTGTTTTTGACTTTCCCTTGATCAGCTTCCTCAACTACTACTTCAATTTCCTCGACCATATCATTCTTCATTTCATCCTGATTAGATTCTCCCATAGGACTCTCTGCTGCATCTCTGCTCGACAGAGAAACAACATTCTCAACAACAAATGATGACTTACCATCCTCCCCATTCTCAGCTTCCAGTTCTCTATCTAAACCCTCAGCCACATTTACTTTAGACCCGGATTCCTCTAAGACCTCACGATCATAAAATTCCTCTACAGCTTCCTGTACATCTTCCAGCTCGTTCGAATACTCAACCTCAATAGGTTCTTCAACCTTTACTGTGTTGCTGACTTCCCCTCGATTAGCTTCCTCATCTACCATTTCAATTTCCTCGACCATATCAGTCTTCGTTTCATCCTGTTTAGATTCTCCCACAGGACTCTCTACTGGATCTTCGCTAGACAGAGAAACAACATTCTCAACAACAAAAGATGACTTACCATCCTCCTCATTCTCAGCTTTCGGTCCCCCATCAAAACTTTCAACCTCATTCACTTTAGACCCAGATTCCTCTAAGACCTCACGATCACTAAATTCCTCCACAGCTTCCGGTACATCTTCCAGCTCATTTGAATACTTAACGTCAATGCGTTCTTCAACCCTTAGAGTGTTTTCGACTTTCCCTTGATCAGCTTCCTCATCTATTACTTCAATTTCCTCGACCATATCAGTCTTCGTTTCATCCTGATTAGATTCTCTCACAGGACTATCTACTGCATCTTTGCTCAACAGAGAAACAACATTCTTAACAACACAAGATGACTTAACATCCTCCTCATTCTCAGCTTTCGATCCCGCATCTAAGATTTCAGCCTCAATTGCCTTGGACCCAGATTCCTCTAAGACCTCAGGATCACTCAATTCCACCAAAACCTCACTACCACTCCCTCTCTTTGCCACATCCTCTAGCCTTACATCACTCCCATTCACAAACACATAAGAATTATCAGACTCATCTTCCCCATTAGTCACAACTCCATTATTGTGCACATCCTCTTTCCCATCACCCTCTGATCCAACCTCCACCCCGTTCACCGCCTTCACCTCCAACCCGTGCTCAATTTCGCTCTTCACCTCCACCGACACGTCACCGGATTCTAGCCCCTTTCCCGTCATTGCATATCACGCAAATTGAACACAGAAGTAAACCCTAAATAGCCAAACTCCCTCTCCCTTCCTCCAGCTCTACACCACAAGACCAAACAAACACAAAAATTGAACCATAAATCACAACCAGTCCAACACGCATGTTCACAATCAACCTAAATAAAAGCAACAACAATCAAACCCGCAAATATCAGAAAAACTCACCGAGCGCGATCCGGATCACGAACGCGGTAATGCAGATGCTGAAACTCACAGATCCGAGCCGAAATCAGCAGATCGGGTGCATGAAATCGGCGAACTGGTAGAAGGGGTCAGGTACAGAAATGCAAGTGGGATCAAAGTAGGGCTTCGTTTACGGATCAGATGTGAACGCAGAATTGACTGAATGACATGGAGAGAGAAAGAGAGAAGTGAAGAAGAAAATCGAAACACTCTTCGAAGAAGAATAAGAAGAAGAAGAAGGAGAGAGAGAGACACTTCTTGACCTTCTGCTTGCTCTGTTCTCTATTTATGGCCGCAGTGGCATGAATTGGGAAATATCTTTCGGTTTTACACCTTCTTGTAAATAAAATATTGGCTTTTTTAAATTTATCATGAATCTCAAAAGTCTTGTATATTTTGCACCTTTTTGAAAATTTTTTCCTTTAAATTTCCAAGTCAGTCCATCACAAAAGCCAAAATCAAATTCATCCTTTCAAATTAAATATTCACTTAATACAAAAAATATTTATCAAAAAGGTGTATGAAAATAACAAAATTAGTTTTTTATCTTCGGTGCGAAATGCAAAATAAACCGCTAATGAGATTTAAAGCATAAGCGCAACTCCACGCTAGAGAAAATTACATATAGCGTGCAATGACATGACTTCATTTATAAGTTCCAAAGCCGCAATACACGCCGATGCCATTTAACGGAACACATTATCTATTGCGTCAAAAGTTGCATACCAAGATAAGTAAATATTTATATGTACGGCTAACCTTAATAAATTTAGTTAAAATCGAAGGACAGTAAATCAACTGGTTAAATTTTTATATATAATAATAGAACAACGACGCCTATTCTCATCATTAAATATATAATTCTTTTTTTATCATTTTGATGAGTAACTTTGAGATGCCCGTGAAAGAAGGAGAAAGAGACAGAAATGAAGGGATATCCGAATTAAAGAGCCCGATCCTTCACGCCTCTTTTTTTTTTTTTCCTATTAGGAAGGGAGGGAGGAGGACCCACTGGTATGAGCTTCTTTGTTGTTCTATTTGTCTACTTCAATTGTATATCCTATAAGTTTGAGAACAACTTGATCAAAGTCAAATTTAAAACAAAAATAGGGATCAAAATAAGTTTGACTTTACAGTCAAATGGGTCGAGTGGGATTACACATTACACGAATCTCCTCATCACATAATACAAACATATCAACTAATCATTCAAATTAGAATCTTATTCTATCAAATTATGTAAAAATCTTACCTATGCAGAGTTCGTACACTCAAATAAGTATTGACGATGTCATATAATATAATTTAATCGTTAAATGATACTTTATCTGAATTCAAATTTTAAAAATAAAGAACTATAGTGCATTTCTTAAGTCATGCTTACGTATATAGTATATGCCCGAAGCTACTAAAAAGGCCCTATCCACCACAATGCCTCATCTTTTAGGACTCTTTCTTAGGACACCTACCTACCCTTTTGGTAGAGCATAATTCATGGCTACAAGTACAAGGATAGAAATAATATCAATCATGGGACTCAAAATGCGCACGCCCCACATTTAGGACCTGACCCTAGCCCATATGGCCATTGCTGCCTCTAACATAATATGAATATTCCTCTACTTATGACACTTTTTTAAATGGAACCGAGGGACCATTCTTTGCTAAGTCATGATGATAAACAACATGTCTAATATGGAAAAATTCAATGCCACCATAGAATTTGTAGTCTTTCAATAAACCACTCTCCAAATTATAGCTTATGATATTCCACTACCGTTTTTAAGAAAAATAATTTGTTCAAGTTGTTCGTCTGGTCAGCGATGCACGCACCGTCGCTTATGTAATATTTTTAAATAAGACATTTTTTCTAAAGACGATGTATTCCGCGAATGATGAGATAGAGAACTAATATTTCAATTAGCTTTGACAGATGAATTTTTATTAGGCTAAGCTTTTGGCGGACGAATTTTTATTAAGAAACGATTATAATTAGTCGTTGTTTCTTTTTTTTATTTGAATTCTCATTTTTAATGTAAGAATGAATATATATTTCAATTAATAATGTTTTAGTTGGAGAAGCAGATAGATGGGGTTAATTTGTGAAGCGAGGGCAGCTAAAAATCTTGATATGCCAACTGGCACACCTTGCTGTTCGTGTCAAAATCAATATTTCATCAATTAATTCCGCGACAAAAACTAAAAATGCTGACTGCGCATTTCAAGTAATCAAACCCGTGACAGATTAAAGGATAAACGCGCATTACAGCTGTGACTTGTTCTAAGTCTTATCATGCTTTCTATTTTAGCTATGAAAATGTTACAAACAATTTCGAATCAGACTAGTTTTAGCTGCATTGCTGTTGCTCATCTGTCCACCTAAAAAGGACATTTATGAAACATCATTTTCTCAACATCAACTGAAAGAAATCAAGCGATCTGCTCCCCAAATGTGCGGAAAATTGTCCATCTCAGAGAGTTTTTTTAATTTATTTATTGAACTTGGATGGACGCAGCAGCGGTAATATTCCCCACTACGACCAGTTTCTGAACGTGGAATTTTCACAGGACCATGCTGCACAGTGCGGACAAACCATACATTAAATACTGTAATTTGCGTGAATGCAAACCTTTTTCTGTTTCTGGCATGACCCGTCAAAACAGGTTGCCCATGAAGTTCCTCGTTTAATAAGACATGCGTGATGTTTTCCTGAGTTGTAGAATCATGGTTTGTGTTTGGTTGTGGTTGCACTTGCGTGACGCATTATAATGACTCGAGTTTATCAGTGAAGTTGGAACAATTATTAATAAGGAATCGAAATCTAATCGCTAAAATATTTGACGTCATTTTTATCACTGACACGTTCTGATGGGCGATACAACTTTAGATTGCTTCAAAGCTATGAAGATGTTAATACTTTCTTACTCGATATAACAATTGTCCAGATGAGCCGGCCCATACAGCCGGCCCAAAGCCCAACGGTCAAAGCAGGCTGCGGTTCCAGTAGCAACTAGAAGCTTCTACGCTCTTCTAGTCGTATCATATTCTTCTCCGGTAGCAACGAAATCCCACTGTAGTCGCACCCCTCTGAACAATCATTGCGTCCATTGATCGCGGATTTGAGCTCGTTCCATCGATTTCAGACCAATGGCTGAGCACTTGGCGTCCATCTTTGGCACCGAGAAGGACCGCGTGAACTGTCCTTTCTACTTCAAAATTGGCGCATGCCGTCACGGCGATCGCTGCTCTCGCCTCCACAACCGCCCCACCATCTCCCCGACTCTCCTCCTCTCCAACATGTACCAGCGTCCCGACATGATCACCCCCGGCGTCGACGCGCAGGGCAATCCTATCGACCCGACGCAAATCCAGGAGCACTTTGAGGATTTCTACGAGGATATATTCGAGGAGCTGAACAAATTCGGCGAGATCGAGAGCCTCAACGTTTGTGATAACCTGGCGGATCACATGATCGGGAATGTGTACGCCCAGTTTCGGGAGGAGGAGCAGGCGGCAGCGGCGCTGAGAGCTTTGCAAGGGAGGTATTACTCAGGTAGGCCGATCATTGTCGAATTTTCTCCGGTGACGGATTTCCGCGAAGCGACGTGCAGGCAGTTTGAGGAGAACATCTGTAACCGGGGAGGGTATTGTAATTTTATGCACGCGAAGTTAATCGGAAGGGATTTGAGGAGGAGGCTGTACGGGAGGAGGAGAAGCCGGAGCCCGAGACATCATTCTGACAGGCGTGGAGGGAGTGCGGATTGTTTTAGGGAGAGGGACGCGGAGCATTACAGGAGTGAGAGGATCAGGAGGAAGAGCAGTGAGAGGGACAGGCGTGAGAGGTATGGGAGTCCGGTTAGGGAAAAGAGCGAGGAGAGGCGGGCTAAGATTGAGCAGTGGAACATGGAGAGGGCTCAGAAGCAGCAGCACTGAAAACTCATCAATTGCCTTGTTCTTTCCTTCATGAATCTCAACTCTAATAGCCGAAATATTTGATTTCCTTTTGATTTAAATTATGAGAACCCTGAACTCATCTTCACACCAATACAATTTTGTGTTAACAGGTTATTTCATGATTTGGAACAAAATAATATTCTAATTCACAATATTAGAGCATCCGCATCCGTTTTCTTCTTGAGAAAATTCTACAGAAGAAATTTTAATAACTTCTCGCTCGTCCTCAAGCATTTCTTCTCACCGAATAATTGTCCGGTACATATGCCCTAATTATGACTCGTAAAGATAAGTTTTGTCTCTCTTTTATTTCAACGATCTTCATCAAATGAGCCGCTCTCGCTCTAAACCTTCATAAAGCTCTCACTCCAAAACTTTATGATAGAAACCGTTCCTCCCCCTTTTGCAGGTGATTTTGATTTACATATAAAGGGTTGAATAAAATTAAATATTAATTGTTTCACCTAAATTCGGTCCCGGTGGTCCGTTTCCGCTTTTCTCAAGACTCTCGCATCTCGCTAAGCCGCGCACACACACTAACGCAACCTCCGTTCGCCACCCGTCTTAACCGGCCGCGCAGCCTCGAAAGCGCTCTCGCATTCATAACGCTTTCGCCCAATTTCGAACGCCTTTGTGTATTATTTATCATTCTCCTTCTTTTTATTCCACTCTTCCGGCGGTAGCTTTTGAGAAATTGCGCAGTTACATCCCGGTCTCCCAGGTTTTCTCACTCGCCGTGAACCTTTTCGGCTGTTTTTCAGATCCGGGTGAGGAGGGTCGTGCGCTCTGTCTAGTCCCGCTGGTGAGTTCGCCCAGTTGATGTGGTGTTCGTTGTTGTTTTGACCGATAAGCGGTGGTGAGATTGTGTTCGATTTATCTAATGTGAGAGGTTTTCTTTTTTTCTTTTTCGGTTTTGAGTCACAACTGATGTTAGGCTTATGTTGAATTTGAAGAATTTTTGGCTTTGCGCCGTTTATTTGGGTTTTGGGGACTTAGGGTTTCGGAAAGTATGGAAGGATTCTGGAGTTGTAGTTTGGGAAGCGGGTAGGCTTTTCGGGCAGAAATGTCTATCCATTTATTGAATCTGATTTGGTGTACTATTTGTGATTCTTATAAGGTCCTCAGGGTTTTAACTTGTGAGAAATGGAGGAAGCTTTGGATAAGGATATATTAGATGCTGGAACTCAAGACCAGGAAGCTCACCATACAGTGGATGTGGATGGGCTGAATGACCAGAACCCTAATGAAACTGTGGAATTTGTTGATGAGAATCTAGGGTTATCCCATTTGGGTACTGCTAATGACAGTGATCTCTTGGACAAGGAACCAGTCCCTGGAACTGTTGAGGGAGATGTAGCTAAAGTGGAAACTTCCATCATCACAACAGCGTATGAAGCTGAAAATGAAGTAGGAAAGACGAATGGTGTAAATGATACAGAGGTATTGGCGGATCATGATTGTTGGCTGAAAAAATGGGATTTTTTTTTGATAACTTGATAATGAGGTAATTAAATTTAGTTTTTCATTTAGATGGTTGATGCTGATGAGAGCGCCACAGAAGATGAGACTAGTGTGTTCATGAGGGAGCTGGATTCTTTTTATAGAGAGAGGGCCATGGAGTTTAAGCCTCCAAAATTTTATGGAGAGCCACTGGATTGTTTAAAGTAAATTTCTGATGCTTTGATATTCAACATCAATTTTAAGTTTTCAGCAGATGTTTATCCAGTCTGCTCTTGGGTTTCAGGTTGTGGAGAGCTGTAATTCAGTTGGGCGGTTATGACCGGGTACTTCTTCCTATGTTTTTGCAAAGTCTTCTCAATAGCCGGATTATTTCGTTGAAAGTATCATAATTTGATTAGTCTTGTTATGCGAAAAAAGTCGTCATTCATTTCTATGAATCCAAAATTGTGTTCCTCTCTAAATTATGGTATATCTAAATAGGAATGGATCATCACTGTTTTTTCATAATCCATCCCCTCTTTGAACATCTTGTAGACTTGTCTCTGTGTGAATCTGCTTCTATGGAAGAACAGAAGAACTTCTTCCAAAAGTCTTTTCTAACAGTTGTCAAGCCCTGTTGATGTTGTAACATACTACAAATCAGCGTGTAGTAAATTTTACAGTGTGCGATTGGGAAACTAATCGTGCCGCGACTCCAACTATGGAGAGTTCCGAATCTAGCATGTTTTTATTTTCAATATTTCACTGTTTTTACTTGTTTTACAAGAGATTCTTTATTGGGTGGTTTCAGAAATGAAAAATGTACTGCTTTGCGCCCACTGTATTTCCATTTTTCCTTTTAGATTTTCTATATTTTACGTACAAAAAGAACCAAAAAAATAGCAGTGCGCCCCTTCTTCAATTTGAATTTATTTGAATTGCCTATCTATATATACGAAAAATGAACATATATGATAGTTTTTACCATAGTTTTTCTCCAACTGAAGAAAATTTCTGGACCCAACACTGGATTTGGTGTATAATGTTTAGGGACAAGACACTGGGTTTAACATTTGGCAACTTAATTCATTTGTTTGTTTGATGTGTGTAGGTTACTGGAGCCAAGTTGTGGCGGCAAGTGGGAGAAACTTTTAACCCTCCTAAGTAAGTAAGAACATCTCAGTAGATAATAATGAGTTTAGTTTTCTGTATCTGCTCTGTAATATGTTGGAATACAAATGCGAAAATGAAACGGGTGTTCTATATTACACCCATATCTGTGCGGTTCATTGTGGCATCATATTGTTGATGCCTCGAGTGTACATTATTATGATAGGTAAGATCTATGTTATTAAGTATTTGCTGACAATCAAGCGTAATTCGTGTCTTTACTGAGAGTGGACAACATTTTTTCCTCATTAGAGTTACAAGTTGGTTCACATTTTCTCTTCCAGGACCTGTACGACTGTTTCTTGGACATTCCGCATTTTCTATGAAAAGGTACATTTTCTTTACTTGTGTTCTTCAACATATTGCCAGTCATCTGGTACATAATTGCTATACTGAGCGGTGTTTTAGTTGTTTCTTTGGGTGATATTACATGTAGCCTGCAAGTAAAAAGTAAGCAAGTCCTATCTAGTATTTTCAAAATTTACCTCCATAACGAGCTCTTATTTTTCATCTTGCCCTTAAAATGTAGAAGTTTTTTTCCTTAAGTTTGATATACAAGGCAGAATAGTTTCCTTTTAATGTATACATGTAAGCAAATAACTGATAAATGAAAAAATGGCAGGCACTTCTGGAGTATGAAAAGCATAAACGAGAGATTGGTGAACTGGAACCTGTTGAGACAACTATTTCTGAGTCCACTATGGGTGATAGTGAGGTACAAGGGAGTTTTATTTTATGTCACGTTGCTGTTTTTATTTCAGGCGTAGGATGTAATAGTTATAGTATTTTCTATGGCATTTTGACGTCAGATCTAGGTGCCTTATAATCTTCTAGCTAATTATGAAATAACATACTTTCTAGGACGGTATGCTTCTTATCAGGAAAAAGGCTTCTCTCTCTCTTTTTTATTTCTGGATAAATCAGGTCTTATGTTTGGATAAGTATGTGATCCTTAATTCTGATGGTGAAGTTAGATGGCTAGTTGAGGTCTACAGGACCAATAAAACTTGTTGTATCGACTCAACTAATTGGAGATAAATGAACTGTATGAAATTGTTTCTTACCTCTATTTCTATTACAGCCAACTGGTCAAAAAACTCCCGGATCAGGTAGGGCAAGGAGAGATTCTGCAACTCGTGCTATGCAAGGCTGGCATAGCCAACGTGACGGTATTGCGGACTCTGGAGAGCCAATTATCAAGGTGTGAACGAAGGCTTGCATTTTAATATTAATTTTTGTTTTTGTGAAGCATTACTACTAGAAAATTCTGCTGCACTAAATTTCCTACTTCCAGTCTATCTCTGTCGCTAGTAGATTATAGTTCTTATTCTTTTATCTTCATAAACATACACGGCAGGATTTGACGTTGATTTGTGAATAGATTCCTGTTGCTTAAATGTGTTTTACTTCTATTTTAAACTCATCATTAAGATCTATTATTCAACTGCTTTTTCTTTATGTATTTCAGGAGAGGAGCTCCACTCCTGCAGTAAAGCGAGAAAAGAATCTCAAAAGCATTGGTAAATTGCAATTCATCAATTTGGTGGGTGATTCTACTTGTTATAGACATCATTCAAAATTCTTATTGGACTTATAGGTTCCATCAAACAAAAGAAACCTGGTAACGTGGAGCATGAGGGCGCTTTAGTCCTGGTCGAAGGAGATAAGCAGTTAAGATCCTTGACGTCATCATTTTTGGAACTTGATCATAGTAAATCTGCATGAATCATACTCGCAACCTTTCAGAAAATGAAACAGATGTGTTAATTTGTTCATTGGGTTTGTTGTTTACAGTTCGCGCTAAGTTGCTCCATGATCTCTCTCCATCTATAAATGCGAACACCTTCCACATAAATATTCTCCTGATGTTCTTCAGATTTTGGAAATTGGCGTTAGAAAAGGAGACTGATTCATAATTATATTTTTGCTTTTCAAAATGTTGCAATAAGTTTTTTTAGTTTGCATTGTGGGACTGCTCACTCCCGAAGTTTGTTATTTTGTGCACCATGATGTCTCACTTGAAAAGGTTTATTTGCATGTCTTTCCATCAAACCTGTTAAGGTTGGATGCTTCAGTTGTAGACCTTGGACCTCCAGCTGATTGGGTGAAGATAAGTGTACGAGAAACTGTAAGCTACCTGCCACCTAGAATTATTAATAAATGTATAGTTCCACTAAGGTAATTTTATGCTAATATTGCCTTCACGGTTTGGCTTCCTATTTCAGAAAGATTGTTTTGAGGTATATGCGTTGATTCCCGGACTGCTACGTGAGGAGGTAATAAAATTCTTCCAATTTACCTTTTTTGAGATTCTCCTTTTCTTGTATTAGTTTATCTTCTTCGTTAGTGAACTTGTCTGTTCATTTACGTGCTGTGCTGCACACAACAAAATATGGAGGGTGCATCTGTGTTACCCTAGTAACTGCTGTGTTTTCTCCTATATAAGATAGGTAATCTAGCTGTCAGAGTATTTGAATATACTTAAGGTACTCGTGTATTCGACCGTAAGTAATGTCCGAGTATCATATACTCATGTTGATTAAAAATGTCTAGACATCTCGAGTTTCAAGTGACCTCTGTAAAGCTTGAGCATTCATTCTACACATTCTTCGACCTGGCAAGTCAAATAAAATTTAGCAGGCATGTAAAGAAGTCCCTTGTCATGTGCTATCATTGTTATATTCACGCACTCTGTTTAGTCTATCATCAGGCATGATTGTAAATCTCAAGACTTGGCTGCTTTATACTTATAGTAGTAACTGTTGATTTTTGAGGTTGAATCTGCTGTAAGCTCTTCCTGTCAAGGGAGAACAGAATCTCAGGATGCTCATACTGCTGGTTAATGTTTGTGTATTTGCAGTAGAATTATGTCTTATTGTATTATTGAATGGCTATTCTGTCAGAGGTTGAATGCAGTTTTTTCTTTTTCGTCTTTCAATTTTGATTAATGGTTGGATTTTGCTAAGGTTGGCAGTGTGTTGAATGATGCAGGTCCGAGTACAATCTGATCCAGCAGGTCGTGTAGTTATAACTGGTCAACCCGAGCAGCTTGATAATCCCTGGGGGATTACACCTTTCAAAAAGGTATTCATTTGGCTAGTCATGATTCTTGATGATTATTACATAAACCAAGAAGACTTGCCAATTTACTGGGCCTCTTATCTACATGACACTTGAATAACTTTCAAGTTTGAACATGACCGCTCCATTATGAAAGTTTACTGACAGAGTTGATAACAACTAGGAAAACTCACTTATTCTGTCTAAAAATAAAATTGTTGGTGAACTGATCAGGTGGTGAACTTCCCAGCAAGAATTGATCCACTTCAGACCTCGGCAGTTGTGAGTTTGTATGGCCGCCTGTTTGTTCGTGTTCCCTTTGAGCAGTGAAGTTGAAGAAGATATGTCTATCTAGAGATTAAATTAACCGGATTTGTGTCCTAGTAAAAAAAATTCATTAGTTAGATGTGGATGCTGGTTTGTTTGTATAACTGGTTAAATGCATACAGTTTAAATCTGGCCACATTATTTCCAGGCATCTGTGGTTGGGAGTCAGCAGCTAGTGGCACATGCGTGGCCTGAAAAATGGGGTGGTAGATGCTCTTAGGGTTTTGGTATTTTATGCATTGTCACGTGCTAGTTTGTCTGTCTGTCTGTCTGTCTTTGTAATTATTTGATTTGTAAGGTCGGTAGGCATTGGAGAAAAAGACCAAATAAAATTACATCCTATGCAAGGTTGTTGTTCTAAACAATACACACACACACACACCAGGAAGACGTTGTTTTTAGTTTTGGGAGGTGAGTTGAGATATGTCTCTGCTTGATCTGTTGTACTTCATGTGGCTCTTAACCAGCTGCCCCGCCGCAATGGCCGACATCAGAGACAACTCCCCCGCCAACACCGCACCCGCTACGATGCTCGCCAGCTGCCTCGAGTTGCCTCCTGGCGTCTCTCTGTTCGCTCCCTTCACGCCCAACAGGTTGAGACAAGCTGACTGAGATGCAAGCTGCGTCCCCCCTCCGACCGTACCCACCTGGGAAGGGAACCAACAACATTGTCAATAATGCCTTAATGCTAATAAAATGCCGCCAAAACATTGCTTCACCTCGATGGAAGGCATTGTTACGGAGACGTGGATATCCTTTCCTCCGTTGACCGCTTCCATCATCGTGATGCAATGGGAGCTCTCGATGTTCTGTGCTGGATCCTGACCGGTAGCGATGAAAACGGCAGATACGATGTTGCTAGCGTGTGCATTGAATCCACCCAGAGCACCAGCAACCGCCGAACCAACGAGGTTCTTGAGCATGTTAAGCTCCACCAAGGAAGCTACCGTCGTCTTTAACACCTTTGTCACTACTTCTTCATTGATGATTGCTTCACAAACCACAGATTTCCCACGCCCTTCGATCCAGTTCACAGCAGCAGGTTTCTTATCAGAACAGTAATTTCCTGCAACGTACACAACCATTCAAGTTAACACGTGGAAAAAATAGTACTTTATCGGTGGAAGCGAAGCTGTGAATGTAAAATCAGACAACGACATCTCACCAGAAATACCAATCACATCCATGTCGGGGAAATCGCTCTGAAGGTAATCTAAAACATTCTGAACTCCTTTAGACACCATGTTCATCCCCATGGCATCACCGGTGCTACACGTAAATCTCATGTAAAGATTCTTTCCCGCCATATTGCATTGGATACCTTGAAGCTTGGCAAACCTACTTGATCTACAAAACAAAAGAGCCTGATGTCATCAACAACTATGTACAAATTAAAAGACCCTACACCAACCAAATACATGAGATTCCATTTCCCATGTTACTACAAATGCCCTAATCAGTTCTCCACATATAATTATTTCATCATGTAGGAGACAGATTGTACCCTTCTTTAATAAAATGATAACCTCAGCTCGACTCATCTTTTAAAATATAAACATTTTCTTCCCTCGTTTTACCGGTAATGACGATAGACCGAACACATCATCTACCAAGTTCTGTTTTTTTAACTATCAACTACCAACTCCATTAAACATCTCTCGCTTCACATGTCCCCATATAAACAAACCACAACCATCACGCTATCATTTTCCATAACTATTACCATCAATAATTCTTCACTATGACAATGGAATACTCACAAACAAAACTCAATTCACCGTTACAAAACAACTTTTTCAATTCAAACTCCCTTGTAACAGATCTGTGCAACCAAGTTTAATACAGTCACGACGTTGATCGCAAAACGATAGTATTGGTTGTATGCATGTGAAAAAACACGTACCTAAAGTTAAATTTTTTGATCCAACCGACAAAAGTACATTATTTCATCATTGTACGTTTTCGGCATAGCTTTTTATAACTCCTCATTCCCGTTCTAAAAGACGTAAAATCCAACACCAACTAGATAAATCAGCAATTCTAAGTCATCTAATTCCTAAGCATCATCTGAGTAAGGAAAACAGCAGAAAATGACGATGATGATAATGAGGTTGATTACCTGTTGAATACAACTGAAAGGGTGTCATAGTTGGCCGGATCCTCCAAGAAGAACTTCAATTCAGAAGCCCTTTTCGCACTGCCGAATCTAACAACAGGCGCTCGCGTCATCCCATCTCTGAGCAAAATACTGGAGGCGCCACCAGAAGCGAAAATAGCTTTACAGCCGCGATTGGTGCTGGCCACCAAGCAGCCCTCCGTGGTGGCCATCGGCACTGAATACTCAACGCCATCAAGCAACAACGGCCCAGCAATCCCTACCGGAATCTGAACATAACCAACAGGCATCTCGCAGCACTGCCCCAAGATCGACTCGTAGTCGAATCCGTCGAGAGGAAGTCCCTCCAGCGACTTCCCAGTCCCTCTCTGCAGAGCTTCCCTCCTAATCGCCGCCGCCCGGCGGCAGTCCCCGAGCTTCGATTCCAGCGAGTACGAAGGAACGGAGCCGTCGACCACTGCTCGGATAACTTCCTCATCGTCCTCCGAAGCCGGAATCGGCGTGTGATCCGCCATCCTCGGAGCAGCAGCAGATGCAGTAGTATCAACAGCAGAAGCGCAAGGCACGACGCGCCGATCTTCTTCGATGATGAACCGCTCGTTGGCGGTCGCCTCCTCCTCCTCGTCCTCCCACGGCTCGTGTGAAGCACGCGCGATGAAGGTCTGGACGAAATCGATCCCGAAAAACCCTAGCAGATAGATAAAGGAAGCGATGAGGGACACAATGGCTAAGATGTCGGAAAGCGTCACGACGTGCAGAGGGACGGAGTTTCTGATCTTGTCGCGCCAGCGGTGGAGGAGGAAGTAAGCGACGGAGAAGAAGAGCGTGAAGAAGATGGTGTTGGTCACGTACAGCGGCAGCGGCAACGCGTCCGATGCTTTCGGGATCGGCGATGCAGGTCCCGCTTCGATCTCAGACTTCAAAGTCGCCGACTTGGTGGCAGTTTGGTGGTTGGGTCGAGGGGGGCGTTGACGAAGGTCCATTGGTCTTGCGAAGTTGTATTGAGGGGTAGAGAGAGATTAGCGATGGGATTGAGAGATGCTGAGGGATTCGACGCCGGAGGGCTCAGCGACACTTCCGGTGCTACCACTGATTTCTTTCTCTTTTTTATACAGACATGGTGAACGTGAAGGTGACGATCACGTGCTGTCGGGCACGTGCGTGGGGATTTTTGAGTGGTGCGCAGCCTGGCTTTGTCCATAGACACGTTTCTGAATTTGGAGCTATTTGGAAATTATTGAATACAAATCAATCGAATGCAACCTGAAAAATAAGCACCGAGCAGACCCAATTTGCAGTCTAGATACATGCCACAGCGATTGTGGTGCTCCATTTGCTTTTCTCTTCTGTGGTCACTCTGGGCCTCTACACCTCTTTTTGTTATTTGAACAATTTTCCCAGGATGAAAAATTGACAATCGTCAATGTTTGTGGTGACTGATATCATTTTATAATATGAATTGAATCGTGTGAAATTTGTAATTTGATTAATAAGGCAGGGCGTCCAGTTGAACTATTAACTATCTTGTCATCACCGATACTCGACTCTGTTAGGATCGCGCTAACAATTACGAATCACGAAAACGAAATAATCAACGATGAAAAATGCAGAAACGAAGAAATTGACACACGAGATTTATAGTGGTTCCCTCCCAATGTAGGAGGTACGTCCACTCGCCGCTTGCAGGCTCAATCCACTATAATCACGTCGCCGGAAGATCGTTACACCCTCAGAATTGCCTCATGCACACACTCTGATTTCTAATCATAAACCCTATGACGGCCAACACACCATATAAAAGAAAACTAGATTTTTTGGGCCGACGCAATACGATCCATACGGTTAATACGACCCATACGACATTATCCAATCGCTACGACCGCTACGACTTTCGTGGAGAAAATGCAATCCCGTACTGGTCGTAATGCCCGTATCAGTACGGGCAATACGACCGGTACGACCATCGCTGTCACCTCTGAAAATGTGCAAATTTTTTACAGGGGGCGCTTCCCCCTCGGACCTCCGGAGGGAGGTTTACCACCCCCCTACACCCCCCGTCGACCTGTGCACAGGTCGATCAGCTTCCAGCTCTGTGTAGGGTCTCAGAAGTGCGTCCGTGCAGATTAGACTTCACACTCAACAATCTCCCACTTGAAGACTAATCTCTGTCACATGTCTTCAAGCTTGCAAGCAGCAGCTCTACCCATCACTCGAGAAGCCAACCGACTTCGCGCCTTCCATGTTAAACCTCTTGATGACCTTTTTCACATATTCTTCTCATGAAAGTTTCAGCCCCTCTTTGCTTCTTGTAATCCTCATTCCAAGGATTTGCTTTGCGGCCCGAGATCTTTCATTACGAACTCCTTCGACAATCTCTTCTTGAGCTTTTCAATCTCATGAAAGTCTGCTCCAACAATTAGCATGTCATCAACATAGAGAAGTAGAATAATAAACGAATTCTTTAACCTCTTGAAGTAACAACAGTGATCAGCCTCGCATCTCACGAACTCGGTCCTCTTCATGAAACTGTCGAGCTTCTTGTACAAACTTTTGGAGCTTGCTTTAAACCGTACAAACTCTTCTTAAGTTTGCACACCAACTTCTCTTTACCTTTGACTTCAAAGCCTTCAGGCTGCTGCATGTATATCTCTTCCTCCAACTCACCGTGAAGGAAGGCTGTCTTCACATCCATTTGTTGAAGATGCAGATTTTCCTTTGCCACCAAGCTAAGGACTGTACGAATGGTCACCATCTTGAATACTGGAGAGATGATCTCAGTATAGTCAATCCCTTCCTTCTGCTGGAACCCTTTGACCACCAAACGAGCTTTGTAACGTTTGCTTCCATCATGCTCCTCTTTTATCCGATACACCCATTTGTTGTGCAATGCTCTCTTATCCCCCGGAAGCTCAGCCAGCTCCCATGTCTCATTTGACATCAACGAGTCCATTTCATCTTTCATTGCCAACTCCCACTTGCTCGATTCATCAGCTTTCTTTGCTTCAGAGGAACATTCGGGTTCTCCTCTGTCCGTGAGAAAAATGTGGTTGAGGGACTCCAAGAACCTCTGAGTCGGTCTTTTAACCCGAGAAGATCGCCGTAACTATGTTTGTTGACCTGAGCTACAGTCAACATCTTCATCAGATTCTTCTCTATCCCCCAGATGCTCTTCTTGAGCTGCTTGTTCTTCTTCTTCCAAAGCAACTCGTTCGGACTCGTGTACTGGGATTTCTCTCAAATCCACCATTGCTGATTTTTCATTCTTGGATACTCTATTTTCCGGGATCTCTTTCAGCATGTCTTTATAAAACACCTGTTCATTGAAGATGACATCTTTGCTGCAGATGATCTTTCGATTCTCCTCATTCCAAAACCGATAGCCAAACTCGGAATCACCATATCCAATAAAATAACACTTCCTAGATTTCACTTCAAGTTTGCTTCTAGATCTGTCATCCACATGAACATAGGACAAGCAACCAAATACTTTCAAGAAAGAAAAGTTTACCCGCTTTTCTCTCCAAGCCTCTTCCGGAATTCTGAAATTCAATGGAACAGATGGTCCTCGGTTGATCAAATACGCCGCGGTGTTAACCGCATCAGCCCAGAACGTCTTTGGCAGCCCGGAATGGAATCTCATGCTTCTTGCACGCTCATTCAACGTTCGGTTCATTCTCTCCGCTACTCCGTTTTGCTAAGGTGTTCCCGGAATAGTCTTCACCATTTTTATGACTTTATCCCATTCTCAACACAATACCACCTGAAATTACTGTCAATGTATTCGCCGTTATTGTCTGACCTCAGACTCTTCAATTTCAAGTTCGTCTCGTTCTCAACGAGTGCTTTCCACTTCTTGAAGACATCAAACACATCAGATTTCTGCTTCAAAAAATACACCCAAAGCTTTCTAGTTGAATCATCAATAAAAGTCACATAATAATATGAACCTCCAAGGGAAGCTACCGGAGAAGGCCTCCACACATCAGTATGAACCAGCTCTAACCTTTCAGTTTTCAGCTCCCTTCCTCCGATTGAGAAACTAACTCGCTTCTGTTTCCCAAGAACGCAGCTCTTGCACAAATGATGATCCACTGATTTCAGCTCTGAAATTTTCCCTTCTTTGATGAGAATTTTCATACCCTTCTCGCTCATATGTCCAAGCCTGTTGATGCCACAACTCCGTCTTCTTGGTGTTGTCAACAACAGCTACAGTATCAGGACAGCTCATTGTCATATAAAGAGTACCTGTTTTTAGACCACGAGCAACCACCAAAGCACCTTTGGCCACTTTCCATGCCCACAACCAAAGCTAACTGTGTGCCCTTCCCCGTCAAGTTGACTAACTGAAATCAAATTCCGTTTCAGCTTCGGCACATGTCTAACCTTTGTAATCTTCCAGGTATAAACATTCGGCATTTTCAGATTTATGTTCCTGACAATGCGTATTTTTAACCCTTTATAGTTGTCAGATATAAGTTTCAGGGGTCAAATTGTAGTCAAAAACAATTTATAGACCTTGGTAAGCCAAGGGTCGATCCTAGGAACAGGCGCGTGTATATACTAGCTACCACTCAATGTGTTCAACTACTCCTAATGAAAATTATGGGTTTGTTCTAACTATCCTAATTTTCCTAATTAATATAACTAACGGTTGATTCGATCAGAGAAAGTAATTCCAAGATCGAACTTCACCCATGCTCGCAACACGATTCATGTAATCAGTCACACCATATAGTTATGCAAAATAGCTTTGGAAATAACCTAAACTGACATCAGATGAGCCGCCCATTCACGGATCTCATCACCTGAATTAATCTACACTATTGAACGCCGCCCAATCACGGATTTTATCAACAGTTTCGATTTATTAAACCCAAAGGTTTCCAGACAAAATATGTCAACTCTCCTATCGATTCATGTACTAACAATATAGCTACCATGTCTCGACATCAATCCTATTTGTTCCAGTTAACTGCCTCAACCCATTCATCTTTTTGTCATCTAACTTAGGTTCGTTCTAACATGCAGTCATCCCAATCAATGATCAACAATGGTAAAACGATAGAATGAAGCATAATAGAATTGAAAATATAAACTTGCATTAGATTAAAACGAGTGTTTGTACAAATCACATGAAAAGCATGGGATCCGTAGGATCCTAGAACTAAATAGACTACTCGATACTCATCGGGATTACTACCAATACAAGAATGAAAAGAATAAAGAACGAAGAACCCGTGACGACGATCTTCACTCCAAGCTATCCTCTTCTCTCTTGCGTTCGTTCTCCAAAATCGTCCAACCCCTCTGAACGAGCCCTCAATTTCTATTTATATGAAAATCAATTGGGCTGATTTTCAAAATTGATTTGCGGCTCGGTTTGGTGCCAAACCGGCAGTTTTAATGTTCAAACCGCCGGTTTAACTTAGCAACCGCCGGTTCTACGTTGAACCGGCCCTTCTCAGAGAATCATGAAATTTTGCCTTTGGGGCCGGTTTGACCAGTGAACCGGCGGTTCTTACTTGAACCGGGCTACTGTTCACTTAGCACTGTAAATCTGACTTGTCTTGCGTTTTTTTACCATCTAAACCTTCGAATTACGTCTTGCTGTAAACTACAATGTTGTAGCCCTTCGAGTTAGCTTTCCAACAAGATATAGCACGCCTGAATCGGATAAGAATCATGTTCTCGGCAAGCCTTTGATGACGAATAGGTCAATCTGCCCAGATTTGGTATGTATTCGTTTGAATATTTGTATTTTGTCTTATTTTGCTCCAGACGAACTACAAATCCTCAATTTAATATAACTTGACCTGAAATGAGAGTAGAGTGGTGAAAACATAATGAAAAGTTCTGGAGAGGAGCGAAATTCATCATCGAATGAAGCGAATAATCGGCAAGAAATCAACCGATCAGTTCCCCATTCCGACAACGTCTAACGGCTCACCATCAGCTAAGAAGACTTGTCCAAAATTACCTGAAACATAATTCTCCATTACCTCGGAACTTGGAGCAGTGTGGAAGGATGCTCCAGAATCTAGCACCCAGTTGTCGATTGGACTATCGACGGATAACAGCAGTGCATCGGCAATCTCATCAGTCGCAGCATTAACTGCAGCAGCTCTGTTATCCTTCTTCTTCTTGGGAGCTCTACAATCTTTCTTCATATGTCCCGATTTCCCACAATTCCAACACTCCAGAGTTCGCCCAAATCTAGACTGCCCTCTGCCATTCCTCGACTTTGATCTGCCTTTGTTCCGGTTGTTGTGCCTTTCTGTACCCCTGCCCCTGTGCTCAACATTCAACGCAGAACTTGATGATGCTACTCCTGCATTAGTCCTTCGCACTTCCTCTGCAAGAATGCGATCTCTAACATCGTTGAAGTTTAACTTTGCAGTACCAACAGAATTACTAACCGCAGCCCTCATTGGCTCCCAACTCGGTGGTAGAGACGCCAACAGAATCAAAGCACGAATCTCATCATCAAAATCAATTTCAACAGAAGACAATGGATTAACAATAGTGTTGAACTCATTCAAGTGCGTAGCAACTAATCCACTTTCCTCCATTTTCAAATAGAAAAGTTTCTTCATCAGAAATACCTTGTTGTTTGCTGAGGCTTTTCATACATATCTGACAGCACCTTCATCATGCCAGCGGTAGTCTTCTCCTTCGCTACTTTGTGCGCCACATTCTTTGACAATATCAGCCGCACAACCCCCAGAACTTGTCTGTCAAGAAGAGCCCACTCACCATCCTCCATCTTCTCCAGCTTACCCATCAAAGGAAGATGAAGCTTCCTGCCATACAAATAATCTTCAATTTGCATTCTCCAGAATGCAAAGTCTGTCCCATCGAACTTCCCGATTCCGTGTACACCTCCATCGTCACCAGCCATCGTTTCCTGAATCGTAACACAACCTTGCGGCTCTGATACCAGTTGTTAGGATCGCGCTAACAATTACGAATCACAAAAACGAAATAATCAAACGATGAAAAATGCAGAAACGAAGAAATTGACACACGATATTTATAGTGGTTCCCTCCCAATGTAGAAGGTACGTCCACTCGCCGCTTGCAGGCTCAATCCACTATAATCATGTCGCCGAAAGATCGTTACACACTCTGATTTCTAATCACAAACCCTGTGACGGCCAACACACCGTATAAAAGAAAACTAGATTTTTTGGGCCGACGCAATACGACCCATACGGTCAATATGGTCAATACGACCCATACGACATTATCCAATCGCTACGCCGCTACGACTTCCGTGGAGAAAATTCAATCCCGTACCGGCCGTAATGCCCGTATAAGTACAGGCAATACGACCGGTACGACCGTCGCTGTCACCTATGAAAATGTGTAAATTTTCCACAGGGGGCTCTGCCCCCTCGGACCCCCGGAGGGAGGTTTACCACCCCCCCTACACCCCCCGTCGACCTGTGCACAGGTCTATCAGCTTCCAGCTCTGCGTAGGGTCTCAGAAGTGCGTCTGTGCAGATTAGACTTCACACTCAACAGGCTCGATCCGTCTGATTGGAGCCTCATTCACCTTGCAAATTTTGGTAGCCAAGCATACAACTAAGAGTCATGTATAGCTTTATGTTTGAAAAAATTTGAATTGTTGGTGCTTCTAATCAGATTGTGAATTTATAATCAGTATACTTGACGCTGAGCCTTATTAACAAAGTGTTGTGTTCCAACCCAACAAAAGAATGATTGATTCTCGCCGACATAGTTTTTGTCCTAGTTTTGGTCGATGCAATTTCGTCCCAATTTTCATCCCGAGTACTCAGCGATCCAGTTTCACGACCCCATTGTTCATCTAGATCTCTTCGTCGAATAGTCAATCAAATCTACTTGAAGGTGAGTCACGGACTGCAATATGAACAATTCGTGAACAATGCACTTTGATATTTCTCAATACACTTATTATGTTTACAATGCACTTATAATTTGATTGTGTTTATAGAGTTTAAAACATCAATGCAATTTAATTTGTATAATGTCCAATTATTGAAAAACACATTTGATATGTATTTCTAAAGCATATTAGGTAGCAATGCACTTTCTGTATCAAAATGCACTTTATATTGCGATGTTCTAAACAAGCACGTCCCCTAATACATTTTAGATGAAATTCTGAACATGTAGTGGAATTTAGGTACTAGCTACATATACACATCCCACAATTTGCACTTAATATTGTGAAGATCTAATTGTTAACAATACATTCTAATAGTGTATTTTCTTTTCTTTTTGCATTGTTTTAAATTTGAAGCAATGTACTTTAGTGCTCCTTATTTTATTCTCTTTTTCCACACAGAGAACCCGTTAATGTTGCATAAAAAACCCTTATTTGCTTGAAGAATATTTTGGTGTAATTGTTTATTTGTCCCCTAATAGAACAAAATGTTGGACTTTTTATATGCATTGAAGATTTAGAAACCTCGAGTTGGCATAATTTTTCTGTCAATTAAAGATGGGGTTGAATTTTATAATCGATATGTTGCATTTTTCATGTTTGACATACAACGAGAAGAAAACCTGAGATGGCCCATAACGAATAACCATATATATTATAACAAACAAGATTTTAATATTTATGAATCATATGATAGTTTGAATGGTAATGATAAGAAATGCACTTCAAACATGTCTAGATGCCAAGCTCTCAATGGAACTAACATGTATTCTGTTTCTAAGTTTGTGGAATCTCGCAATCATAGAATGACTTCTGAAGAAAATTCATAATTTTTAAAATGTCATAGAAATTTGAAATGCGTGAAACTGAATTTTATCTTTGATTACAGTAAGATTAAGTTGTTTCGTGAGGATTCACAAAATATCGAAAGAGTAAGTTGCACAAGTTGAACATAAAATGTATTTTACTTGCAAAATTAGAAGAAGTGTATTTAAGAAATGATCATAATTTTTTGTGAGGGACAAATTATGTGTTGGATGAAATAAAACTTACGTATATGATTACTATTAATATATTATTAATTCTTTGCCTTGAGATATTTTGTCAGCGCAACGACAACATGGTTGAGTTTCAGATAACCGACCTATGCAATTTTGATTATTCAGATCTTTACACATGTATGTGATTTTGGTCTTTACACACGTATCTTGCACTTTATTGCTTTACGCACTTTCTGATTTTTATTGGAATGTTGAAACATTATTATACTATTAATGTTCTACCAGCATTGTATTTGCACAAAGTGGGAACATATGTGATCGTTTATTTTATATAATTTTGAACGATAAATTACACCTTACTTATTTATGTATATATGAATGCATTTTTTGATGAGCTTCTTTTGTGTATTTTTTTCTTTGGATCATATTGCTCATTTGCATGCTCAAAGTTCAATAGTTGAGTAGAAATAAGTGTAAATGGCTTGTCCACATGCGATTAATGCATATTTTAATGAGCTTCTTTTGTTGGATCATATTGCTCATTTGCACTTTATTTAAGTACATGGGTTATTACCACTCTTTAAGCATTAAAATCTCATTAAATTAAATTTTGATTTTGACTTATGATTAATTATACATCTCATCTCAAGGTATTTAATTGTGATTAATTCATCTTAATTTGGGGTTTTCCAACCTCAATTTTGGCTCACAAAATGGGGTTACACCACACTTAATATACATTTTTCCAACAATCCCGCACATGAAGAAAATCGAGAAGTAAAAATAAATCAAAACTCGACTCAATATTGTGATAGTTTCTACGGTCCATGTCTGTCTAGGATAGGTGGGAAACGCATTTGAACATTTCATCGGGAAAACTTGTCTTCTTCACTGACTAGACAGTGGATGTGATGTTCCTTGAACTATTCGTCCCATAGTGTAAATGAAACACATATCTCTCATAGATACTTTCCTGAAACAAGTTATGTTCTCATGGTTGGGTTCGCTTTTGGCCATGACATTCCTTCTTGGTTCAGCGAGAATTTCTAAAGAATTAAGCCCTGTTAATTCTAATTTGAAGCGGTCTCACTTCTCTCACATATGTGTCAAATAATCTCGCGTTATTTGTGAAAATCTCAAATCTGAATTTTCAGAATCATTAAAAACTATTTTCTTAAACTCACGCGGGAGTCGCTATTTAACCAAGATCTTGGGATATATAGTCAACATGGTTGAGTTTTTTCTTTGCCTTTTACTTATTTTCCAAGGATTAGTTCCATTTCTTTGTTTTTTTTTTTTGGATCTCACATAGTCACATGACTCATGTGAAGAGAGGTTGTCTAATGGTATTATGTCGTCGACGTATGTGTCTTTACTTGCCATTATACGGTACATTTTATGCCTTGCCGATTACAGATTAATTATCAAATTATAAACATACTACTAGCACATATTCTGTCTAATATGGAATATCCTCCTAAAAATTCCTTAATCACTTAGCTTCTTCGGCACATTTATCTAATGCAACGAACTCAAATTCCATAGTGGATCTGATTATTAAGGTTTATTTGAAGGATTTCTTAACACATCTGCACCTCCCAACGTGAATACATGTATACTGGTGGCTTCAAAGTCTTGTATATCAGATATCCAATTTGCGTTAGTGAATCCCTCAATGACTGCAGGATATCTGGTATAATGTAGACCATAGTTACGAGTGAATCCTAGACACCTTAGATTCCAAGATTACGTTCCAGGGTTCTGATATTGGATTTCGTATACCTTTCAAGTCTACTTATAGTATAAGCAATATCAGGTGTAGTATAATGATATCGAGTATATTAGATTTCTATCACTCTTGCATATTCTAGTCGAGAGATGCTTTTTTGCTTTGTTTTAAAAGAAGTGTTGACTTATGTCAATTGGAGTTCTAGATACACCTGAACTATCCTTTCCAAATTTATCTAAGATTTTTTCAACGTAGTGTGTCTGACTTAGGACAAGTCCCTTAGTCTTCCTTATAATTTTGAGTTCGTGCAATTTTGATACCTAAAATTACATTGGCCAGTCCCAAATCTTTCCTATTGAACTTAGAATTCAGTAAAAACTTTGTAGACTTAACCATGCGATCATTGCTTCCCACAATAAGCTTGTCATCAACGTACAAACACATAATCAGATAACCTTGTTCAGTGTTCTTAATGTACACATATTAGTCACATTCCTTGATCTTGAAACCATTTGAAAACATCACGTTCTCAGACTTTTTGTGCAACTGCTTTGGCGTTATTTTAGTCCATAGAGAGAATTCACAAGTTTATAAACTTTCCTCTCTTGACCTAACACTGTACAACCCTCGGGTTGCTTTCACATCTCCATTGAGGAATGCCGTTTTCACATCCATTTGATGAATTTCTAAATTGTGCAAAGCTTCAATGTTTATTATCATCCTAATGGACGTTATTCTCATCAATGGATAATATGTATCAAAGAGCCCTAGACTTTCCTTTAGTTTATACCATTTGACGACAAGTCTCGTCTTGTACTTGTCTATAAACTCATCCATTTTCATATTTCTTGTGAAGACCCATCTAGAGCTAAGTGGTTTACTTCCACAAGGAAGGTTAACCAACTCTCAAGTATGATTTACAAAAATAGAGTATATCTTACTCCTTATGGCTTTTCTTCATAAGGGACCCTATATTGATTTGATGGCCTCTTTATACGAGGTTCAATTTCGAGCATATATGTTAGGAAATCATGACCAAATAATTTCTCTATCCTTATTCGCTTACTTTGTCTCGGCTCTTCTGGTTGAGTTATTCTACCTCGAGTTGAGTTATTCCTCAACATCAGTAGGTTACTGCTGAGATGAACTATGTTCACTTTCTTTAGACTTATAAGGAAATACCTCTTCGAAGAACGAAGCATTCTTTAATTCCATTATGAAAATCTTGTATATATCGACGTTTTTTGATTCGCACGTAAGAAACATATACGCATTGCTTTTATACGCATAACCAATGAATACACAATCAATGATTTTCTGTTTATCCTCATTTTCTTGGAACCAGGGGCCATTAAGTATTTATAGGACGACTTCGTCCCCTTAAATAACTCATAAGAAGGCTTCTCCTTCTGCTTACGAGGTATCTTATTCAAAATGTAATTTGTTGATAAGATGACTTCCTCCTATATTTTGTGGGGTAATCCAGAGCCTAACATCATCTCATTCATTAAAGTATAGAGTTAGTCTGCAAGGTGGTTGATTACATAGTTGCAACAGAGATAATCTGAATCGCCACATGCATTGAACCTCATGCAAACCTGAGGGTCGATCTCTGGAGTAGGAGGATATTTGGTTACAAATCAGGTCAACCCTAAGGTCGTTAAGTAGAACAACATTTTCTATTGCCACCTCTTGAAAATCGACCCAACGACATTCTCAAGCCTTTCGGTCGTCAAGTCACACTCCTGTTTGGAACTGAACTTACATGTCCATTCCTGGTCGCTGCCTATTTGGGGTAAACCTTGTCCTGGCCGGAGTCACGGTTGGAGTAAACCCCTTGATCGGCTGATTTACTTACCGATTATTCGTTCCCTCGATGATGAATTTTGCTCCTCTCCGAGACTTATCATTATGCTTTTAGCACTTTACTCTTGTTTCAGGTCAAATCACGATAAACTAAAGGTTTATAGTCCATTTGACGCAATGTAAGGAAAATCACAAGAGTCGGACGAATACAAACCAAATAATGGGCAGATTGACTTGTTCGGTGTCAATAGCTTGCTGAGCACATGATCGTTGTCTGATTGAGGTGTGACATATATTGTTAGAATGATAACTGTCGGGTTGAGACTCAACCGGGTCAGACAAAATTTCCTAATTTGACCGAGCTAATTTTATTATAAATAGAAATCCAAAGACCTAAAATTAGCATTATGGACATGAGCAAGATTTAATCTAATTCTTGAAGAGAGGAAAGACGGCTCAGACTCCAAGAAGATTAAAGATTGGAGACTTGACTTCGTAGAGAAGATTTCTTCTCTACCTTCGGCTTCTTTCTTTGATTCTGGTTTTACATATGCATTTTGGATTTATTACCATGAGAATTGAGTTATCATCTTATTCTGAGATCTTACGGATCACATGCTTGTGCTCAACAATTCATATGATTTTAATAGAACCTTTCGATTATGTTAATGTAGTTCATTAATTCTATTGTTCTTAATTCACCATTTTTGTATGTTTGACATTGATTAAGATGATTTTTGTAAGAACCAAATTAGGTTAAAAATAAAAAAGTTGAATGGTTTTGAGGTAATTAACCGGATTAAGTATAATTAATATCTAATCATGGTAGCTATACTGTTAGTACATGAATCGATAGGGAAGTTGACATTATTTGTCTAAAAATCATAAGGTTAATAAATTGAAATTGTTGATAATCCATGATTGGGTGGCATTCAACAGTCCAGATTAATTCAGGCAATGATCCGTGATTGGAAGGCTTGCCTGATGTTATTAGGTTATTTTCATAACTTCATAGTACTATTGAATTGTTAAACTTATTGCGTTATTTGTATGTTAGGCATGAGTGAAGTTTGATTCTGGAATATTGATTTTTTTTTTGTATAATCTTGTTCTTGCGTCAATCACTTAGTTAGGTAATTACAAAATTTTCTTTATTATAATAGCTAAACGAATGCACTATCTTGCATAGTATACACACGCATTTGCTTCTTGAATCGACATTTGGCTTACCAAGGTTTATAAATTGTTTTTGACTGCAACATGACCCCTTAAAAATACACTTGACAAATATAAAAGATTAAAAATACGTCTGTCACCCCTTCACAACATTAGGTGTTGATTGCCCTCCAAGGGCCATTGGGACATCATCACCAATGTCCATGCCTTGGTTCTGGTATTGGTATTCAATTTCTACAAGAAAGCCAAAAAGTTACTATCTTCAATAAAATTCTTGTATCGCACGATTACGCTTTAAGACTGTTGCGTGAAGTTATAATAATTGTGTGCGACAACTAGAGAAATTAAATAAAATTTAACTAAACTATTATAAAACCAGAGTAGGAGGAGTCAAGACTCGTTTGACGACTTAAAGTGGAATTGCCCTCCCTTCGATGCTGAGATCTTTAGGTCATTCGCTTTCCAAGATACAATGACTCAACGAACATTTTTATTGCACAAAAGAATTGCTCGTCAAACTATTTCGCTATCACCACAAGTTGAAAACTCTTAGAAAAGGGAAGAAGATCAAAATTGCCGGCTTAAGTGAGAACTACCAAAAGCTTCGTGTGATTTTTTGGTGTGTTACAAATGAAGAAGAGTCTCCCCTTTTATAGCTTTTGAAAAAGCTAGTCCGAATCGGCTAGTGATTTGCACTCATGTACATTTGCGCGTAGAGAGAGTCTCATTGGTTAATATTTTAATGTGTTTATATATAAACTCAAATTCTCTTCAATTGTACAAGCAATGTGAGATACTTCACTTGTATTTTCTACTACCATAAGGTTGAATATTCTATTCTTAATGGACTCGTATTTCTATTATTTTAGATCACTCTTTGAACATCAAAGTTTCATTCAATTTAACTTGGATTTTGACTTATGAATAATCGATTTATACATCTCAGGTATTATCTCAATGTAAGAAGTACTCTATCCTCAATTTTGACTCATAAAATGAGATTGTACCACGCTTTTCTTCATATTCAATACATATTTTTCCAAAATAAATTTCCTAGTTTAGTAGTAGTTTTGGACTTGTGTTCTACTTTCTAGTTCTTCTGTTTGTAGAGCTTTATGATATACTGACTAATTTAAACAACTTTATGTTCTAAGTTCACCGGTAAGATTTGCAGATTGCGTGTCGTCTTTTTCAGGAAAAAACATCAATTAATATTTCTCAAAAACATAGCATTTATTATTCCTTTTAATTTAATTAATGCACACTATTTTTTATGATTTAATAATTATTTTTTGCTTTTCAGTTTCAAATCATTTTACTGTTTTTATTTTTATTTAACCCAAATCATCCAACTTTAGATGTTTTTGTTACTATTAATTTACTTAAATTTAAATAGTTTGTGGTTGAAAAGAAATTTCAATAAAAAACATTTATTTTTATGTAAGAAAATTAAATCACATTTTTGTGCTCTCCCTCACCAAACCCTAGCCAGGTTCAACCTCCTCTTCCCACCTGCTGCTTCGATCATAAGTCTGCATTTTCAGCACAGACCGCATTTTTTCAAAAGAACTTGCAGAGTGAGCTCATGAAATGTTTATAATTCCGTTCAATTTCTGTATTTTTCCTGCATGTGAATTTTGAATTCATTTTTTTTGAGTTTTTTATTCGGGGATTTGATACAAAATTGTGCGGTGTCCGCCATTGTTGAAATCTGAGGAGCTTTTTTGATGATCTCGCGTCGTTTGAGCTACACGGTTCAGTTTGGTGCTTGTATCTCTTTAGTAACTTCCGCGGCTTGGTAGATCCGACTTTGATTTTCAACTGTTTTAAGTCTCTGGTGTTGTGAATTGATCTCAGTTTACATCGCAGCTAGATTTTACTCTCGTTCCTTTGTTTGGTTTTAGAGCCTTTGTATTCTGCATTGGTCGTTTTTTACTACTTATTATCTGAAGCGCTGAACTTTAGTGATATAGTTCATTTTAGATGGGAGATGTCAGGATCTGAAACGGGGCTGATGACGAGCAGAGAAGGTTATAGTGGATCAGGGCAGCCACAACCGATGGTCCGTAGCACAAACAGCATTGACATGTGTGTGCCTTATTCGGAAGGCGCAGTGTACAAGCCTTTGGCTGGTGTTTCGACTTCTCATGGTTTCCAGTCACCTGGAAGTGGACCTGGGGACGCTTCATCAATGTCTCAACATGGTATGATTAGTATGAATATGATGGGAAGTGGAGAGGCGACAGTTAAGAGGAAGAGGGGACGGCCTAGGAAGTATGGACCTGATGGTAATATGTCGCTGTCTTTGGATTCAGCTACTCCTGTTGTTTATGCTACTGCTAGTGCTGGGTGTGCGTTCTTGCCTTCTGGAGGGTCCATATCACCATGTTCGACGAAGAAGGCGAGAGGGAGACCTCGTGGATCGGGGGGGAAGCGGAAAATGGATGCTCTGGGTATGTTGTTTTGGCTCAGTTAGTTGTGATGTTTTCTTTCATTAATAATCCATGGGTTGGTCACTAGATAGAAATGTTCTTACTGCTTTGAGGTTTGAGTTGGAGTTTTCGTAAAGAAAATGCTGTGTTGTTAGACCTTTCTTTAATCAGAGAATGGAATCTGCTGCTATCATTAATTACATACACTAAATATGGGGACAATTTCTGGTTTGTAGAACTGTGCAGATTGTAAAGCTGCAGGCACTCCATATTCTTAATATAAAAGTAGATGACCCATGTGCCCTTCTTTGGATTTAAGTAGTTGGATTTATAGATGCTGTCTGAATTCATTTTGACTGAGCTGAAATTTGTTCTTATAAAAATTATTTCTTGTCAATAGGTCCATCTTTGTCAGCAAAATAGAATACCGACATAGTCTCAAAAATGTTTTTATAAAAAGCAAATTGTGCTGTCTATAACTGCTTACTCATGACGTGCTTAAAGATGCCGCGTTTTCTTGAAAGAATTTAGTATTGTAATAAATTATCAATATGACGGCAACTGCAAAAAATGCCTTTCACTATTGCTAATTACATTCCTCATTATAATGTCTTTTGTTTTTCAGGTTCTACAGGTTCTGTATTCACACCCCATGTCGTCACTGTGGGAGCCGGAGAGGTCTCTTCTTGCCTTATCTATTTCTTTTAAATGATGTATACCATAAGTAGGGCTGCTCTTAGTATAGATTTGAGTTTTCATGCCTTGGGAAGTAATAGCCTATTTATCACGCACACATTGGAAGGTTTTATTTTGGCCAATGAAGTGCATCACATGATGCAAGATTTTTGTATCCTGAATCCTGATGAGCACATGAGGGATGCAAAATTCCTCACACCCTTACTTCGATGGGTGCTGTCTCTCTGGTCCCTGAATCTCGAGTTAGCCATTTTCTGTACATTTGATGTCTGACATTTATTAAACATTGAATTCCATGTTTTATTTGTGCCTAGTCTATGTTTGCCAAGGGTTTGATATAATTGACATTCTCATTCTTTCAGGATGTTTGTTCAAAGATAATGTCCTTTTCACAGCATGGTCCAAGAGCAATATGCATACTCTCGGCAAATGGCACCATATCAAACGTGACTCTCAAACAACCAGCTACATCGGATTCGGGCGGCACCATAAGCTATAAGGTATAACCTTGGTCATATTTAGTTGAACTCGCTACATTTGCTATTTCACGATTCAGTGTACGTAGTAGGTTAAGTTATTTTCTTAATGTTGTAAAGGCACATAAATCACTACTATGGTAATGCATTTGAAGATTGAATGAATAGAGACTTTAGTCGGCGCTACATCATTTTAAGAAAGCTCGATGTTGAATTGATGCTGTATTGCTTTCATTTTGAGAAAATTAAGTCACTATGATACAATTAGCTTTTCATCATATTGAATAAATTCTTCGGTTTATCTAATGATGTATGATTAATTTCTGGATACTCTAGAATGTGTTTTTTCTAGTAGGGTCTCCTCTGATTCTGCACTTAGTTGAAAGTACCCACTGTACCTGGTTTATTTCATACCCCAACAATTTACAACCAGCATACTTGTTTGGTTGTCAGAACCTTGATTGAAGAAAAGTCTTTTGTTTGGTTTGATATTTCCTTTTTGTCCGTAGCGCATTTTTAGAGTGGCAGGCTGCAATCAGACACAATAATGGAGATAACAGAATTAAACCATTATGTTTTAAGAAGGGAAAGTGCAAGGGCATGCTTCCAACTTTTTTAGGGCACTTAACATATGTCAGAATACAAGAGTAACTTGTGTATAGAAAATTTTATTACTTTGTTGGCAATGTATTTTGCAATCCTAACTTAGCCCTCTCAAGACATCCTAACATTGGATCTATGCCCCAGTATTAATGTTGAGTTGAGATTTGTTTCTTCAGTGCTGAAGTTGGGTTGGAGTAACTGAGTAGCACATGATATAATGGAGAATGCTTCGCTTCTTAAACAATTTTTTAAAGAGCCAAGTTGCTGTTCAGTAACTGGTCAGTTTTTCTGTTCAGGGGCAATTCGAGATACTCTCCTTGTCTGGTTCATATCTTTTAATGGAGAGTGATGGGCAGCAAAGAAAATCAGAGAGTTTAAATGTGTGCTTAGGATGCCCAGATGGCCAGATATTAGGCGGTGGAGTGGCTGGTGCCCTAGTTGCTGCATCCCCTGTTCAGGTTTGAACATCAGTTTTTATAATCGAATCTCCTTATTATGAAAAATAAAAACTTCGTCCTTAAAGCTTATAAATACAAACTTGACAATCCCTGCAAACGTCAGATATAATTTATTCAGGATAAAATGTGAATTCTTTTGTGGCATCAACTGCAGGTTATTGTGGGTAGTTTCATTGTGAAAAAGTGCAAAGAAGCAAAGGTATCATATGCAACAAAATCGACGGCCTTCTCTCCAAATCTCGTTTCAACAACTGATGCTACCGGTGCCAATAGTCCATCACCTGAAGCAATGAGTGAATCTTCTGGCAGACCAGCAAGTCCTACTAACTATTCATAACAGCTTTAAACCCCGAGTCATGCAGCAGAAATGAACTACCTAGAATTCTGACCATCTCCTTAGTATCACCAAAGTCTATCCATGCAGAGATCTCCACATCCTAATTAGCAAGAAAATAGTTTTAGAAAAAATAGGCTGTTGCTTATTAGAGTTAGTATTTTCCTAGCGTCCCAGATCGCAGTGCCTTCCCCTTTTTATCCTAATGTAGACTCAGGAAGAAGTTATATAAGCTAGTTAAGTTGAATGTAGTAATCTAGGTTGTTCCATGGCTCCTTTTTTCTGACCCATTTGCTGCTGTGCCAGGAATCCTTAATTGTCATATCATGTCTTGTTATAATATCACCTGAAATTCTGTAGAAAAATGAAATTACAAGTGCTTAGTTATTAAACATATGAGTTAACCTGTTATTCACCATCATTGGGATTTAGGAAGAAACATAGGACAAAGGTCGTAAGGACAGAAGCACCAAATCGACAAACAAACATACAGCCTGAAGGCATACTGCTCACTTAACCTTTTGGGATTTCTTCAGAAGGAAGCGCAAAGAAAAGATTCCGAGTATTGCGGTCTGCCAGAACCATCCTTTAGCATTTCTAGGATCTACCTTTGCTGCTAGGCGCCATGCGTAGACAGCTTCAAGGAGGTGCGCAGCTACTGCCATCACGAAAACTAGCCTTACTACAAATATCGACTGGAAAATAAAAAGACTGACTGCTCTTATTAGTGGCACTGGTCCAACATTGGGAACATAGGCTGCAGCAAATATTGCAATCATTCCAACCACCACTAGCACCCATGTGAGAAGGGTTGGTCCATCAAGCATTGTTCTTTTCTTTTCTTGCCAGTACGAGATGGTGGCCGACATACCATCTTTGGGACTAACCACGGGAGTGTACCCCAGTTCTTCCTTAGCTTTGAGGTAGGAGAAGTAATGCGTCACGCCCACCTGTCATGTGATCATTTAAGCTTTTAGCAGGCTGTATCCAACCTTATCAAGGTTACCAAACTACTGTCATTACACGCAAAATGGAAACAGATAATAAACCTAGACCGGACTCCACATATGACACATTCAAGGGATGTAACTATTGTAAAACTAATTCCGCATTTATGTACTTCTCCTGTAAAATCAGCTTGAAACCTCAAGAACACATGGTTAGTTTCATCTGAATTGCAGGGCTACAAAATCAGCTATGAATTAACCGGCAGTATACGGATAGTGAATTAATTGTTACTGCTGATTAGAATGCAAATGAAAAACACCTTATACACTTCAGCCGGAAGTAGTAATGGTTGAGGAAGCCAACTTTGATTTAACCAGGGATATAATATAGCATACAAAGCTGCAAAAAACTTTCCCAGCAAAAGTGCGTGACCAACGGATATACAACGCTTCGGTATGTCATAATCAAGGCTTCTGAGGAAAGGGCGAAGAAACTCAAATGTGTTGACTGGATGACCTGTGAAATGAAGATAAACCATACTGTAAGGCTGACAAAGGACAGCATATATGTGATGCAATAGAGGTCAACCATTGTTTCTTTATAATTGCTCAAAGTATTTTTCTTCATCTATAAGTTTTAAAACCAACATATATTGATCAGCTAGCTTCACTAAATAGAACAAGTAGCAAGGATAACCTTTGTTACTAGTTACCACTTACCGTCGCAAATAAAATAAGGCTGTCCTGCAGCTACTGGATTCTGTTCCTTCCCTGGAATATCATCCAGAAGGCCCATGCTGGCCATTATGAGAGCAAGAACAAGGTTATCCACATAAAGCCAGTCTGTTTTCACATTATCTTCACCAACCTTGAAAGGCATTAGACCCAACTTGGAGAGGGTTACAATTCTAGGTAGGTGCCTTTCTTCGCCTGGGCCGTAAATGGCAGCTGGACGTATTGCACATGTATAAAGACGCTTCCCATTCTTCCTGAGCAGATATGAGAGTTAATTGCAAATTTGCAACAGCATGAGAAGATAAGTAAGATACACTACATAGATTGCTCGATGCTTATTACATGCAGGAAGAGCAAGAAGAGCTTGGTTGTCTCATATGTGGATCATAAATTCCAATTACACTACGCGTAGAATGGTTCAGTGTCAAGACCACAGTTAACATGAAACATAAAAGAAGCACTGCCACAAATATTAATTTAATACCAACAGTTGTGAACTTCTGAAGTGACCACTAAAGAACAGTATGTCTAATACATCATCACATATTTCATCCATTAAATTGGAATGCACTTACTGGGATGGTCGACCATTCATCTTGAGAACTAACTGTTCAGCAACAGATTTACTACGACCATAAGAATCAACATGGTCGTCCATTGGAAAATACGGCAAAGCTTCATTCCCATTCACAATCTCCTTTCCCCCAAAAATAACATTATATGTGCTGACATAGACAAGCCTTCGGACCCCCAACTCATGACATGCATCCAATATACGGCAAGTTCCATTTATGTTGACCTCGTCCACCCGTCCAAACTGAAGCATTTCTTTTCCAGACATCCCAAATGAAGCAAGGTGAAAAACACAGTCTGCTCCTCGCAACGCTCTCTCAACATCATCCTTGCTCACAACATCACCTAAGAAAAGACCAACCACATATTAACTCTTATGTGTTCAAATCTATGATCCACATGGAATCACAAATTTACATTAAAAATGAGCAAGGCATGATTCCATTAAGGACAGATAATCAACTGTCGCAATCCTACGAATTAACCTTTCTTCGCGACCAAGATTCAATACAAACTTCCATCGTCATTACATTTTGGCATCAGAAGCCCGATCAGATGATGCGATGTTAAGCATAGAAACCAGAATACCTCGTATAATCCGAACTCCTTTGGCTACAAGGTCATCAGAAAACTGAGAACTGTTCCGAACATCAAAAGCTCGAACCTCGCGCGCACATCGTCGGATCAATTCAGCGCACAAGGCTGCGCCGACAAAACCTAATCCTCCGGTGACAACGAAGATTTTGTCCTCGATCCCTTCGTTCTCGCTCAAATGCATCTCTTCGTCTCTCAAACTTCCTTCTACCGACCATACACGTCGCCGACTTGCAGTCTTCTTCAGCTGTCTTCCTGCCTGCCTGCTGCTCTTTCTTGCGATCGCGACGCTCGAGCTGATCAATAGGAAGTGAAGTGAAGGAGTCAAGATATGAGTTGACCAACCCGATTCAGTCCCCGACCCGTGGATACCCGCCCGTGGTAGCATCTGTCGCCGTCCTTTTTAACGAATCGGTAACAACCTCTTCAAACGACGTAGTATTAATATATTATGTTTTTGCATTCCTAAATCATCATGCATCCTCTGCTTCATGTTCAGGGATGATACAATTATGAATGTGACACGCAGCTTGTAGTAGGCCTGGAATATTACAGTTTGTTTCTCAAATCAAAACTCCGCCAACGGAGAGGGGCGGGGATGCCACAAGGAACGACATCATTGATCATTTTCCTTCTGGAGGAACTATTTCCAGTAGTTCAATGTTGAGATCAAATGTTGCTCCAGGCTGCACAAACAGAATGGGGAAAAAACTTCTGTTCAGATGTTTCTTGGTTGGCCAAGACATATAATAATCAAAAGAACGGAAAGTTGAATGTTATGCATAAACATGAGCTAGCAACAAGGTGGATTGCTTTACTGGGATCTCATTCATTCCTCTTGCCCCATATCCAAGCTCTGGTGGGACAATCACAGTCCTCTGCAGTCAACAAACAATCAAATACAATTACTAGATAGAGGCTGGTTATAATGAGAGTGGCTGGAAAAAAAAAAATCTGATGGGGAAAACGCCTTGCTGACTGACATGCTCTAGAGTTCAAAATATTTTTCAGTTATTACCTAACACTAAAATTGGCTTTGTCAAAATGGTTAATACTTAATAGTCTTCATGTTTTCTTGACTAGAGCTATAATGGTCCACCAACAGCTATTAAATGCTAATCAATGCAACTTTGCTTATCATTAAAATTAATGAATTACCTTTCCTCCTACTTTCATTCCTTCAGTTATAGTATACATAGCTGGAGGTGGTTTTGGCGCTGCTTGTGCAGAAAACAGACCGTTTGGATTATCAACAAAGTCACGCCTCCGTTCCTTGCCTGGAGCAGCTCCCACTTTGAACGTGTATGGCTAATTACAGAGGACAAACATTTAGTCATTTAATGATATCTCGGTGTGGTATCACTTATCAGTATCACCATTTGACAACTAAGTGGAGCGACAAGGAATGTTTGAAAACAGCAGTGTCTAGTCCACCGGCTACTGCAAAAAGTTAACCTAACATATTATAGTTCATGTTAACGTGTTTGGCATGCATCTTTAAATCAGCATGATGAGCATATAAAATTGTTAAGCTACTTTTGAATATAATGCTAACAAGAATCATCTTTCAGTCAAGCTGATCTAGACTAGTTCACAATAAAACTTTGAACATGTCATGCAACAAGCAATGTAAAACTTTATCCTCTATGTCATGCTTGAGTAGCTAAGTTGTTTGGAAGAACAGATCTAGAACCTGTGCAATGCTGCGATTGCCAGCTAGGAGTTTAGACTCTCGGCTAGAAACTGCTGTTATCTTACGGTATACACAATCAAAATGAACCTGTTAACAGGAAACATCAAGTGAGAGGGCGATTCATTCAAAATAACAATTAGAAGCAAGAGCTATTGCCAGTTTGGAACTAGTGTAACCTGTACAGTCGTTCCTTTTTCAATGACTGGTCCCTTTCCCTCCTCAATGTCATAGTATTTTAGTCCATCAGCTGCTTCAAAGATACCAATTGAACACCAAGACAACAATGAATGACATTTATTACATCAATCATGTTTCTAAGCTAGTTTAAAACAAGATTTGAACCATGCCCTTCCATTAACACATATCAGAGAACAAGGCGCTCCAAAAACAATCCTGGTTCCACACTCTGTCAATTTTCCCATACAGTATTGTGGACCATGGCCTGCCTTCACTTCAAAAACACCATATGTTACGCATTGTTGGATTCTAAGCCACAGGTCGAGAAGTTTATTCATTATGTAGGTTATAAGCACTGATGGTAAACCATACGGATGTTTTTCTAGATACCCAAATTTAAATCTCAAACTAAAATCAGTTTCTCATACTACAAAACAAACAAACTCAGTTACTGACTCATCATAACCTAATGACATCCAAATCTATGAAGAATATTTTGAAATGGATATATGAAATTCAAATGCCAATCACATCATTTAGCTTCAGCAGCAGTTTGACTGAAACATACTTACAAATAAAATCAAGTCAAGAAGAGAAGAGAGAAGTAACCAACTAACGTCCATCCCGATACTCTTCAATCGGAATCGAACTCCGTCTGCGCCGTTCCCTTGCCTCGGACGACTGAGACGGGGAAATGAGTATTAACGGAATCGCTGACAGCAAAATCGCTGGCCTTCTGGCAATCGAAACCGCAACACGCTGTTGCGGCTCGCCGGTTGGCGACTGGTTTGAAACGAGTAAACGGCGACGAATTTTGAGAGCATGTTGGTGGTGGTGGTGCGGACAATCAAGGCTTAGTCGTCCGGAGCAGCTGGCTGTCGCCATGGCTGTGGCAGAAGTGTGAAGCTTTCTGGTTTGTGTTTAAATTTGGAGGAATGAGAGAGCCACGTTCGTTATCCAACCGTTAAATGTGCATTGACCAAAACACCCCTCTGACTATTCAACGTTCCATAAATCGGCCCATATATTTAATAATTTTTTAAATATAATACCATTTCATTTTTTTAATAAATAAAAATATTAAAATTCAAATGCTGTGTAGATTATGGTCAGCCTTTGAAAAATTTAAAGATGAAATTAACTTTTTCTAAAATTAAACAAGTTACCAGGTGTTGTTGGTTCGAATAAAACTGGAAATGGTTTGAATGAAGCTACAGACGCAAAAACATAATGCTAATGGTGATATCTCTGGCCGGAGGAAGTCGGGTTATGGAGCGAGTCGGTTGGAGTGAACACCGGAAGTTGGCCACCTCTGTGTGATCTACCCAACTGATACTGATTTATGGTAGGAATTCTCTCAGTGCCACTGCTTCCACCCAGCCTGGGTGATTGTTCACTTGCCTGAGGTCCGGCCGAGAAGATGGATTGACCTACGTAGGAAAGCTCTCTGCCTGTGGTTTGAGATGCTGAAGAGACAAAGCGTGCCGCAACAGGATCCCAGACGATACAAGTTCTGGAGTTCACTTGAGCGCCTAGACTGTTCCTAGCTGGATTTCTGCTTTGTATATCACGCAACACAGCATCACTTGCCTGGCCTTGTCGTGGTTGTTCAGATGATGACCAGTTTATCTGATCTCTGATTGAAGATAACGGTGCCACTGGAGGAGTTGGGCAGTTCAAGTTCTGAGGGCTGGTCAAGCTATTGATGCTGTTATGACAGGACTCGATGTCTTCCCTGCTTGCACGACTTGGAGGGTAGCTTCGGGAAGGAGATGGTCTTCGAAGAAACCTGTTCTGAAAAGACTGGATCCCAGGGTCAGTACTTATCGGGCTGCTTCTACCACTGACATTTGAACTGGAAGGATGGTCAGCGTCATAAGGAGTATTCCGAGAAGCTATAGGCCGTAGCACAGATGATGAAGCTCTGGCTTTGGCACCTGCTTTTGCAGCCTCAGCAGGATCCAGTTTGGCAAGCTTCCATGCACTGATTTTGACAGGACGTTGCGGTAATCTTTTTCCTTTCTCAGATGGTTGAGCTGCATCAGGATCTATTGTCGAGGGCACATTCCCTGGCTCCAAATGAGGAATTATTTCATCCTAGACATTTAAAAGTCAAAATGAGGATACTAGACAAGTCTTCAAATGATGCACCATGAGTTATGATAAGTGAATAAGGCTTCTATTCATGCCCTTCCCAAGATGTGACACCAACTTCTTTCATCACTTTTAATAACATTTATCTACCATAGCTTAGGAATGTCATGATTTACGATGGTCAGCTTTATATACCAAGTGTGATTCAGCTATGTTAATTGGGAAATTCACCGCACCTAAATTGTAAGTATCAGTATCATGAGTTGCACCCCATTATGTAGCTTAAATGAAATATATATATGTTTAGGTCGTGCTACCTGGTTGTCCATAAAAATCCTTGGTGGAGTGCACCACACTCCTTTATATTGCAAGCCCACTCCGTGAGAACTTCGACCACTTATGGCAGTTACAGCAGAGCCAGTGGGTGACGTATGAATACTTAGGTGATCTCCTTCTCCATCTCCTCCATCAACAGATGGCCCTGGTGGTTCACTTTGAGTTCTCATGGCCACAACATATTCATATGTTGTAATACCCTAAAACGAATCAAACGAAATGATAATCAGTTAACCACTAGTAAAACTAGGGTCGTTTGTTTGGTATGAAGAAGATAAGATGACACACCTTACGTATCAATATCATGTGGAAAAAGAACAATTCTCCCAATGGAACAGTGGCCATGAGTGATACAGCTGTACACAGAGCCTGAGATAAGAAACACTCATCAGCAAGCTACGCATTGTACAACATATCCTCGAAGAGCACTAATCATATGCTGAAATGAAAACAAGTAGTGGCTATATAGTGGCCTGATAGAACGGATTAAGCAAAGGATTTGTAACTCAGTGCAGTGTACAACAGCATTACTGAGGTTAAACCAGCAGCAATTTACCTATATTCATCAGTGAGTGGTAGTAACACAATTATGGCATAATATTGACTATTATCATGAGATACTGATAATTTTTCAGAATTCTGGCAAGAATAGAATACTTATGGGATATGGAATATACCACCACTGTTGCAAACGGAGGCCTGGAGAACCCAACCCCAAGTTTCTCAATTATCTGATTTTCAGTACCCTTTCTATCAACGAAGCAGCGAATGAGAACAGCAACACCAACCCCAAATTCGACAATAAGCTGATATAACAATAAGGAACACAACATTTAGTATTATGTAAATTTCAAGTGAAGAATTAACTGAGACTACAGAACAAATGAAAACTAACCCACAAAAGGCTTGCACCCATGAGGCACAAAAATGTGATATAATTTTTCCTCCCCACACAGTTATTCAGCCACTGCGCCAGAACATAGTATCAGAAATCTTGCAAAGAAGATACATAAACAGTCGATCTTCAGATACCATGGACATGCATGCTTATATAAGTAAAAGGGACTTGACACTTGAGGAATGAATGGCAGTCTGACTGCCATGGTGCTCTTTACGAAATATCTGAAAATGTAACTAGGGTAACTAATTTTCATCATGGGGTGATACAACTCATCTGTGCTGAACCAAGCTGACTGACGGCCACAGTAAATGATAGAAGCTGTATTCAGATCAACTACAAATGCTAAATGAGTGAAAAGAAATTTACCCGACAGTGATGATCAAAACCATCAACACACTTATCACAGCTTCTGCAATGTTTGCTGAATTTCCGTACCTATGATACAGTGCATGTATTATTTACTGGCCAAATGATGTAATTTAGGAAGAGTGGGCTTTTAAATGAGAAATTTGGAAACAAAAACAAGTTGAATGGTAATCACATTTACTAGTTTCTATCCCAGTGCATCTTTTTTTCTCCCATGAGAGTAACGGCACCAAAATGCTTAAGACCCAATATATGGCTTAATATACAAGAGGCAGATAGTTTAGATTCACATTTTTCTCAAATGTGTCTTGCTTAATTGTGTACCTCAGCATTGCAGAGAGTGCAAAATAAGGCATCCTCTTCAGGCTGCTGCTGAAGAAGGTCGTCATCATTGCGGCAATCTTCCTTCACCATGCAGCCACATAACACCCCTCCTACTCTTGAGCAGCATGACTGATGCTTAATGGATCTTCTCCCATTCTTTGACCCCATCCTGTTGGGCTCATCTGCAAGGAATCCATTGATAACGAATGAAAGCAAAAACAAACTACTCAAATTAGTGATTATATATCAATCATAAACTCCCACTTGAATGTCTACCCAGGGTTAAAATAGCATATCTAGACAATGTAATCCGCTTCTTTGGTATGTAATTAGTAACTAGAATAATTTATTGAGATATGGAGATCGTTGATAACAGCAGATATTACAGAATGAAGATGAATATACAAAAACTTTGTACCATGATGTGATTGAGAAGCCGGCGTCCTGTTCCCCCCTATGAGAATTCCTGGATCTGCTGGATCAATTGCGGTGCATCTGACATAAAGTATGAAGACAGAGAAAGCCTGACACAAGATAACTCTCAAGGCATGAGTATATATAATTTGTGAACAATACTGGGTAAGGAAATACCGAAAGAACAGAAGATCATGAGCTTACCAAAAACGAGTAGACACCAATTGCTATGTACTCGTATAAGTCATTCCATAGAAATGGAGCAAAAAAGGCGTAGTATGCAACACATAATAAGAAAAACACAGTGATCGCTACAACCTGTGAAATGAAGACAAAAACACTAAGAACGAGCAAATTCAACATACTCTTCCGATTATACACAGCAACATTTCAAGAAAAACTTACAGGGAAAAGCAGACAGCATCATTTTTGACGTGAACCGAGTTAAACTTGCAATTATTGTGAATACCCAAGATTTGGTACATTTTGGACAGTGCTACTCAGAAGAATCTTATAGAACAACCACAAGTACAACAACAACCCCCATTGAAAAGACTTTAATCTACGAAAAGACCAAATAGTTTTCATTTCAACGTCTGAAATCACAGCCTCACTCAACATCTGAAATGTCCATGTAAGTCAACACCTAACATATTATTAAAAATTAGGTTCATCATAACCACAGACCACACACATAGCCGAGTGGATCATGATCTCAACAGTGTTACTGTCTATTATTACTACATGTGTGTATTTGAATGTGAATGTAAATGTAAAGAACTACTAAAACTGATCTTCAGCCAGAGGGCCCAAAACTAGAAAACTAAACATAGATGAGGCTGATGATAAATCCACGTTGGTCAATTAGAGAGTCAACAGTAGCATAACTAACCACAAAAGCAAGCAGATATAAACACAAAATTCATCAAATTCAACCCCACATTTTCACACACCACCAGAGAAATCAAGTCTCTCTATTACCGTACCTGCAGGGTGTGAGCAGGTAGCTCCCATCCATGCCGCCTCGGCATAACTGACTAACAACAACTGCCTCCAAACTCGTCAAATCCCCAGCATTTAACCAAATAACCACCTTCAAATCAGCCCACTCGAAACCACTCAACAAACAGCCATTCCCAACCAGAACCCCAATACGCGAATGGAAACTCAACAAACGTTCAACAACTCTCAACGGCTTATCTCAGTTCAAACCGAAGCTTCCGATTCGTACCTTTCACCCGACAAATCTCAACACATTCTCGTACGAAACCGAACTGAACGATCGCAGGTAGAGTATCGGATACCCTAACGAGATCGGGCTTGATTTCTAGGGTTCAGTGTGTTTGAGTGGACTGTAGTGTAGACATGGAAGAAACAAAATGATGCGCTACATAAAATGGTCGCCGTTAAAAGTAAATAAAAAAGTTTTTCAAAAACGTGAAGTTAAAAAGTATATTTACAAAAGTGGAAAATTTTTTTTAGAACTCTCTTCTCGTCAAACACATTTCTCAAATGTCTATCTCATAAATTCTTTTCTGAAATATTATATTTCTTAATGGTATCGGTTTTGTCATAATCGATTTTGTTAAAAAATAGGAAATCGCGCATAACAATATCGGGTAGTTGTGTTTTTAATAAGATCGGTTATGATATCACCGCTATCATCTGAATCATGCTGAGTTGGGAGCATAAAAATCGAAACTTGGCAAAAACATGTGCAGAAGACGCCCACTCAGCAGCATGTGTGAGATCGGTCATGTTAAGACCGATCTCGTCAAAAAAACATGACACCGGGCAATTGTTAATAACATTTCTTGCGTCTTCGTTTCTTCTCCTTCCAACTACTTCTCTCTTCCCTTTGCCCCCCATCCAATCAGGTGTCTGAATATTTTGAGATAAAATGTTAGATGTGATTTTGGAGCTTATAATTGTAGTAAGCATGGTTTGTATATATTAGATATAGTGTGCGTATGTTAAGAGCGGTTCGAAATTATGTAATTAGTAGGTTAATGTTGTAATAGTTATGTATGTTAAAAATCTTTTGATTTGAGTAATGTGTGTTCCATTATATAATATGCATGTGTGTATTTGATATAATTTGATATAATTGAGTCAGTATGTTTGTATAGGTATGTATGTTGTATTTTTATATAGTTTGATATATTAGATTTGAGAAATTCATGTCACATGGTATAATTGGTTCAAATTTTAATTATTTTTTTAAATAATTGCTTTTTTTTGTTTGTTTAATTGTTAGTTATATTATTTGTAAGTGTTGCACTAAAAAATGGAAAATATCTAATCTGACCCAATGGTTTTGTCGATATTTAAAACTTTAGACATGCATGTAATGGATGAGTTCGGCCGGAATGAGATTAAACTCTTAGACCAACTGGATACAGAGGATGTATTTATGGTTTCAGAATCCCAACTCGTATGGAATATCCCAGGATTCAGTGATGTATCAGCAAGGGATGCAAACGAACCCGATGATGAGAGCGTGGATATAAGATATGGACAATATGAGACAATTGGGGTGGGAACGACATTTAGCAGAAAAGCTGAAGCAATCTGTGCTGTGCAGAATTACTTCATATTGAATCGCGTTGAATATATGACCAAGGAGTCAGACTCTCATCTGTTAATTCTTCGTTTTCGGGAGGGAGAGAGTAGCTGTCCCTAGCGGATTCGAGTAATGAAGAAAAAGAACTCACGTTTTGGAAAGTCACAAAGTACCGAGGGGATCATACATGCAAAACTTACTTTATTGCTAAGGAGGATGTCCACCTCACGAGGCATTTCATAGCTATGGAAATGGACGACGTCATTAGTGAAAGATTCAGATTGTCATCCACTGAAATCAGAGCTCGAATCAAAGGATTATGATTTGGAAATACGGTATCGGAAAGCATGGCAAGCCAGACAACAAGCTTTGATAAACGTTTCAGCAATTTGGATGATTCACTTAGAAAGCTTCCACATTTTATGCAGCCGTTGGAGGACTCTAACCTAGTAACCTTCGTGAAGTGGCATCGTAACATTTTATAAGCAACTCACGTGTATGACCACGCCCTGGGGTAATATGGATGGATGTCGGCATCCATCGGCTACAAAGATCTCTACTAAATCCTTTTGACTGATCGATTGGTATTCTCTCTTAACTCCACAACTGCAAAAGACTGATGCAACCGCCCATTTGCTTGTGTCCCTCTCGTGCGACGCGGCACATCTGCCTGTACCAGTACCCAATTACTGCACTCCCCCAGCTATATGTTCTTGCATCGTCAAAGTCGGCCAACAGAGGGAGATAATGAAGTGAATCCCTATCTCCGGATAAGTTCAAAGAGGACCCTAACATACATAGAATGTATGCCCTCACATACCTCTTCAAGTCTTCTCCGACGCTCGGCGAGCATCACCTTCATGTTGTTTTGAACCATCTTCGCTTCGCCATTGTGGGGACCATGGGCACTCCTGGTACGCACCAAGTAACCTTATGCACGCACTTTCCCACTCATCTTCTTTTATATCAGTAACAACTTCTTCTTCAACTTGTAATCTTGTCAGCAGGCCCACATCCTGCTAGGTGACGGTACATTCTTCAATCCTCATATGAAATGTATGAGTCTCCTGTCTCCATCGCTCTACAAGTGAAGCGATTAAGGCTCAATCCACCTCAATGTTATGCACCTGGGTCCATGAATAAAATCCAGCTCTAGCAATAAAGGAGACAATTTGATGGTCCATTTCCCACATCCTGCGATGAACTAACTTTAAATTTTCCCCGCCTTCTATAAACAAGAGCAATGTCAACCCAAAAATGACTTTTTGGATTAATAAGAGATGATAACAAACATACAAATGTATATTTACATGATCAATCCATACTTCATCCGAACGGTGTGTCGGATGTTGCGACAAAATGGAATCATCTATCGGACCAGACTCAACTATGTATTTCATATCCATTTGGATTACAAAAAATAAAATTTCCAATGTCGGTTAAATGATGATGATGATCATCATCAACATCATCATATTCATAATCATCAACATTATCATCATCATAGGCAACATCATCATCTTCTTCTTCTTCTTCTTCATCAACATCATCGAATGATTTTTTTCCATCAACATCTCCCTGATTTCACTGTGTTCTAAATACAACTAACTCAATGAATAATTTCAGTACTCAAACGATCCCAACCATTCACAATCTCAATTCAGCCATAAATCCTATTTACAAATAAAAATAACTACAATACGAATAACTCAACATACCTGGTGTCGAAATACGGAGGGGACCTCGCTCACATCTGGACAGAGGGTTCGAGTCGCCGGCGGAGATGCACGCACCACGTAGGAGAGACAACAGAAGGAAGATGAGATGACTGGGAGAAGAAGAGACGCCCAGAATTGTTTCAAAATTAGATCGATTATGTTATAACCAGTCTCCATAATTTGACCGGTGATAACATAATCGGTTTCAAATTAAATGTATTTCGTCATACGTGTCATCCAACTCAGCATAATTCAGATGAGACTGATGATATCATAACCGGTCTCATTACAAAACACAATTATCCGATCTTGTTATGTGCGATTTTTTTTAACAAGATCGATTATGACAAGACCGATTTTCTGTAAAAAATAGAATATTTTAGAAACGAACTTATCAGAAGCATTTGAAAAATCTATTTTTTTTTAACAAGATCGATTATGACAAGACCGATTTTCTGTAAAAAATAGAATATTTTAGAAACGAACTTATCAGAAGCATTTGAAAAATCTATTTTTTTTAACAAGATCGATTATGACAAGACTGATTTTCTGTAAAAAATAGAATATTTTAGAAACGAACTTATCAGAAGCATTTGAAAAATCTATTTTAAGGAGACTAGGCAATTCTATAAAAAAAAAAAAAAATCAAAATAGTGCCTGTAGACATTTATATTAATTTAATATCGGTGGGGATTTTAACGCACGGAAAGCGTCAAAGCTCACCGGCGTGTCTGTAAGAACCAGCGGCAAGTAAAAGCAGGCTTGTTTTATTTTTATTAAATCATTTTTCGCCCCCTAAGTTTACAGGAAATATATTAATACCCCTCAATTTTGGAGAACATTCCCAAGTTTATCTTTAGCTTGCTGACCATGTCCGAATAACCAGGTGATATGATCATCCTTTTAGATTGTTGAACTTAAGAAATGATTATGTATTAATCATTTGAATCTGAGTCTATGTTCGATCCATAACACCATGATTGATGAATTGGCTGCACCGTATCTGAATTTATATTCGATCCATAATTGATGGAATTGACGGCATCCAATCTGAATATATGTTCGATCCATAACAAATATAAGTGGGAGGCCACCAAAAATCGAGCTTTAGTATTTCTAAACCTAATAATTTAATATAAGGGAGTAATAAATGAGCTTCATTTTCTCGTAAATGTTTGCTCTTCCTCGAGTGCATCACCACCTTCATTCCTCATCCTTCTCCTCTCGCGCTTAACTCAACTTCGGAATCCCTCGAACGACAGACAGAGATGTCAACTTTATCGATGCCCAGTTCCTTGATTCAGTCCGGAATTGCTCCCACGCGGAGATCCTCTGGTAATTATCCTTCTTCAGCCGCGTGATTGTTTTTCTTCGCTTACGATTTCCTTTGTGGTCTAATATGGGCTTCTCTGCGATATCTGGATCTGGATTGTAATTGGCTTGCGCAGTTGGTTTGATATGAGGTTTTTGGGGGTTAGAAGAAAGCACATCGGACTGAGTGACGTCGAGGGTTTTTAGTGTTTAATCCAGTTAAGGCTTACCTATGTTGCTATAGCATTTAGTGGAGTGGATTGTTGTCAAGTTCAAATTTTGATCAGGTTGAATACTCATTTGATTTCTGAATGATGAACATGTATTTTTTTTGTGTTGCCTCAATTTTGTGACACAGTTTGCTGCGTTGTCTTTGATACTTAAATCTCAAAGTATCTTTCCAGCCAAGTTTAGTTCATTGATTCGATGAAGACCCAGAAAATTTGATGAAATAGCCTTAAAGATGTGCATATATCGTTTACGAGCGCCGAGTGGTGTTGAGCCCTTTGTATAGATTAGACGAGCCAGTCCAATATTTTCATGAACTTAATTGTCATTCTAAGTGATGTAATTTTATCCAACTTTGTGAAATTTATGATAGGATGTAGTTTGAAGCCTGTGGATAATTACCTTGGGAGTGTGGCCTCCACTAATTTTTCGTACAGCTCAAATAATTGTTCGAGTTTGAAGCTGTCTATCTCAAGAAGGTCCATCACGGTCCATTCATCCTACAGGTTCGATCTTATTCATATGTTATATTACTCGACTAATGGTGTTGTACAGCCACTAGACTCAGATTATGGTGTCGTGCGGTCGCTTCACTTAGATAGCGGTGCTGTACAGTCACTTGGGTTAGATATTGACAGCAGAATATCTTAATAGGGATTTCTTTCTGCTGACACTTTTTTTCCATCTGAATAAATAGTGAAGGTAGAAGTCGAGGAAGCGGTGCAGGCATTTTTGTTGGTGCCTTTGTATTGGGAGGTATAGTAGCCGGCACGCTTAGCTGTATCTATGCACCGCAGGTACCACTGTGATATTTTCAGTATGATACATTACAAATGTATTTTAAATAAGCGGTTTGTAAACTGGGAATGTCAGCTGGGATTTTTGTGATTGTGTAAAATCTTTTCGCAGTCTTAAGTAGTCAAGTATTGTGTCTTTCTCAGATCCGCAATGCGCTAGCTGAAGCTGATAAGGACGACATCATGAGGAAGTTGCCTAAGTTCATATATGATGAGGACAAGGCCTTAGAAGTAAGCGTCTCTTAACTTATGTTGTTGACTGTAGTGGTTATGTATACTAATCATTGAAGTTGAATGATAAACTTGGTAGTATGAGTAAATCATACCCAGATACACTTTTGGTTGCAAGTGTTGATAATTTAACCAACGATTTGCAGAAAAAACGGAAACTCCTAGCTGATAAGATTGCACAGCTCAACTCAGCAATAGACGATGTTTCTTCCCAGCTGCGGACAGATGAAGAACCAAATGGGTCAGCCGTGTATTTGAATGAACTGGAAGCTGGTTTATGATTTCTATCTATAAACCCTACCACAATGACTAAGCAGTGTCCCATGGTGACTGAAATAAATTAATGTTGTTAGGTTTTCTCCTACGGTCTTACACCAGATAGAGCTGAAAAATCCTTTTCCAGTATATCTTGCACAACCTCATCAATGTCTTTGTCGATTAACTGGTATCATATATGTGCGACCAAAATAAGATAGGCTTTAAGCTCTGAATAGAGTCTTCGATCTGTTTGCTGTTCTTATATCTTCGTAATCCTGACTCTTACTGATGATCATGTATTATTCGTTTTCATGACTGCCCTTGAAACAATATTGTTATATCTGGTGTGATAAATAGGGTTTCATGTGTTATTAAATTTAGAAGAGATTCCCGGTTTTTTGTTGGCTCAATCGGGGTTTTAGAAATTTTTAGTGGCAGCAGTGTGGTTAGAGGTACTACAGGCAGTGCTAGATTTTTGCTATAGGGAGACATACTTAGTTTCCTGAAAGAATGAACAAAAGACTGTATAACCATTGAGCACACACATTGATATCAAGCGGGTCTTTGTTACAGGAATAGTATATTTAGCAGTCATGAATTCTCATGCCCTTGCTAAGGCTACAAAGCAGGAATGAGGTTAATTCAGTATGCTAAGAAAAAGACTAATTTAGCAAAAGTACATTTCCATTTTTCATGCACCTGCCCCTGTCACCGTTTTTGAGGAAATGTAAGGAAGGCTTATAATTCATCCGATCCTTCTTCAGCTTCTGCATCGGAGTCACTGCACAAGCACACAATTCCAAAGATTAGTGGAGGTTTAGGGACTGACCTTTTGTGGATTTTGCATAGCAGTAATGCAGGCTAGGTTCTAACAGTTAGACTTATTTGCAAATTACTGGCTTTTCCTTCACTGTTGGAAGCTTGAAATTTTAGTCGGGACAGCAATTCAAAGGTATCACCATTTCATGTCAAGCACTTGAATAAAACTAGGGTTACCTAGATTCCCCGCAGTGCTTGCTTAAATCATGACATAAGACCTTGTTCATGTCTCCAGTTTTAACGAGTCCTTTCTTTATCATTTCAGCCAACTGCATTATATCGCACTTGGGTAAATTATCCATGAAATTTGCAACCACGATTAATATTCAAAGTGAGCATCTTATGGAATAAACAATTCACCTCATCTTCTGTTTCCTCTAGCAACCTGAGGTTTAGAAGCACATGTTATTCTTTATAATTTATGAGACCGATAAAAACAAGTTAAAAGTGCATTTTGATGCTCAATAGTCGATTCACCCATGCCTCACCTTCCACAATAAGAAGATATATCTTTTGAATGTGCTTTCGCCTTTTGTTTATCTGTTATACCATGTATATAGCAGTCGGTAAACAATCAGGTTAAACCGAATTAAAGAAAAGAGAAGGACGGTGTGAATGCTCTACAATTCTTCTCGAAACAATTAATATTTAGACGGCGATTTATTTATATGGTTATTTTCTGTTTTAAGAAATCCATGTAGTTAAATCCTGGCATTAAAAAATAAAAATAAAAACCTGGAATGAAGGGTACCAAAATCAAGCAAACACAAAAAGGGTATGCATTTTCAGAATAAGAATAGCCATTAACAGCTTGTAATTTGTACCTTGTCTGTGATCATCAAAGTAAATATGAATATAAAGGACTAATGATTGAATTCAAAACAAGACCAGTGAAAATCAATTTATTAGAGTCGTACTTATTTTAAGGTTGTCCCAATCATGCACCTTCACCCATTTTTTTCTGCTTGATTTGACCTGCCAAAATACATATCCTCGATCAGAATAAACTATTGATGCTGGAAAGACCGACAATAGTTTGTGGATTACGCACATAAGCAGTTATGCAAAATAAAAACAACTGATGTTGGTCTTAAATTACACCAGTTAGTTAACACTGTCATAACAGTGAAAACATAACACTAGCGAGAAGTTAACTTCAACCCATGAGGAAAGTCAGGAGACATGGATTTTTTTGATTAGAAACTTTATTAAAAAACCACCGACCTTCTTGAGGGTGTAGTCCTGCATCTTGTCACAAAGACCATCCAGAAGTTCAACAACCCTTAGCTCACTAACTCTGCAAATAAGCAAAGTCTCGATTACACACATCTCTTCAGATTCCATGTATGTAGATAATATATATACACACATATATATATTCAGCGTGCGAATCGGGGGCTGTTTTGATTTCATTATCAGTTATGTGATTACAGGTGAACTTTTGTGCTTGATCTTACTTGTAATCAATGACTTTTCCTTCACGTTGACCCTTTGAGTCCAATCTGTGCCTCAAATCTAAGTGATTCCTTGGTTTTTCCTGCAAGAGATGCATGACACAATGTCATGGCACAATAACCTCATTCCTTAACTCAATTGCACTTACGAATAACCGAAAAACATCAATCCTTAATTTATTTTTATAGTGCTTCATATGCATTTATTGAAACTATCTTGTATCACAGTAAATCAAAAGGTACCGAAATTAAAGAAATGATTTTACTTTAGCAAGTCCCAGCTCCAGCTCCTCCTGCAAATGCAACACTAAAACGAGTGAGATCATATAGACCAAACCTAAGCAACAACAAACTCCTCATACAATCAAATCAATTAACAATGAAGAACTCAGGTACACACTCAGCTGGTTCAGATCAGTCAATTCAAAACAACTGATCCCCAAAAAAGTGAAAACAAACAAAGGGAAAACAATCAATGAGAGGATCAATCACCGCAACGGCAGTGCATGCCAAGCACTTGTCTTCTATCGCATTGGCGAGCGAGATCAGCGCGAGGATGACCACCAGCCGGACCAATGATGACTTGTTGGTCATCTCTTCTTCTTCTTCTTCTTCTTCGTCGTCGATAGCTCCGATTCAGGCGATGCCCTCTCTCGTCGTTTCATGGAGAATTATCAGCGGTTCTTCGAAAATTCGGCCCAACACAAATGGATGGGCCGGTTAGTGTGCTTTACTAATTCACCCGGCCCAACTCCGTTGCTGCCTGATTATTATAATTTTATTTTTTCTAATATTTATATAAAAATTATTGATTTGTTGGCTTTTGGTTAATTTTTGAACTGTTGTTATTTCTTATGTACTTTATATAATTTTACTTTCTTTTTAAATATAATTAAAGAAGCAAAAGTCCTTAAGCATTTGAATACACTTTATATTTAGCTTGTTTATAGAGAACATGATAAATTATGACACAACCTTAAATAGAGCATTTTTAGTGTCGGTGTCCCATGCAATGCAACATAGTATTTGCAACATACTAATTCAATAATTGATGTCGTGACATTCCCAAATCGAAATTTAATTCCACAGCGCAGATTCTTCAAGTTAAGAATTATATTATTTTTTATATTTTTAATTATTTATTAGACACAAAAAGGCCATTCTTGGCCCACTTCCAACGACCGCATGATCCAGCCCAAATAAACCTTCCAGACCCATCACGCGTGGCGTGGATGACACGATCGGGAAAGCGGTGTGGCAGTAACAGAAAAAGGAGTGGCGAAAGCAGTTGCTTTTCATGGAGAATAAGAAAAGAGAGAGAGAGAAGCTGAGTGGGGTTTGTCAGCGATTGTCCCTTCCTTTAGTGATGGCCAGCATCAACAGCTCCGGTCCAAAATCGTAGCCAGAGACAAATCTCGAAGCTGTTAACAACACCTCCAGGCCTTGCGCTGGTTGTTTTTGTTGTTCTGGATTGGATTGCGTTCTTGATGTTGATGCCGCTATTCTGTTTTCTGCTTATCGACATTCTCATGTTTCAATCCGAGCTTCTTCTTTAGGGTTTGGTTTAATCGTTGGCTTGTGGACCGTCAGAATCCGGCCGGGATTTGATGCAACCGTCGCCAGGTACGAATCTGATGGTGATTATATGTGCCGTTTAGGTTGTGGTTTCTGGTAGAGTGCGAGGTTGAATTTGTTAATCAATCTTGGAATCTTGAAGAGAATTGTTTGCTTGTTCTTTTGTTGCGTTCTGGCCTTGGCTTGTAGATCAGGTAAGGGTCAAACTGGATCTTTTTTATTCGGGATATTTGAGTTGAGTTAATTTGAAATGGGCTTGTGTGAAGTTTCTGATTGTGTATATGAATGCATTGTGTGGGTTCCTCCGAGTCAATTATGAGAAAGTGTGTTGGAGCTGTTCATCTTTGTTAGATGACTCGTTTGTACTTATTAGGTCATTAGTATGCGTCCCTTGAAGTCTATACATTAATACCTAGCGACTTTGACATGGAATTTTCATGAGTCTAGTAAATGCCATTTGATTTTATAGTCAATTGTTGCTTGGTTGAATTTCGATTCTAGAGGCAGGTGCCGGTGTCTGAGGAATGAGTCCTGATGTATTGATTTTTTGAATAATTTTGTAGGTGGATGATTTTGTAGGCTTTAGCTTCTTATATAGAGGAAAAAAGAACTGAGAAACAGGAGGATGATAGAAAATTTGGCTGGAGAAACATCTCTGAACCAAGAGTTTGAGGCTCTTAGAGTGTCAAAACGTATTGCGAGGACTGTGAGCCAGAAGTTGAGAAAGAGGAGCAGATCTGAAGTGGTGGAAGAGAAAGATAAGGGGACTGCTTTGAACTGTCTAAGTATATATAGTCGTGGTGGAGGTTGCAAAGTGAGTGCTGAAATGTTGGAGGAATTTGGAGATTCGAGTGGTAGGAGGAGGTCGAGTACTAGCGATGAAACCAGAGGTTACCGAGCTATATGTGGTGCTGAGGAAACTGGAGTTGACTGCTTTTCATATGGGGCTAAGAAGTTTTGGAAGAGACACAGCCGAAAGAACTCTGAAATTGAAGAATATGTGGGAAACAGCGTAATGCATCCTTTTCTACCTGATGATGTTTTGGAAATGTGTTTGATGAGGCTACCAATGACCAGCCTTATGAGTGCTCGTCTTGTGTGTAAGAGGTGGCGACACTTGGCTACAGCACCACGGCTCATGCAGATGAGGAGGGAACACCAATATCTAACTCCCTGGTTATTTCTATTTGGCACAGTTAGAAATGGATATTGCTCAGCAGAAATCCACGCTTTAGATATGTCTCTCAAACAGTGGCACAGGATAGATTCTGATGTTCTCAAAGGAAGGTTCCTATTTTCTGTTGCTGGCATTCACGATAACATATATATTGTTGGAGGATGTACAAGCTTATCCAACAATGGAAAACCAGATAAAACTTCATTCAAGACTCACAAGGGAGTCATCGTGTTCAGCCCCCTTACCAAGTCGTGGCGTAAATCTGCTTCCTTAAAGCACGCTAGGTCCTCTCCTTTATTAGGAGTATGTAAGGTCAATCCCGACTGTCTTGTCGTCCATGGTCAGCAGAGTAGGCAAGACAGGCATTTTCACAGGTCCAGAGGTGGTAGTTCGTCCGAGGTGTATGCAGATCCGCATAGACTGTCTGTAAGAATTCTACATGCCAATGCTCCGGAACCAGTTGAGTCTTCATCATATTCCACAAGAAGACCTGCAAAGATGGCAGAACAAAAAAGTGAGACAGCTAACACCAAGTATTCAAAAAGATTTGTGATGATTGCTGTGGGAGGCTTAGGGCCTTGGGATGAGGCATTAGATTCTGCCGAAATGTATGATTCACTTTCAAACAAATGGGTGGAAATTCAAAGGCTGCCCTTAGACTTTGGGACTGTTTGCTCTGGCGTCGTCTGCAACAGTATGTTTTATGTTTATTCTGAAGCGGACAAACTTGCTGCTTATGACATAGAGAGGGGTTTCTGGGTCAGCATCCAGACTGCTCCATCTCCATCCAGTATACATGGGTACTCCCCTAAGCTGATATCTTGCAGCAGTCGTATCTTCATGCTGTCAGTCTCTTGGTGTGAAAGTGATGACCAAATAGGCAGACGAAATAAAGCAGTGAGGAAACTATGGGAACTGGACCTGATGTATCTTGTGTGGAAGGAGATCTGTGTGCATCCAGATGCCCCAATGGACTGGAATGCTTCATTTACATCGGACAAAAACCTAATATTTGGAGTGGAAATGTTTAAAATTTTTGGTCAGGTGCTGAACTTCTCAACTGTGTGCAATGTTTCTGAAGGCAGATTAAGGTGGAGTCATGTTTCCAGGAACCACATGGCCATGGATTTGGACGCATCTTCATGTGCAACCAAAACTTTGGCAGTGTTACACCTATAATCTCTCTATTGGATGCAGACTGGAACCTGATTTGTTAATAATTGCAGTTTGAGATGATTCTTATGATGAGCATCATTTTTATGATTGTAGGCAAACAAGCTGCTGTTCTTTGTCCATACTTGAATTGAGTCTAGGGCTCAGATGCAGATTCCTGCTGTTTCTTTCTTTACATGAATATGTCACCTTGATAAAGTTGTGTTGTTACCTCCTCCTGCTCCTCCCATATTTATTCGAGTATTATCCATCAAATCAGACCTCACAGTAACAATAGAAATTGTACAATGTTTAAGCAGCCCAACATGATTCTAAATTCTGCACACAACATTTTAAATGTAACTCGCAACCTGCAACAAAACATAAGCCTCTAGAACTAGAAATTGTTCCAATCTTTTGAGTCCTTTCTGGGACTTCCGCTAGAGGAGACCTTGAACGGCCCTGTCGAGCCGAATGGGTCGGAATCATCAAAGGAGGTGAAGGCTCGACTATGGCCAAAGTCGCTGGTGCTGTTCATTGAGTCAAACCTAGAGAAGGTCTCTTTTCGAGGAGAGAATTCATCACGGACGCTGAAGGAGTCGAATCTTGAACTCTGGTCAAAGAAGCCTCCGCGGGAAACCTCCTCACCACCGTAAGTGGAATGTGGTGTGCTAGCAACAGAATCTGCAAATGCGAATGGGCTTTGTGATGGGAAGGCATTTGACTGGGGAGATTCGGTTCTAATAGGGTTTAAATTGCCTGATCCGAAGAAATAGTCTTCCTTGTTCTCAGAATCAAAGTCCTACAAAAAGCATAGTGAAAGCAGAAGATAAATCAACTTCCGGCCAAGGCGGGAAAGATAATAAGCATGTTTTTGAGGAGAAGCATTCAGCTCACCTTTGAACTAGCAGGATTAAAGCCCCAGACAGAATCCACATCATCGTTATTATCAAAGTTACCCCAATTTGAATCATCAAAACTGCAGTTCCAGAAGCACATAATGAGTCTCAAGGCATTTGTAATCCCAGGTTATTAGAATCAAATAGCAAGGTACAGTTAAGATGCCATCACCATATATAGAAAATGCCATCAGTTTACAACAAAGTTGAAACCACTACCTGATTCCTTCATCATCTGCTTTCCTATGTTGAGGACTTTCAATAGTGCTACTTCCAGATGGGGTTTCCGAGACATTTCTTCCAAAATCGTCATTACCATGATTATATGTAGATTCGGTGTCGAAAGTATGCTCATTTGTATGGAAAGGTCTCTCTGACATTGCATCAAGATTTGATGCTGAATCAGATATAACACTTTTTGGAGAATCATTTTCTTCCCAAAGTGAAGTGGATTTTGTCTTTGGAGAAGCTGTACTGGTTTGCTTATCAAGATTGTACTCGTTGACAAATGAGAACCCTGAAAATTAAACATGGATAATGCTACACAACAATTACTAGAATGTTGATAGATCCAACAATAATGAAAATATGAAGATAAATAAGCAAAAATTGCTTGCCTTCATCCTCGAACTTATCCCACTCTTCATCCCAAACAGCAGCGTTCTCTTGAATTCCAGGTTGCCAGCCTAACGTCAAAGATCAACAATTAAAGGTCATCACACAGAACTAACTCTTAGCTCTGTCATGAAAGAATTTTCTGTTATCCATTTACAACAATGATGACCTATTATAGTATACTTCTTTTAATTCAGATAAGGTTGCATGGTGATACACATTTTCTGAGCTGCCATCAATGTAAACATGACCTAAATTGAGATGCAGTACCTCTTGGCATTTCAAACAAAGCAGCGGATTTAACATTCAATTTGTGTTTCTTGCAACGTTCAGTGAGGGCCTTCATTAACTCATCAACGTCAGATTGTATACGATCAGCCCTAACCTGTTCTTGGCAAGATCCCCTTGAAATTAGCTTAACACTTCAGCTTCACATATAAACTGATATGTTACTTATCACAAAGTTACCTGGAGTATGCCATCAGCACTTCCACCTTGTTCCATTTTAACAAGAGCTTGCTGCAACTCTGTTTTTCTTTCCTATGTGGAAAAATAAAAGATATGATCAAATTACTAATTACACTAATAATTTTTATACTTTAAGCTGCTAGGTATACCAAACAATAACCAAGCCATGCTTCAGAACTAAGGGTATGTTCTTTTGTACTGAAAAAAGTTACTGATATTTATTACTTTACTTATATTTACTTATTATTTTTTATTGTTCCATATTGGTTTGTGGTGGTGGTGGTGTGGGTGGTTGTGTTGTGTTGCGGCGGTGTGGTTGTGGCGTGTGGATGAAAGTGATGATGAATAGTGGTGGTGTTGTGTTGTGGACTGTGGTGGTGGTGTATGGTGGTTGTGGTGGTGGTGTTGTATTGGTGGTGAAAGAGATGATGAATAATGGTTGTGGTGTGTGGATGGTGTTGTGGTGGTGGTGGTGTTGATGAAAGAGATGATGAATAGTTATATTTACTTATATGTACTTATATTTACTTATAAGTATAAGTATAAAAGAACATGCCCTAAGTGTCGGATTTATTCCACATTGCATGAAAGAATTGAGAGCACTAGGCCTCAAGCCATGAAACATGACAAGGGACTGTATCACTGGCATCCCTTTGCATAACATTGACCTATATACTTGACGGTAAAATTCATGAGAGCTAATTGCTGAGTGTTGACATACAGTTCAAAGGTCAATATCAATTAAACACATTAGGCAATATATAAAAGGGACTTTACTTGCAATGGGGAGCCGTTTGAACTTGGTTCAGCTAATTCAAGCTTAGGCAAGACTTGATGATTGAATATGTAGCTCATGCTTATAGTTATTTGGATTGACACGGAAGTGAACAGATCTAACTCAGATAACCGCAATTAGCTTTCAGCGAAACAATCTTTATAAGAAATTCCCAAACAGTTTAGTTAAATAATAAATCATTGATATGTGAAACTTCAACATTTTGTAATTATTGTATCTAATGTGTCGAGCTTATTCACCTCAAGCCGAGTTAGTGTCCATTCATAAAATGCAGCTTGAACTAATTCTTGGACAGTGAAGTACAAAAATTCCTTTCTCAACTCCTCTAATGCTGCTATTTTGACAAGACTGTTTTTCTCAGAAGTTTCAATAATTAACTTCAGATGCCTCACTTTTAACTTCATTAATCATAGTAGGTTAGAGATCTGATTGCAATATTAATTGTCATTGATTATGTTAAACATATAATGCAAATAACACAATAAAAATCCAATCTTCATTAAGAGTACCAACTATAAAGAGCTCAACTACTCTTATACTAGCACACACCTGAACGTCGCGATACTTTGCTTCTTCAATTGTTAACTTAGAGGCTACTTCTGCCACTTGCTTGTACTTCTCTTCATATTTCTTACCCAAGGATTCAGCCTGAAAATAAAGACAGCATTTAGAAAAATGAAAAAAATGTGTGTGAGAAAGAGGTATTTATATGTAGCTAGGGAAGTACCTCACGCTTGTCTGCCAAGGCCCTTTCTGTGATTTCATTTAGTCTATTATCACATCTGCTTTTATATAGAACCTGACTCCAAACATAACCCATTACTGAATATCCACATTATCTTTATGACAATAGAGAAAGAGAGGAAAGTTCTGCATACCAATTCCTGCATCATGGTACGGTAAAACTCCATCTTCTCCTTAGAATCCATAAATGTTTTATCAGCTACCTCAACCTATCATGATCAACAAAGTACGGAGGCACCAATTATAATATGTATGTGCTTCATGGATTTCATCTTATAACAGCCTTCATTAAGTAAATTTCAAATAAAAGATAATAGCACCCCACTAAAATGTAGAGGATGGTCCAATTACTATATATTACTACTCTTAATTCAAGATCAAATCCATGTTATATGATAGAATGACTGTCAACACTCAGCAGCATTCAAGTGACACTTTAATTACGTAGAGTTTCATAGTAACACAAGCGCTCCAGTAAAGATTGAACTACATTCGCTGTCTTTGAAGCGGAAACATTCTGCAACACATTTTACAACACAATTCTTGCGTAGCAGATACAAAAAATGTGAGCGGCAGAAATATACAGTTACTCTGTATTGATCTTCACAATACGTTAAGAACACTCCCTTATTGGAGCAGGACAGCCAGTTTTGGGATTGCTAGCCGAACAGTATTAGATAGACGACTATGGTTTTATAAAGTATATTTCGATGAGAAGATAGATAGATGGCAACCTACATGGGTTTTTACGGAATCACTCATTAAGCAAGAGCTTGCTGGAAATTTTGCTATAATAAACATCAAAATACAAACATTGCTCTTTTGTGCTTAGAATTAAAAATACTAAAAATAGTTCCTTACCAAAATCATAATAATTGGAATGCTAGTACTACTAGTAAACCAACTAGTCTGACCTAGAAAATAAATTTAATATATTATAAACTTTTTAACGATGCCAAATTTTTTACTATTAATTTATTAGTAAATAATGCGGAACACAGAATATATAATCTCTATTGCATCATACTCATGAGGCATACCTTTTGCTCAGCTTCTTTGACCCCTTGATTATCCTGAGACTTCGTTATCCCAGTACCAAAACTTGCAAAAGGATCATCAAAAACTTCCTTTGGCTTCTGTTCTGGTTGTTGAACCAACCCACCAGCTTGAGCAGTAGATAATGGCACTGGTGGTCTAGGACCAGCTGTGTGTGGCATCTGAGAACCAGGAAGCCCTTGTTGTGGTCTCATGACTGAATAATACAATCGTAGGATCGACCAATAAGCAGATGACAAGGAAAAACATAATGATTAAAGTTAGCTACATGCCCCACTTGTAAGCTGTGGAGATGTCAAGAGCAATACCAGAAGAAGGTCCCCAATTTGGAGTTCCGAAAGAAGCAGGTGGTTGGCCGGCGACAGCCATCAATGTCTCATCTGAAAGGATACTACTTGGAAGTGCTAATGGAAGTGGGCGCCCCTCCCTGTACCGCTCCATTAGATACAGCGCAATGCAAAATTCTCTTGTAGACAGCATACTATCATTATCTTGATCAGATAAGTCCCATACCTGCTTCAACACCTCTGATGAAAGAGGAACAAACCAAAAATGATCATTTATAGACGAAAAATAACAGAACACTTGCACAGAGCACATGGATCCCATACCTCGAGGCAATCTCCAACTCAAAAAAAGACTACGTGCTTGCTCCCCGGTTATTTTTCCATCCCTATCAGTGTCCACTTCCATAAATACTTTAGTGTACTTTTGCACGTCAGATGGCTTCATTTTAGGCCATGTAAGTTGCCCTTGGGTGGAACCAGAACCTCCAACACCAACGGAGGTTCCAGATAATATGGGTGAGGATGTGCTTTGAGTTGACAACTGTTGGTTAGGAGCTGTCAGTGACTGGGTGCGATGGATAGGGCTAACAACAGGCTGCATGGTTAAGGCACTTTGCAATGAATCAAGGGACCTGGCTTTGGATGGAGGCTGGGATGCTGTTGACACTGGATTTATAGCTGAGGAATTAGGCGTACTTGAAGAATAAAGCAACGCCAAAGGATCTGGTTTTGTTGGTTCTTGTTTTGGTGCAGCAGCTGAAAACGAGTCACTTCCAAAAAAAGAGCTAGACTGAAGTCCATTTCCAGAAGCAACTGCAGGTTTTGGATTACTAGCTGGCTGATAAGATGACAAATAAAAATCCTGTGGTTTTGTTAAGGCTGTTGGTATTTGTGGACCAACTACTCTACTACTAGGAGCTCCTACTGCATTTCCTCCCAGCCAGGTATTTGACACACCAGAAGTTGGAACATTGGAGCCTGCCGGATTTCCTCCCCTTCCAAGTCCTAGATTTTGTTGGTGCATGGAAGAGGTGCCTGGAATGGGCTGAGGTCCCATTGTCTGATTAGCTGGCACAGGTTGAGATGGCCTCATGTTCTGATTAGGCTGAGAAAAACCACCCATACTTGAGGTACCCGGAAAAGATTGTGGGAGTCCCATGGACTGATTCGGATGAGCAGGAAACCCCATACTTGAGTTGGACTGCAAAGGCTGAGAAGGAACACCCATATTTGAGGTAACAGGCATCTGCTGCGGGGGTCTCATTGTCTGAGAAGGAACAGCCATACTAGAGGTAACAGGCATCTGCTGAGGAGGTCTCATTGTCTGAGAAGGAACACCCATACTAGAGGTAACAGGCATCTGCTGAGGGGGTCTCATTGTCTGAGAGGGAACACCCATGCTTGAGGGTGCTTGTCCTCTGAAGCCAAATTGTTGAGGTGATGATTGCACGCCGATCTGGGACACCGGAGCGGCAGCCACTGAACCTGGTGGCGCTCCAGGTATGGCTGCAAGATTGATTTGTGGGGCAGGGATTCTAGCTGCAGCTGGACCAAATAATGCTGCCTTCACAATATCAGGAGTTAGGTCTCGCTTACTTTGCGCCACAGTCACTAGTCTCAGAGAATTGTAAAACTCTTGCCGACCAAGAAACCCAGTACGGTTTTGATCAGCATGCATCCATATCTACACAGCAACAACATTAAAACGTTACAGATTACAGCAACCTCCTTTAGACAAGGAGTTTAAATCATCAACCAGTCGCTTTGCCAATGAAACTAGAAGTATTCATGTATCCTAGCAATAAATTAACTCTTTTTGTCACAGCCCCATAAACATGAACCAAAAATAACTCACATTCTACCAATCATACACACTCCAAATCCAAACTTTCCGCCCAACTTCAACTTCATGGTTTTCGCATCGTTGCATCAGATGCTTCACATCACAACATGTCCAACGTACTATTCACAAATCCTACAATCAACTCAGGAACAAAAATGACTGAAGAATGCGAAAAGAACCTGAGCGAGGACATGTTTAGGCAAATTAGATCCCTGGAAGAATGAAACAGCTTCAGCTCCGCTAATCCTCCCATCGCCATCCAAATCCGCTCTTCTGAAATACAAATCAAACTGATCCGTATTCACCCCCGGAGCTTGCCCGGCCATAATTCTCCCCAAAAATCAAATCCAACCAAAACCTAAGTTTCACAAACACCGAGCACATCAAAACGACACAAATTCAATCAGCAGAATCCCCGGACGGTCGGAGATCGAATCACGAGCTTGGATCGAGAAATATCGATAGGGTCAGAGGGAGCGTTGCTTTGATTTCTCTCGTGGATGCTTCGATCGGATCGGAAGCTGCCCTTTTGCTATTTTATATGTAAATTCAGAAGCCACCCCCAAGTTTAATAAATTACATATCATATCCGAAATTGAATCAAAACTTTCAATGTTGTCCGTTCGAAAAGAGTGATGGAGATGAACAAAATAACCAAACCTGAAACTTTATTGATCAAAACAGCTACAGATAAATTACTACTACAAGAGAGGCATATTTGAAAGCTCAAGCTTAAGAGGATGTTCCTCAGAAGAGACCGATTGTGGTGAATAGTCTTTTCATTGAATGGACTTCATCGATACCTTGTTGGCTTGAAGACTCTGATGCAACAACATTTTGCTGCTTACACCAGAGGATTCCGCAGCTAAAGATTCAGGCATGTTTGAAGAACTTCATGCTCAGCCAATGGAAGTATACTGCAGTTACAATGATCGGCACGGTAAGAGGTAACAACAAGCAATAGTACCTGTCATAAGAAATCTGACCATGAGTCGTGAGGAATCAAATGATTTTGGAACTATCTACATTTCCAATTAAAACGAGTAATACCTGCTTTTCATCAGTACAGATAATTTCAGAACAAATGCAAGAAAAGCGGCCGTACTTTCGAAACTTGTTTCCTTTTCTACTATAAGTTTTGAAAACATTCCACATTTGTCATCTTTTGCACAAACCGGATTTGTTCTGTACCGCACGGCAAATGTAAAATGTTATCTGTACCGGATTTGTCAGAAAGACGGCAAATGTAAAATGTTTTCAAAACTTATGGCAGAAAAGGAAACAAGTTTCGAAAATATGGCAAAAGTTAAAAATTTTCAGAAGAGATATGCATCCTGTCTCATAAAAAAACAAGAGATATAAGTTCTGTTGCCATCAAATTGGAAGGCTTGCGGTTGATCACAAAATTAAGGTAGCTGCGAATGAGCATATAACTCTGCTCAACAAAAGTGTGATCAATTACTAAGAGTGTGTTCTTTATCACTCAAATGAGGTACTGAAGTTTATTTATATTTACGGCAGTTTACTGATGTTTACAGATTGTCGTTTTAGGGTTTATTCAAATAAATGTAATATTACAGTATGATCATGTCAAATATTAAATTATGAATGTTGTCGTTACATGTTCATTTTATCTATCGTTGTTTTATTTAACTATATTATTTTATCATTTAGTTAAATTATGAAGTGTATTGAAGTTTACTGATGTTTATTGTTGTTTGCTGAAGTTTACTAATGTTTAAAGAAGTTACTGAAATTTAAGTGATAAAGAACACATCCTTACCTGTCATTTTGTATTGCGAATATGAAGATATTTTCGGAAGGAGGGAGAAGCTTGGATCCGATAGCAGCACAGACAAAACCCATGAAAAGCAAAGAACCAAAACCCACAAAGATCAAACCAGAAACAACACTTTCTCTATGATCTTCAGATGGCGATTTTGTAGAACTCATTGAAGAAGCTCTTGGTGCACCCTGCAACATTTGACAATCATTGGTCAATTTTTTCCTCCAAGTCATTAAAATAAAACTGTGCTAGAGGTTGTAAGGGAGAACCAAGGCAGGGTATTTACATATCATATAGTGATTTTGAGGATTATGGAGCTAAGGAAGCAGCTGGTATAAGCAGTTTAAATGTAATTTACATGAACTGTAAATTTGGGAAATGTATACAGATGCAGTCCGGTCCATGATGACTTGGGAAATTGAGGCCAAACAGCATAAAAGGTAGTCACATCAGTCAGCATTTTGACAGTAATCCTTATGAATTGAAAAGCTACAAGTTAGATACACTGAAGCTCAGAAATGCCACCCCTTAGACAGTCAATACTTCCTAGTGTTTTCAGTAAGTCGAGACTTTTATTTTTAGCAAGAACTTGTAAGCTCTTTCCCCATCATTTGCAGCTATAAAAATTTATGATTTATTTTGCATAAGACTGTCAGGTCAAAAAACCTTGCACAAAAACTCATTCATAGTAATTTCAGCATTTTCAAGCTTTTCTAAATTGCAGAGTCTGCTAGTCATACTTCTAAATAAAATTGTAACCACATTCTTGCATCTCATCTCATTCGAGCAGTATTATAAGCAGTCAGAGATATTTAACACCCAGCTTTCCTCACTTTCTTATAAATCATCATGGCAGCATGACGAGGATCCTAATTACACAAAAGCTTAATGAAGGACGTTACTGTTCAAGAACTTGGAACTATCTCCTGAAACACACATCAATCATTTCAAGCAGATGAGATACTTCTTTAACTCACAGAAACCCAGCAATATGTTCAGTATGAGTATTAGAGTCTGGCTCCCAACTACGATTAGACATTTGGTCATGATATCTCATACATTCACAGAAATTTTTGATTTACATGAAGTTCCCAATGATCGCATTCGAAACACTTACTGTAGTAATCTAACCCGACTCAACCTTGTATTCTCAGCACACTACTTCTTATAATTCAGCAATCACACAACTTAAACTATGCAAAACAAGCAAGAAAATATCAAGAGCAAGACAACCTGATTTTTACCGTGTTTCACACCATAAATGGTGCTACATCCACGTTGAGCTCTAACTGGCTCCAATCTGCACTATGAACGCCTTACGGAACAAGGCTACCAAAGTCCGTGTTACAAACTCTCGTCCCTCGCTCTTCCTCTCACGCACAGTCGAGCGACGAACGGCTCAATAATGTCAACAGCTCCTCCCTCGGACACCACGGCACTATCCCACGCTCTACACTATCTCCCTCAGCTAGCCCAAGTCCTCGCGAGGATCTTGGTTACAACTCCCTTCTCCGGAGCACACAGCCTTACACTAGCTAACTACAACAACGAGAGTAGAAATCTGCAGGAAACAGCGGGATTCTTCTCCTTTTCTGCCTCGTGCCCTAGCCTCTCTAATCCCTACCAGATGAAAGAGAGACACGGCTGAGATCTACGCCAGCTCACGCCTAATCCTCCAATTTCAACAAACCCACCACAGAGTTCCAATAATTCCTACACTCCCAAGTCCTTCCACAATCACATTTGAGCATCCGCACCCGCTTCCCGACCAAAAACTTCTCTCCTACCGATTTCTGTTGCAGTAATAGTATTTTACACAATTTATGCAACCGTCCCCTTCTTCTTCCGAAATTTCTCTTACTATTCACATAATAAAATAATTTTTAAAAAAATATTTATTATTTTTTAAAATTTTAAAGAATTATTGCTCTATTATTAATATAAATTACGATAAAATTTTTGACTAATTATAACAAAATACGTATAATTGAGCATAAACTCCAAATCTCTAGAAAATGAAGTCTACAAATCTTATGAACTCAACACCATCAATCTTCTTGTCTATTTCAATTTGCTTGCTTTCTTCATTCTTGTAACTACATAATGGATCTATATAATTTTGATGAAAGTTTTCAAGCATTCCAACAAAGAATGAATGAAATGAATGAGATAAGTAATTCCTTTATTATGGATGCGGTAGCCGTAGCGACACTTGGTGTTCAAGAGGAAAAGGCGAAACCTCGTCGACAACCAAATCGACCCAGACAACGGGGGCCAAGGGGGCAGAATCTGCTAGAAGATTACTTCATTGAACCGCTAATTTTCCCAGAAGGAGATTTTTGTCGAATGTATCTTATGAGCAGTACTCTCTTTAATTGTATAAAGATTAAACTTTATAATAATGATGCGTACTAGCATCAAAGAAGATGTCGCTGGAGTTCTGGGCCTTCTTCCCGAACAGAAGATGATCGCTGCTATAAGAATGTTAGCATACGGTTCATGTGCATATCAGTGTGCCGAGATCTCACGAATGGGCGAATCAACAAATCTCGAATGTTTCAAGATGTGGTGTCGGCAGGTAGTTGAACATTATAAAAGTCGCTATCTGCGCTCTCCAAATGAGGCCGACCTAATTCGACTGTTACGAATGGCTGAGCAACGAGGATTTCCAGGTCTGATAGGAAGTAAAGATTGTATGACTCAACCCTCAAGTGACATACTCGATATCCATGTCTACACCAATCAGACATATTTGATCCGTATCTTGGAGGACTCACCTCTCAGGTGACATACAAGGTAAATGGAAGCACGTATCGCAACACTTATTATTTAGCTTATGGAATCTATCTTAGGTACTCCTCGTTTGTGACAATTCGTAATCCACAAAGTGAAGCTGAAAAATTGTTTGTAAAAAAACAAGAATCATATCAGAAGGATGTAGAGAGGTGTTTCGGTATTTTACAATCTCGGTGGTCAATACTACGGCATGCAGGTATGTGTCACAAGAAAAGTGTTTTGAAAACAATTATGTTAGCTTGCATTATAATGCATAACATGATTGCCGAGGACAAATTTGTCGAGGAAGAGTTTGTTGAAGTTGAAGAAGAGGATCCGCAATAATCCACTCAATGCCTTTACTGTATATGATGGGCCAATCGATCAGAATGGTAATCGAATTTGTCTGATCCAGTTGAAAGAGCTCACCAATCTGCAGCATTTGGTGAACGTCTTACAAATCTTCATTCTGCTTATCTTCACACTGAACTTCAAAATGATTTGGTGAAGCATAATTGATACATGGAAATCGATGAAGCATAATGTAATCGTAAGATATCTTTATTGCTGATATAATTCAATCTGTCATCAATAATTTTTAGAATTACCTGCTAATCAAATCATTATACATCAAATTTAACATAATTAACAAATATTATAAATCAAATAATATAATTTAAAATTTCGAAAAATATAAAAAAATCACAACAACGGATAAGATGAAGCTTCCCATATCGGAGAGAAACCGAGCAATCGGCTAGCGCAGGAGATTCAATGGACGAAGATCGGAGAGCAATTTCTTCGTTGGCCTGTTCATCCCTAGTCGCATCGCTCCTTCCCCTGCCCAAATCGACGCGCCCAGCAACTTCTCCCTCGCTTACTCGACGAGCAATCCTCGGAGGACGTTCTTCCTCGCCAAGCATTTCTTCTCAACGAGCATTCATCACTGCGCACAAATTGGAGCAATCGCTTGTTGATTGCTCGAGGCGAAGGCGACTGCTGCATATGCTCTTATTACGACCAAACTCGGGCTCAACCTACGGCTTTTTGATTTCCTAATTGATTTTTTTTAATGCCACCAATTTAAAAGTTTATTTTCATTTTGCCATCAATTTAAAGTTTATTTTCGAAATACCATAATTTTCATAAACCGCTACTCCCATTAGGGGTTTATTGTTATTTTTAAATTTAGAAGGACACATCAGCGCCGACATGTATCATTTCTCCCACAAATCGCTACTCTCATTAGTGGTTTATTCCTATAAGTTAAAATTTCGATACAAACCGCTACTTGATTTAAAATGCTATAAACCAAGTGCTGCCTTGAGTGTTTTCAATCAAGTTCTTGTCAAGAATGTTGCTTGATGGAATGTGATGATCAGATACTATGGGAAACATGGTATGTAGCCCTATTTTTTTAGACTAGACTTGATATGACACAAGGGTGGCTCAACCAGGAGGCGATGAGGCATCCGCCTCAGACCACAAATTTTAGAAGGCCATAATCATAAAAAAGAAAAATAATTGGCTTTGGTTTTTTGTGTTTGTGATTCAGATCGTCTCGATTTTTTGGAATCTATTGATTCCTTTGCGAGTGTGGTGGTCGAGCTAGAGATCTGTTTTCGTCTCATATTGGTTTCATGTAGTTTAGAGGTTCATTTGTTTTGTTGTTTATCAGATGGTTCAGGAGTGAAAATTTAGGGTTTGTTTGCCATAATTTCAAATTTTAATTTTGATGGCAGACTGAATGAGGTGGAGAAAATGTTCTTAATTTGGTGGTTGAAGTGGAGCAAAGGCGGTGTGATTTCCAGAAACTAATTGTGTCCATTCAGAGGGTTGTTAACTTGTGAAATAGTGTTGCGTTAGAGATGATGCGGAAGATTAAGGTCCAGCCGATTCAGTTTTCAGTCTGACCTTCTCGAGGAGTTCAACCATGTTGAACCTTTGAAGCCTCAGCCAACGAGGTCGAGGTTCGTCCGTTTGATTCCGAATGTATTATTGAGAACATCTTCATCTAAGAAAGTATGTGCCAAAGAAGGGAGTCAGTTGGTTAGAGATGGTTCTGGTGAGTTAGAGCTGAGCTCTGTGCTCTTGGCGAAGATGGTTTTGAATTTAATGGAGGAGAATAACAATGGCGAGAAAATGCAACCTATCCCGTTTAGGTGTGGCCGGAGACGCTGTAAATGTTTTAATGGAGTTGATGATAGTTCTGATGATGGAGTTGGCACAAGGCAGTGGAGAGCAGCTCCCTGAGGCTGAATATGAGAAAGTGAAGTAGTAGAGCTGCCTTTGAAAGCGAGGGTTTGACGGCTTCTTATCCGATTACGAAGGCTTTTTTTTTGTGTTTCGCCTCAGACCACGAAAAACGTTGAGCCGCCACTGGTATGACCGATTCATCCATCCAATTGTTTGACATAATGCAAGACGAAGGAGCTCAGCCTAATCAGGTTACCTTCATATGTATCCTTTTTGCTTGCAGCTACGGTGGTTTATTCGAAAAGGGTCTACAAATTTTCAGCTCCAAGAAAAATGCGTCACGGAGTTAAGCCAGTCACAGAACACTATGCTTGCGATGTGATCTTTTATGCCGTTCTGGCAGGTTAGCTGAAGCATTTCAGTTTCTAAAAACCTGCCACTCTCAGCCACTGGTTCTTCCATCTGTGGAGCTTTCTTCAATGGCTGCAATATCCACTGACCTGTGCAAAGCAATAAATCGCTATTGGGAGTAGCGGTTTGACCATATTTAGAGTCAGATTACTACTCTCGGTAGCGGTTTTTGGATTTAGGATTTACATCAGCGTTAACAAGCGTCATGTCAGTGCTGATGTGGGAGTAGCGGTTTGACCATATTTAGAGTCAAATTACTACTCTCGGTAGCAGTTTGTGGATTTAGGATTTACATCAGCGTTAACAAGCGTCATGTCAGCGCTGATATGTTCTTATAAATTTAAAAATAACAACAAACCGCTACTGGGAGTAACGATTTGTGAAAATTATAACATTTCGAAAACAAACTTCAGATTGATGACAGAATGGTAACAAACTTTTATATTGGTGACATTTAAAAAAAAAATCTCTGTGCAAAGGTATTTACAATAGTAGACTCACCTCAGAAAAAACACCTCTCGAAAAGTATTCTCGGGCGGAAGAAATTCACAAGCAAACTTAGGACCAACAAACTTGTGAGTTAGGGCTTGTGAAATTCGATGGACGAGGTGGGGTGGGAGATTGGCGAATTTTTTTTAGAAATACGTTGTTTTCCCAAATGGTTTTCACATATACGTCATCTGTAAATAAGCTTTCACGAATGCCTTGTTTTTTAATCTTCCCAGCAATAACATTGCCGGTATCCTTAGAAAACAGCCGAGGTGACAAATATCAGACACCTCAGCTGCTACGTATCATCCGGTAATAGGATTGCCGATATTTTTAGGAAACAGGCAACTCCATTTCCGGTATCATTTGGAAAAAATAGATCTACGATTTCCTTCTCTTCTTCGTCTCTTCTCTTCCCAAATGATGAAAAAGGCATGTCCCAGAATGGCCTGGTGGAGTCCGATGCTGATGAGGATAATAACAAACCGACAATGTTATTGCCGGGAAGATTAAGAGACGGCGCATTCATGAAAGCTTATTTGGAGACGACGTATTTGTGAAAACCATTTGGGAAAACAATGCATTTCTAATTTTTTTTAAAAGATTGGCTTGTTATGCTTCAAAGTTCTCAAAGCCCGTGATGCATTAAAATGAAAAGAACAGCCTAACGACGTTGTTTGGAACTTTCGAATGTTGTTTCTTTTTCTTCTATTTAACATGTTTTCCATTCACCAAAGTTGCCGAAGGTACTGGGCATTTGGCAAGGTAGTTATGCCACTTCATTTGGCTAAGCCTAAGTGCTTGTTTTCGAAAAAAATTTAGAAATGTTTCAGTTTGGAAATCAAATTTCTCAAATTCTCTACTTTTCAAAAACATTTCTCAAATACCCCACTTTTTAACGAACTCGGGTTTGGAAAGCCCAGATGGATGAAAAATTGCTATTTACGGCTTTAAGAACACCGGAGTCGTCACGAAAACATGTAGTCCGGTTTTTGAAGAATCGGACTGGTCAAAAAATCAACCAGTTCGAACGAAACTCGTCCGATTAGCCTACGTGGCAGTCCAGTCAGAAGCCCAGTCATCATTTTAGAATATCCGATTTTTAGAAATCCGGACTCGAGCAGGATAACTCTTTTCTTCTCTTCCGAACTGCTCGCCTGCATTCTTCGCTCCCGACTATTATAAACATTGGAAAGGAATATAGCTGTACATAAAACATCCTTGAATGATTACGCCTACAATACCCTAATAGCTAGGTAATACATATATTTTGGGCAGACCAACAAAGTAAGGCAGTTGCGGCTATCAATCAATCGAGAATAGACATATTTTAATTTAGGATGAATGATTACGCCTATATTACCCTAATAGCTAGGTAATAATATATTTTGAGAATATCAACAAAGTAAGGTAGCTGCGGCTGTCAATCAATAGAGAATAGACAGATTTGAATTTGGGGCGAGTGATTACTCCTACAATACCCTAATAGCTAGGTAATAAATATATTTTGGGAAGACCAACAAAGTAAGACAGCTGAGGCTGTCAATAGACATATTTTAATTAGGGTTTAGATTTACACATTCACTTATTTTTCTTCTAAATCCGGCTTTCTAAAAATCGGATACATTAAAATGATGACTAAACTTCTGATTGGACCGCCACCTAGGCTAATCGGACGAGTTTCGTTATAATTGGTTGATCTTATGACCCATCCGGTTCTTCAAAAACCGGACTGTATGTTTTTGTATGACTCCGGTGTTCTTAAAGCCGGAAATAGTAATTTTTCATCAATCCGAGCTTTCCAACCCGGATTCATTAAAAAAAGCATTTGAGAAACGTTTTTAAAAAATAGAATATTTGAGAAATTTAATTTTTAAACTGAGGCATTTCTAAAAAGATTTCCTTCTTTTCTCTTTGCATGATGTGTGTTGCATGAAACAGCAAGCAACTACAATCATCAAATTCTCATCGATAAGAGTCAACAGTTCCTTCAGGTTGAAATAATTTTGCAGCGCATGAATGAAAATATAGAAATTAAGCACGAAAAGTACTTGTAAAGTTCCATTACGTCACACGTGATTCTGAGTTTCACCACAACACTAATGCCCTATTTGACATTCCCGGGCACTGGTTGTTTTGAGGAAACATCAATCTACAGTTGCAAATCACTCATATACGACAACCAGACAATATATAACTTACATCAAACATCAGTTACACCACACTGGAATTCGCATCAATTCTTGAAACCCAAGCTTTGCGAACTTTTCTTTGAGTATTCTATATTTTATATATAGCCATGACTAACTGAGTCCCGTGGGAAGGTTGTAGTCGATATTCTTGAGGTCAGTGGGTCATGTCATAGTCTCCATCGTGCCCGAAGTGACTAAAGTTCCCTGGAACTTCAATTTTGCTGAAAAACTGATCAAATCCTGCAAATGCAAAAAATGTTTCTGTAAATGCTTTAAAGATGTGCTTCCTCGTATTAGCTATAAAAATGTGACAGTTGAGGAAATGGACTGTCAGATGGAGAGAGCATGTGCTAAAATAATTGGGTTAATGCTCTCTCGGCGTAAAGAGAAAATACTCATTTCGCAACAGTGGTAGTATACCCGACTGACAGAAGTAGGCGCTAACAGCTAATTCAACTGTAACCAGTTGCACTGCTTATTCATATATAAAAAGAAGCATTTACTTACTTGGATTTGTCAGATCAGTATCATACATGGAGAAGTGATCCATGTCATTGGAAGATCTCAAGCAATTTTCCGAGGGAAATATATCTTGTCCAATATCCGAATTGTGGAAGTAAATATTTTCAACCCTTGCAGATGAGGTTTCAAAGGACTGAATATTTTCCGGCTTAGTCTTCTTCTCCCTTGGAGACTCGACTTCAATCTCCACTTCCGACTCCCCATTATTTGTAGCTGAAACAGACTGCTTCCTCTTAGATCGAGCCCGTCTGTTCTGAAACCAGTTGTAAACATTAGTTTCAGATATCTGCCCGTGCTTTGTTAATTCATCAGTTATCTCTTTGATCTTCTGCTTGCTGGGCGTGCCATTGCCCTGATCAAAAAGTTGTTCAAGTCTTTGAAGCTGCAGGGGCGTCGGGGTCCATCGCTGCCTGGCAGTTATCTTGTGGCCAGCAGATGTCATAAACGGATCACAGTACAGACTCCCAATCCTTATTCCTACAAATCAAAATACCAATACACATAAATAAAAAAACAAAGGGGCCTCAACTATCACAAGTTAATTTCAGCTAACATTTCGAGTCATAAATCAACACCATTATGCGTAAATCAAGGAAAGAGACCTTCACCTCACGGCAACCAATGAAACATAATCCCCAAAAACCTCCTTAGGGGTTCAAAATTTAGCAACTCAATCTACAACAAACTTGACATATGCCATAAACTTGGTAATATGTAGGCACACTTCTTTATCTCTACTATCAAATTTTAGCTTAAAAACGTTGTTTCAAAAGGAGCGATTTGAGCCTGAAGCTGCCTCGCACTCTCGCATCAACTAACTTGCAGTATTCCAATTCCGTTAAACCCAAGGCACACAACTACTGAGTATTGACTAACCAGTAATTATTATACCAAAATTCAGCACAGACCAGTTTACAAAATCAATGGAGACTAAAAGCCCTAAAAATCGATCAACGTTTAACACCAGCGGAGCAATCAATCAAAAATCAATTCAAGCCGAATAAGTTGAACGAACCAGCGAGATCTTGCTGACCAGAAATAGCCTTGTGCATATCAACAAGGCTTTCACAAATGGCAGCGTAAGCGGAGATCTGGTGACGGAGAAGCTCCATTTGCTCGTCCGTCATCACCTTCATGTACATCTCTCCTCCTCCGCCGCCGCTCTGATTATGCTGATGCTGCTCCAACGGAGCAACTAATTGACTCTGCTGCTGCTGCTTCTCCCACTCCATTGCTGGCTCTGGCGTCGACGCTGTGAGTAGAGTTAGGTGGAGTTTGCACAGGACGCCATGCCTAGTTTCTTTAGTGGTAGTGTGGAATGGAAGTAACGGAGAATTATAGTGTAGGGTTTTGCAATGTAGTGGCGTATTTTAGCGATGCGTCGACAATTTATCGTTTCGTGAGATGAGATGGCCCAATCTCTCGGTCTAACAAATTGGTCTTCCAATCTTATTTATATTACATTCAAATTTGTCACATTTAAATTAAATATCAACGAAATTATTTTATATTATTCTTGAAACTGAACTTAAATAATTAATTTAGTTCACCATGAAATAAAAACTTTTTGAGTATTGATTATTGAAATGTTTATAGGAAAAAAAATATTATAAGCGGGGAACGTGGCGGTAATTGATGAGACAAATTGAATGAAAATATCGCGCGAGATATCGTTTCTGGTTCGGTATGATATGGTCAGTCAGAAAGCGTTTTCCGCCATGAACTATCTTTGCAGAGTTGACCAATCAGAACACGCCGTGTTTATCTGGTCGGGGGCATTTTGGTCAAAAGGTCAGCAGTTGGTTAAACATCAGTTTGCACAAAGAATTTAAAGACAGTTTGACCAATGATGGTTGTAGGAAATGCCACGCGTCGAGTTTTGAGTGGTGAAATTGGTGACGTGGCAAGCGGAGAGAATGATGGGGCTGGACTTGGAATTTGAAAGTATGAACACCCCTCCGGTTAGGCGGCATTTTTTGATAACGTTTGATAAAGTTAAAAGGACAAACTCCATAACCAAATAACATCAGCCAATTAAAATCTTGTAAATTACTTGCTTTGCTGAGTTCAGCGTTTTTGCATATATGATTCACTTAAGCTTCACTCTGTCGTACATTCTTAAAATTCGTTAAATGTTTTTATATTTATATTCTGAATGGAAATTTTGAACGTAATCTAAGCGGGTTGTCGCTTATTATTAAGCAGTTATTTTATTGAGCTGAATTTATTTAGTGAAATATTTAATTTATCTGAATTTAATTTAATTAAATTTAAATACGTAACTTAGTTACTTGAATTATTAATTATTATCCTTATCATACCTCTCATCTCTCACTACCATAACCATCAACGACTCATCACCACCATTTACCATAATTCTACAACCATCTACCATAATTCCACCACCACCAAAACACCACTCACCACCACAATCACTCCTAGTCTCACCACAACCACAACCACAACACCACCCACTTCAACAACGCATCTCTCATCCCAATCAGTGACGGATGTATATTGTTATGGGGTGGGGCCCGGGCCTCCAATAATTATCTTTATTTAAGGGAGGTTTAGTGTGTATTTTTCAAATTTTTTATATAAATATAAATTGATACAATAATAACATCAACTAAGCGACAATTGCAGGCAATTAGAAATCTTATCAGTGAGATTCTCATATGTCAAAAGTGTCAGCGTTTTGTGATAAGTATGATGTTCAAGTGTTAAATATGGAAGGTGAGTTTGTTGATGCGCGAATGCCAATGAGAAAGACTAATTTTACCAATTTATAACATCTTCAAAGAGATTGTTTTTACACAGTGATGGATTTGGTGCTTCAGAAGTTTAGTGACCGTTTTAACGAAATAAATTCTGAATTGCTTATTTGTATGGCTTCTTTAAGTCCAACTGATACATTTCATGATTTTGATCCTTTGAAGTTGATGAGACTGGCCGAGCTTTATCCAGATGATTTTGATTTCAAGGCTTGAATGACTCTTGAATATCAACTTTGTCTATATATTGATAATGTTCGAGACGATGTAAGATTTTTAAATTTGAAGAATCTTAGGGTTATAGCTAGAGTAATGGTGGATACGATAAAATATCTTACACCCTTTGATATTTCAACTCTTGAAACTAGTTTTGACATTGTCTGTCGCTACTGCAACTGTTGAGAGATGTATTTCGTCAATGAACATTGTGAAGACTAATTTGCGTAATCGGATGACAGATTCTTTTTTATGTGATTGTCTTACTTCTATATTGAAAATGATGTATTTCAATCAATAACCAATGAAGATGTAATACGAAGTTTATGAAAATGAAGACTTGTCGAGAGCAATTATAATAACATTTTTTTCTTAAATATTTTTACACTGCCCCTAATATAAAAAAATTCTAGATCCGCCACTGATCCCACCACCATCCTCCGTGATACCACTGTCACCCACAAATGAACAAAAATTAATAATTAATGTATTTAATTTAACTGAATTTAATTTTACTGTATTTATTTATTAAAAATTTAAATGCAAAACATCATACCCTACCTAATATAGCCTTATCCGCATTTGAATAATTTAATATGTATATTATTATATTGGTATGTCCATCATACATGCGTGATGGGGTCAGATTCCTGTATTCGTGCAGGAATTAGGGTATCCATAAGTACTAATTTCAATGCGACCAAAACATATATACTTAACCGACATGAGTCACTTTGCGCGTGCAAAATAATTATGTGCCTAGCAAGGTTGGTCACCGGACAATGCTAGCAAAGCAAAGTTCATCGATTTGAATATTATTTATATTCACTATTATAAGATATTGGTTCTTGTCTTGTATAGGAAATTATCATTTTATAGACAACTCTTGCATTGCATGAATTGGACTATTGTATAGTTGGAAGCTAAGCTACCCTTATTTGTAGGGTAGGGTTTTCTTTTTTTAGCTGTGGTTATGGACTTTGTAAACAACTAGTTGTAGGGTTCTTGCTAGTTTAAAGTCCCTCCATTGTAAACCTATCCCTCCAACAAATTGGGGTTCATGATGACTAATCAAAGCTTTATTCAAACACTTAGTTGATCAGAACTCTAGCGGTGAGGTGGGCTGAGACCAATGATATGGAGTCACCATCGGTAGCACTCTCTATTTTGAGGGAGAAATAATTTTTTATCTCGTAGAAGATTTTTACGGACGGATTTTTATTAAGAAACAATTACAATTAGCATCATTTCTTTTTTGTTTGAGATCCTTATTTGTAATTGTCTCACATATATATATATATATATTATAGTGAGAAGCCGACCCATTCTTTCATGAGGAGCTAGCTAGCCTCCCTCGTCCCCTCTCCGTATTTTGGTAGAAAATGTTGGTGTATAGCATTGCAGTTTGTTGCACATCAAAATTAAACTCGCAGCGGGATACATAAACTCAACATGACAACACTTCATTAAATGTAGGATATTGTGCCGTATGGGCGTGTTTTATTTGTGCCTTGTTTGTTGCGTCTGGTTTCAATATATGATTATATTTTTTTTTCAGAAATTAGGTCGCCGTTTGATAACTCTATTTCACATCTGTCATTCGTTTCAAAAATATTCTTATTATGCAAATTTTTTAAACCCTAAATCTTATACCGAAAGAGGTTATCTCTTGTCTTTTTTTCTGATTTGACGCTTAGTCACGATTTACCTTAAACCGCCACTCATAGTGGCGATTTGCGGTCTGTTATGTTTCGCGATTTCTTTTTCATTGTTCCTTCTCCCTCTCACGCTAGTCGCCATTGCTCCCCGCTGCTCGACGACATCCCCGCTACCAACGAACTTGGCTCCCTCTTCCAGTCCGCCACTAATTTGAGGTTCGCACCCATACTTAGTTGTTGTGTAAGATTTAAGCTAGATTATGTTTTAGGGTTTAATTACCTATGAATTTGAATTTATTTTTTCTCTTGTTTGTTCAAATTGTTGCTTTGTTCTAATAGTTCAGGGTATAGTGAAGAATATGGGTGAAGTTTGATGAATATGTAGGTGTATGTTTTTGATTCTTGGTTGAACTTAGTAGATGAAATTGGTGAAATTGAGTAAGTATTTTTGAGGCATTTGATTTTAGTATTGACGGATTTCTTCCATTGCGATTGACGAATTGTTTTCTTATAAAGGTATATTCTAAGGTCTAAATTAACAACAATGGAAAACAAAGAATTAGATGGCATGGTTATGATGACAATAGAAATGTTTGATCGTTGTTATAGATGAAGTTGGAGAAAACTTGAATAGTGAAGTTAATATGGAAGGGTGGCTAATGAGCCGGTTGATGAATTTGTAAGTCGTAATGGTACTTTATGAGATTTCCCTCTATTTAATGATGTGTCCGAATGGATGGACAATATAAATTTCGAAGACTATATGGCGGGTATCAAAAAACACGACATAAACACATTACAAAAAGGAAAAATGTATGTGGCACATTAGAGAAGTGAAGAAAAAGAAAGCTGTTGTGTGGGAGAACACATAATATGTGAAAGAACATACATATGAAAATGATATCAGTCATCGAGACAATGTTCATTTCAAAAAGCTTTTTACTAATATGGAGATTAATGATTGAATTCAAAAAAGTTTTGACTTTCTTCGAGAGCCATCAAACAAATAATGAATAAAAAGTATGATATGGCATTTTGTATATAAACGCCTGAAAAACAAGACATAAGGGTAATCACAATTGACGCTAATGACGAGGATGTTGGAATTTCTAATTGTTTAATTAGGAATCTACTTTAGTGGTCCATTTTTTTATTGACTCATTAATTCAATTAATGATCTTTTTAAGTTAATTAAATGGTCAAAGGAACTCACGAAGTTTCCTTTTATTTCTCCTACTATTTGGGAAACCACCACATCGTGTTATTAACGTCAGTTTTGATAGAAAACTGATATAAAGAAAAAACGCATTGATCAAGGTTCACCAGACTTGCTCTCCCTTCAGAAAATACACCATCATATTGTGAGCAAAGGGTTTGGAAATCCGAGAGAAATTAGAAGCAAGAAGAAGAAGCAATGGCGGGAGGTATTTCTAAACTATCACTCGACGATACATCCAGCTTCATGCTTATCACTCTAGGTCATATAGTCGTAATGCACCTGAACGTACCGCCTTTGGCATGAGCGGCTTTCATAAAAACTCAATTCAGAGGTCACTGAGTTCTGATCAACTGTAAGCCGTTCATGCCAAAGATTATTTCCGCTGAAAATCGCCTTTAGTATGAGAGGCTTTCAGATTAACATTCATATATGAGTCAGTTCAGTACTGACTAGTCGAGAAAATTAAATTTATCCGAAAATCGCTCTTGCTAAGAGCGATATTTAAAAAAGATGGCATATGACAAATAAAGCTTTTGTATGTGGCTTTAATAGGGTGCTCGCTTGGTTGCAGGATATTCTCGGTGGTCGGATCGATTCCCCTCCTTAAAGGGTGCAGTGGAAAAATGACGTCAGTTGCTGGAAAAGTAACTGTGCTTTCTTGGCCAAGCATCTTGCATTTTTTTATTGTACTGAAAATATATTTTGACAACTTAAACTTCGTTTAGAGTCAAAATGTCAAATTTCTCCACAAATTGGAGTGGAGTCATGCTACAAAACGCATAATGAGATGCGTTTCGGTATTTCTGAGCACTTGTATTAAACGTATCGTATCGCGCGGAAGGTTTGGTTCTCATTAGGGTTGTACCGGGGACGCTTCATCGGCCGCAAAGTCCAGACGGCTAGCGGTCGAATGAGCAGCACTGGGTTCCGATTAATCCTCTTACCAATCTATTTTGGATATTGAATTCATCTTTCTGAAGTTTATCTTTACTGTCGAGTTCCGCCTCATCTAACTTAGGGTTTTAGGTTTTGATTTTGATTTGTTGGATATATGTGATTTCTTGTTTTTTTCTAGTGTGTCGATTCTGGGAAATCGAGGTTTGAAATAAATGAGCAAATGATGGTTTACACTTGATCTCTGAACACTGCAGGTAAGTATGTTGTCAATCTATGGTTTTGCTGATGCTCATTCACTTCTTCTATCCCAATTTACATGTATATGTTTATTATGTATTTTCTATTGTTGATGTTTTTTTGTTGCTAATGAGATTACTTGGATGGCATTTCGAAAGAAGTTCCATATAGCTAGTTTGAAGTTCTTCTCACTGAACAGAGTGGGGACAAGAACAAGCTGAGTTAGAATGCATTTGCTGCGTTTGGCTGTTTCTTGAGATTTTGTGAATGTGTAATTTGCTTCAGATAGAATATCTCCGATGATAGCTCGTGTTGCTTTTGCTGGTAGTAGACTAGTGGTCTTGATCGCATAATCCTACTGGTTTATAACGCACTTGCTTTCTTTCATAACAAGCACAAGACAAATACTAAATCCAGCTGCAAGGCTCCCTAGCGGTAGAGGGTTTGCTGTGGACTGGCGTCCTTGATGATTTCTGTGTGCCATAGAATTCTCGGATTCTCATGGCTACTTTTTACAAGGACACGGTCAGGTGCTGTGCTAATGATGTATTGGAGCCACTCAATCAGGACTGCTGGCCATATATACTTCAATTTCATTTTGAGTTTTTTTCAAATCAGAAAATTAGACTCTTGATTTGTTCATGGAAATGATGAATTTCATTGCATAAGAAATTTCAGGGTGATTAAGACCTGTGATGCAAGAAGTTTCACTAGCATTTCACCACGGAGGTATGAATCAAGTATAAAATTTGCAATTATCGCCAAAGCACTCAGAGAGTGCATGCTATCCTCTGATCGCTGCTCCCAGCATAGCCAGAAGCAGACAGGTCCTTCAGGCACACATTGGCTAATGCTGACCCAATGAGTGAGGTTAGAGCATTCACACTACATCTACGGAGGCTTGCAAAATGCAGGGTACTAAGAGCATCAGCACCGGAGCAGGTGCTGGATGATTTCTCAGCTCCTCCTTCCCAGCACATCCCACAGCAGTTTTCAGCCTTAAATCATCCCGCAACTGCTGAAGAAGCACCTGCTCCGGTGCAGATGCTCTAAGTTGCTGGTTCCAGAAGCTAACTCATGTGGCTTTTTGTGTAACAAAGTTGGCGCAGTTGCTGTATGGATTGGCACAGAAACCATTTTGACTCGTAAGACCATACACATGATGCGTGCTTTCTTAGGCTATTAATAATACTAAGCACATGCTTGTTCCACATTATGAGGTAGAATACAAATGGAGGAGACATGTAGCCGTCTTCATTCTAAAGTGTTGTGCATTATAGACCTGACCTATCATGTGACAAATATTTACATGTTATTCAACACTACTAATCATAGTGCCTAACATCTGCTTTTTTGAACTAAAATTTTAGACGTTCAATTCAGTTTGGTAACATCAACATTTACTTCGTTTAATTTTAGTTCAGTTATAAAGAGCATCATTTTTTTTTATGTTTAATGTCTATTTTATCACTACATCACATCTTAAAAGGACTAGAACATGATACTAATTAAAATTTATATAGTTATTCTAATAACCGTTTTGTCATGAATAAATTGATTATTGGGGTGACCATGATTCACTGTATTGAAGAATAAAGTAGATGATGAAATCTAGTCCAAGGAAAGAACCGTCAACTGCCAGCTCCAACTCCTACATTATCATCATCTCACATGGACCATCAAGCAATCAAATGTTGTCTCATCTCATCTAACCAGTGTCAAAACAGTAGATATAGATACTCTGGAGGGTAAAAAAGTAATTTTGATGCCAGCAGATCCATGCTTGAAAAAACCGAACTGTATAAATGCGAGTGAGCAGTAAATGAAACCCAATGTCATAATACTTCACCACCATTACTCTCTCACTCGATCGTCATCAAATCAAACTCACATCCCTAATCATCCTCTCCCCAAAAAACTCAAAATCCCAACACATCCATCCAAAACCCCAGAACAAAAACGGACTGAAAACGATCCATCCCTCCTTATTCTTCCCGCTCCACCCGCCGCTGATTCGGATCAGTCGTTGAAGTTTGGAGGAGACCAAGAGGTTCACGAGATGGACAAGGGGAATCACTTTTGGCCCCAAAGCTGTCATATTTCTGTGACTCATTTCGGTTTCTGAAAAGGGGGTTTGGCCTTTTGGGATCAGAGTTTGTGCTTCTGTAATTTTCTATTCTCTGGTACTGCTCGGGTATTATTCTCCTATTTTTGCGCAGGGGTGGTGGGGTAGTTGTTGTTTAGAGCTGCTTATGACAATGCGGTGGTGGGTTGGGCTATAGTTATTGTGGGGATTTGTGATTTGGGGAGGCGGCGAGGTGCCCTTTCGTTCCTCGATCTCTCCGTTTCCGGGGAGAGAGAGAGAACGGAGAGAAGAAGCCCTCTTTTTTGTTATTCTGCTGGGTTTATCTTAGCTTTTTAGGGCTTGCTTTTTTTTCTTTGAATTTTGATGTTGATTGGCTGAGATTTGTGCTGCTATTTGCTCTGTGAATCACGCTGCGGCTTGCATTGTGTGAGCTGCAGGTTCGCTGGAAAGGTGAGTTTTTTGCTCATGGGTATGATTGTTTTGAGATGGATTTTCAATTTTGGTGTTGATTTTGATGTTTTTGATTTTATTCGAACAGATGAGTTGTTTTCCTTGTTTGAGTCCTCGGAGGAAGGATGATGTGAAGAAGGATAAACCGGAAATCAAAGATGATAACTGCATTCCACCCGCAACTCGTGATTCTGTTACCTCTCCCGGTATCTTTATGTTTAAGACATTCATTTTGATTGTGAAAATTCTGAAATTCCTTATTATGCTGACTAATGATGCTCTTAATGTTGCAGCTAATGTTAGAAGAAGAGCTCATTCTGATGGCGTTGGTGAGAAGGGCTGCGTTTCACTGTTTTACGTATTTTCAGTTTTAGTCACTGTTCAGTGTTTGTTTAGCAATGTGTGATTGGCATTTTTGGTCATTCGATACTAGGCTGCATTTTTCGTGGGGCCTAAGCTTATTCTTTGTTCCTTCTTTTATACATGTAGAAACTCGAAATTGGAATGGTTTATATGATGTCAATAGAGATGATAGCAGTAAAGCCAGAAGCAAGGCTGCTACCAGTTTCACATTTCGGCAGCTGGCTGTAGCTACAAGAAATTTCAGGGAAGCGAATTACATTGGGGCAGGTGGTTTTGGAAAGGTGTATAAAGGCCAATTGGAAACTGGCGAGGCAAGTGCTAAAATATCAAATACTTGATTTACTCACTTTTCAGTTATTCAGCGGCAGTGTAATAAGCAGTTATCAGTTATCACCTGCCGCTGTGTTTAAGAATCATAATCGTGCAGTGGTTATTCCGTTGCGTAACCTAAAAGATTTGATATATTTCTCTTTTCGCTAGTTTTTGAAGAAGAAAATTGCTAATAGTTTCTATTATGCAGCTTGTTGCTGTGAAGCAACTTAATCACGAAGGCTGCCAAGGGTATCAAGAGTTCGTAGTTGAGGTACTCATGCTTAGTCTTCTGCACCATCCAAACCTGGTGACTTTGACTGGCTACTGCACGGATGGTGATCAAAGACTTCTGGTCTATGAATATATGCCAAAGGGAAGTTTGGAAGATCATCTTTTCGGTGAGCTATTTATTTTCAGAATACATTCTTCTGATAAATGCTGCGTACTCTCGAAGGTTTAGTATTCAAATCATGAGTTTGCACTCTGGGGAATGATTTTGTCTTCAATCTTTGGGAAATGGGATTTTTATGATCAAAGTTGCATCTTAAGACGTTTTTTTAATCTTCGTTTCGTGTGAGCTGCATCTAACTGTACATTTCAAAAATATGAATCATTGTTACATGCTGCGCTGCTCTACCCTGAGCTAGCTGATCAGAAAGGAAGCAGGTTTTTAGCTTGCCAAATTTCCTTTTTAGTATGAAAATTTTGCTTGAGGTCCATTAGCATTGTATTTTATATGTAGTTTCTCGTTTTCTGTATCGTAGCGGCAGGGTTCATCTTATTATGGTTCTCTTTGGTAGTAGTTTATAGCAACGGCATTTTGTTTATTCGTTGAGAAAGAGTCGATTTATCTTCAGCTATCATGTGGTCTTGAGAAAATCTTTATTTTCTTCAGATCTAGGGTCTGATGCGGAGCCGATAAGCTGGAATGCGAGGATAAAGATTGCTGTTGATGCTGCCAGGGGCCTTGAGTATCTCCACTGCAGAGCAAATCCACCTGTCATCTATCGGGATCTGAAGTCAGCTAACATTCTATTGGATATGAATTTCAATGCTAAGCTTTCGGATTTCGGTCTAGCTAAGTTGGGACCTGTCGGTGACAACACTCATGTGTCAACTCGAGTTATGGGAACTTACGGATATTGTGCACCGGAATATGCCATGAGTGGTCATCTGACACTCAAGTCGGATATCTTCAGTTTTGGAGTTGTCCTGTTAGAATTGATTACGGGTCGAAAGGCATTTGACAGCAGCAAAAAGATGGAACAAAACTTAGTTGCTTGGGTAAGACTACTTTCTTTCGCTTTATGATTTTATTCAATCTACTTTGCAAATAACTGGGATTTCTACTCTTAGATCATTCCTTGGCAAGTTGTTTCCTGTTCCAATTTATTTATGTTGTTTTTTTTCAGGCTCTTCCGCATTTAAGGGATCCAAGAAAATTCATCCAATTTGCTGATCCTCATCTCCAGGGGCGCTTCCCTACTCGTTGCTTACACCATATGATAGCCATCGCAGCAATGTGTGTTCAGGAACAACCAAGCTACCGTCCTCAAGTCAGTGACATTGTCGTAGCGCTTGAGTACCTGGCCACACAACCGTACAAGCCAGACTCTCACCGGGGAACACCTTGCAGCCACCGTGCTTCGCCTGCAAATCAAGTGAAAAACATCAACAGCCCTCGCCAACGAAATAAAGGCAAAGATACTAATGTATCGCAACCTGCAGCTGGATTCCCAGCTCCAGCGCGGTACAAGTCCAGATCGGTCGAATACGGCCAAAGCTGATCGTCTCAGGTCTCTGTGCTGCACACCATCTCAGTAACTAGAAAAAGATTCTTGGAATCTATTTATGAAGTGCGTCATCATGTTCCGTACCTCGGTGCTTGCTCGTACATTCAGTCAGTTTGCAGCAGTGAAAAGGAGTATTAAACGACGTCGTTTTATTGCAATTAACTAAACAGTTTCCTAAGCCCTATCAGAGCATACGAGAAGGTTGAGTAATTTCTCTTTCGCTTTTTCGAAATAATTTTCAAAGGAATAATTTTTTGCGAGGATAAAAGAATAAAAGTATATGCGCCAAGCAACTTCTTCCTCGCTTTCTTGACGAGTAATTTTTCAAAAAGTTCTTCCTTTTCAAGTATTTTTTTTCATCAAACAATTTTCGTTGCATATAAATTAAAGCAATCGTTTACTAATTGCTCTTGAAAAAATCGACTGGTGCATGTGCCCTTATAAATTATAATCAAGTACCATAATATTATACTGTGGTACATTATACAAGGTTAGTGATTGTTAAGTAATTCGCAAACCATCTTTTTTCAATAACCATTAATTAATAATAAATCCATCTGTGGAAAGCGTCATGGATGACGTCAGCTAAGATCTTTCCGGACGCATAATAATATTAAATTAATATTATTCAACATTCACGAGAGCCAAAAGCATAGAACAACTCAATAACTTTATTCTAGTTATTTAATCAATGGGCCATTAACAATAATTGTGTAACTAATCACATCTTTCAAATCTATGTTGAAAAAAACCATCCAACGAATTTATTATAAGCGACAACAAAAGTTATATGCAAGTAGTAGAGTGTGGGCATCATCCATATTTTAGGAGATTTTGGATAGTGAGAAAACCAGTTATTAGGATCGTGGCGAATAGATAAACTGCGGTCAATGATATAGAGTTATTGACAACACTATCTATCTTGAGACAAAAAATTTATCTTTTATCATCAAAAAAGCTTTGACGAACATATTTTTATCAAAAAATGATTACAATTAGTACCTCGTACGGACTGAAGACGGTCATGTTAATCTGCATTATTTTGAAATAAATCCTAACTGAGCTTATAAGAATTGAAGTGGAGTGTGGAAAGACAATATAATTTTATTTTATATGTCGTAGAAAAGAAAACACACAAAAAGACAAGTAAGATGTACAGAAAGAGAGAGAGATCCAAATTCGATCCTCTCAATTTCTGGCCTTTCCCCATAAAGATGCACATGCACATTGACGCAACGCAACTACGGCGAAACCCAATCTCATCCGAACCCCAAACCCTTTTTCAGCCTCCCCATTTCCCAAGATCCGATATTTATAGATAGTATTACGCATCATTCAATTCCCACTATTTGAAATCCACCCCATCACCTGCTTTTACTTCTCGAATCGATTTAACATCGACCCGTTTGATAAAGCTTCGAGCTTGGTTTTAAAGATGAAGATTCAGTGCGATGTTTGTAATCAAGATGAAGCGTCTGTCTACTGCTCGGCGGACGAGGCTGCTTTGTGTGATTCATGTGATTATGGCGTCCATCATGCTAATAAGCTCGCCTCTAAGCACTACAGGTTTGATCTAGTCGGCCCTTCTGCTACGGAGAGTCCCAATTGTGACATCTGCCAGGTGCTCGACGTTATGCCTCAATGAAAAAATTAGGCGTTTTGTTGTTGTTAACCAATGGATGTTTGATGTAATTGGTGTTTTTGGATTTTGCAGGAGAAGAGAGCGTTTTTGTTCTGTCAGCAGGATAGGGCGGTTCTTTGCGTAGATTGTGATGCTTCTATACACGCTGCAAATGAGCTTACCAGAAAGCATGAGAGGTTTTTGCTGACTGGTGTAAAGCTGTCTGCAAAGGCCGGTCTGTATGCCCCGGGCGCCAACTCTTTGACTGGTGGTTGTGATCCTGTTCCTGATTTTAAGACTGTGGCTGGATCTCAGTCTGTTCAGAAAACTACTACATGTGTGTATGCACCAGCTAAGAGTGGAAGTTTTGGCGGTAATCAGTTGATGAGTGATTCGGGTTTGACTAGTAGTATATCTGAGTATTTGATGGAGACTCTGCCTGGATGGCGCGTTGAGGACCTGCTTGATTCTTCTGCTGCTCCATATGGATTCTCTAAGGTTTCTTCTTATCCTTGTTCAGTTGAAATTGTTGTTTTTCGGTCTCGAATGACACTAGAATTTGCTACTCTTATTAGTGCAGCCATTTAGTTGATAGCAGTGGATATGAATTATTGGCGATTGACTTGATATTATAAGTTATTATTAGAAGCTCTTGTAAGATCAGACTCATATGCTCTACCGACTTGGCTGCTTGAATGTGAAATGAGCGTCATAATCTGAAATTCAGTCAGAAAATCGGAGAAAAAATTAATGCTTGTGTGTGTGATTATTCTTCCTCTACAGTCCTGGGATTTTATGTACTGCATATTTAAGTTTGCACTAGGACATGTAGCTAACTTTGTTGGTGTGAAAATTCGTGCAGCAATTCGACGATGGCCTACTTTTGCCCTTCTTGGATGCTGATGTACTAGGATGCGACGATCTAATGAATTCCTTCCTTCGTGAGAACGCTAGCACGTGGGCATCACAAGTTCCATCCATATCCCCGCCCTTTCCACAAGTTCCACATTATCCCTCATACACGCAGCTCGCCTCCAAGCAGACCACAAGCATGAAACATAATAGCAGTAGAGAGTCGTTGATGGACGATGGATTCACTGTCCCACAGATCTTTATCCCCGTGGGGTTCAAAAGAACAAGACTCGTATGACACACACTTTCGAGAGTGGCTACATGTATCGTAGCTCTGGATCATATCCTTTTCGCCGGGAGTGTTTTCTGTAAATGCGTGGTTTGTTGTCATCTTTTCAGAATTTGAAGTTTTGACCTCCTGCATTGTAAACTAGCCCCTAATGTAACATCTGCGAGTTTTAGTAAGCCTTTTGCAGTCTGAAGTTGCAAATAGTTTTGCTTAGTTCGGTTCAATCAAGCAATATATCAATATTTCCATATTACTACGAGGATAGGATAGTTTAGTCGAGTAGTATATTATTTATTTATTCTTATTTAGTATTGTGTAAGAGGTTGATATGCTTTTTGCAACTTTAAGAGTGTTCCGGAAGAATTGTCCCACATTCCTAGTTGAATAATAATTTGTTATGATATATTGGATTATAAAATCGTGATTTTTGAGCTTAAGCTTTTGAATTATACGGGGATGTGACGGTATAATAACATGGAAGGAGACAACTAGGAGGAGATAAGGAAGGAAATGGGCAAGATGGGGACATGTCTGGATCAGCATTCATCTAGCTTGTTGGGACTGCCAGGATCAATCCGAGCACATTCAATGAAGCTATAACTATTTGGCAACAAGGGACCGGCTGGTGGGGGTGGGGCTCTCAAAAGTTGCCAGCCCAAGTTTGCCATCTCCTGCGCCCCATCCATAATTTCCTGATCCTTGAGTAGAAGTAGTCTTGGAGGGGTTGCTCACGGGACTGATCTCACCCTGAGCCTTTTTTTTGGCTTCCTGCCTCAGGACGTGAACTTGCAGAATTTAGCTACTGAAACTGTCTCGTATCCCATTAATTTGTGAGGGGCAGGGCTAGGGAGCTAAGGGAATGATAAATAAATGTTCAAGTCCAACATATCTCAGCATATTTTAACCGAACCGATCAGATCCATTGCTGCTGGGATTTCACTCATTAAGCATCATTGAACTGATCAAAAGCATACATAACTTGCATCCCTTTTGGTCCCCAACATGAAAATATAACATATATAAAGTTCAAGGCACGCATGCATGGTTATGGCTCTCTCTCTCTTACTCACTGCAGCTAGTTTATTTGATAGCTGAATCTCGACCGTTTATTCATTCTAACCATAATAGGATTTCCTTCGTTTCGGAATTTTAACTACTTTTTTTCTGATGTTTTAGTATTGAAGTTTATATAATGAGTGGTTGAAACATGATATAATAAAATGGAATAGCGGAGGTCGATTAGAGATGAAATTATCGACATTGAGAGCTAATTCAATAACATGACATTTCTATATTTGGAGGCTTACCGAGCACATTATTTTTCATTTGAGACGAGTCATATATCATTGGAAAGCTAACTTAAAGTTTTACAACGTTATAGTTTACATCAAGACCGAAATCAAAGTTTTAAGAGGGCTAAATTGACAAGTGAAGTCAATACAACATTAAAGCAAAAATCTGCCGGTGCTAGATTGGACCATGCCCGACCAAACTCTAGGATTATGCTCAAATCAAATCAGCCTGTGCCGAGAAAAAAAGCCAGCACGTCGTGCTTCAGCCCATGCTGACAAAAATTGGCACCTGAGTTGCCTGAAGAACACAGATGACCATAATTCAGATTATAAAAAAAGTATGAGAAAGAGAATCATATTGGAACTTTGACATTCCAAATCGACTTTTGAATGTTCTAAAGTAGATTTTTGAGAAGAATAGATCACTTTTCAACCGCTCTTCAAGGATAAAAAAAAGAAGGAGAATCATACATCAAAGAAGAAGATCGAAGATTCGACTATTAGAGAAGAATCCTTTCCCTTCCTTTACTTCATATTTTTCAGAATTGTGTTTATTTTGATTTCTGAATCTCTCACAATTGTATGTGAATAGTGACCCCACTCTAGAATCCTACGATCCTATATTGTAACTTACTTAATATTATGATATGAATATAAATTTATGATGTCCATTTGAAGATTTGATTCAATATGATCACGTCTTAGTTCATGTATATAAGATGTTTGATGAAACGTCTCAATGCACGAACACATAAGTGTGATACCAATAAACCGACATGATGATGTAGAAAACTCAATTGGCCTTATATACCTAGTGAACACCACAATCTTATTAGGAAAGGTAACATTTTAAGCTTGAAAGACTAGAACTTAAAGATTTCTATATTTGTTAATCACACATCAACAATTATTGATTAAATAAACTAGAGATAACCGTGTTAACACTCGTCGGAGGGGACTCGTAGTTAAACGTATGTTTGAAGGATAGAGGCGCAACGACAATTGATCTATATTAGGATACTTACACACTCTATTCTCATACTTATATGAAATTGTATGTATGTATCGTTTATTATCTATTTGAGTGGTATATTTGGATAAAGTAGTTATTCTAGAATTCTCTCTTAAATTGATTCGAAGTACTTATATTTATGATCACATTACTATTTGAATTACAAACGATCATACATCATCATTACCAGATGAGGTTTATATTCATAAATCCATTGTCGAAAATAAGGTTCTTCCTATATTGCATACCATTGGACTGACCGGTAAAGAGATCCACAATCCCTTCCTATCAACTACCAAGTAGCTAGCGCCTCATTCCTTGTAATCAGCCTCCTCAGCTGGTCACAGAGCTCGTCTTTTCCTGTCCGCTTGGATCCGGGATATGGAAAATTGGATAATAGCTGTCCAGCTCCATGTAGTCCATTAGATGTTTTGAGTTCCAAAGATAGGACGAGTGACCTTCTACAAGTTGTCCCACGTCAACCTATGAAGTATCACCAATAACATAGAAAGAGTGGTAAGGTTTAGATTCAGGTACCATTAAAAGAAAATGACTTACATTCTCAATTCCAGGAACATCAACAGGTTGAATTCCTGCTAGTCCTTGAGATAGCAAGCTGCAAAAATTTAAACTAGTTATTCAGACTCCAGAGCGGATATGAATTTAAACTGTTAATCATTAGGAAATTAAAATTGTGGTACTCACTTGAACCGGAAAGCTATAGCTAAAGTCCAATCATTGGTAGAATATGCATTGATAAACCTCCCAACCACGATCTAACGAGCATCAGCTATTAATGTTAGAGACTGAAAAACATCTCTGCAGCTGATACAGGTATCAAACTTCATTGATACTAAGATTCATTAGTTTACCTTTCTGACACTTCCCCAATCTTCATCTTTGATGGAAATTGGCGCCCCAAGAAGAACAACTCTTTCAATGAGACCAGCTCCTGTATTTTTTTACCATGTGAAAAAATGCTTGAAACCTATATCGAATTAATTGAAGATTTATTTAATAGAATACCACTATTTCCTTCTGCCCCAGCGAGACACTGAATGCATTTGAAAATTACACGAGCCCCCAGCGAGAAACCAACAAGTGTGACTGGCCTAGCAAGCATAAATAGAAGATGAGTCCATGACATATTGACATCATATTATTTTATAAGACTGCAAATACTTCTGTGGTCGAATTTCTTTTTATCCAACCTGTTCCCTTGCAAGCCTTTCAGTAACACCTCAGCAAGTAATGCACCAGCTTTATCCGACCTGTGGATCATAAAAATGAAAATGAGTGCAATGAAACGAAATGAACAGTCCATCAAGCAAGAGAAACAGAAGATATGTGCCTTTCCACTTATTAAATAAAAGTCGCCACTCATTAGCTCACAAGCCTGTATTTTTGGGTCAGAATGAGTAGTTAAGGAGATTCAATTTGAAATCAATCCCATAGTGCGATCTGAATCTAGTGTGAGGGATGTAGGACATACAATGGAGTATCAATGACATGAGTTAAAACAGACCAACTGGAAAGGGGGAAGCTGCAGTGAAGCTTGAAGTACTGGGAAAAGAGATAATGAGTTAACTTACATTGGATTATATACCCATGACTAATAAGCCTGAACTTTTTGAGTCAGATTATAGCTACAATCCAATTGTGCTAGTGAAATTCAACAAATAGTTTACAAGACATTGACAAGAAGTTGCTATGGAGACACAACAAAGCAATGCCATGCTGCAATATAAAGCATTAAACCCTAATTAAAAGCGCTGAAAGAGTAAGCATTCTAAGGAAACCAAATGAAATGGCTACCTGTCCAGAGCAATTGCCCATTTACTATCTATCAAATCTGAGGCTGTCACTAAGGAAGCAGGCAAAGCGAATGCTGTCAACAGTGTGCTCAGCACAGTCATCATGGCACCACCTTTTAATAATTCCGCCGCAATTTCTGTGCAGGTAATACAAAATGTTAGATTTTCCAAACAAGTAAATTTGAATTAGCTAATGAACAACAACATTTCTGAGGATACTTGAAGTAATCCAGTCTTCTATTGCAGAGCTCACAGCAAATAAGTTCTCTGACTCCCATCTTAGAGCATAACTGCAATACCAGCAAACAAGTTCAACAACTGAATCAAAACTAAGTTTTCTGACCAAGGAAAACCTGGAGTTTACGTCATAGAAGCAGATTTGATAATACAAATCTGATTTGATGTGTATCACCATTTTCTTCTGTTTTGACAAAAAAGGAATGCTAATCAAAATGATCTTTGGTGATGCTATCATTCAAAATGATAATTCAAGATTATATGAAGAGTGAAAAACATTTCATCACAGATTTCTCATTTCTGTTCTAGGGATGTCAGATAGGATGTAAACCTCTCTATGTAATCTTTACGGCCTTCCCACGGCTTCGTGAAATCTTCATCTTCAAAAGCAAGCCCAGAAACGAAGATTCCTACTGCCAGTCGCTAGAAAAAGAACAAATTTGATCAACACTTCAAATTTGACAATAGTGAAACCTTACTGCTACAAGATACTAAGGTCTTACTCCTTGGTTATGATTTGGACCTATGGCCTTAAATTCAAATTCATCAACCTGTCCAACTCTCTTAACCATTTTGCTGCCAGCAAGACCAGCTCCAGCAACTGATATTGAACACGAATCAATGTGACATGTGGGAAACAAGATAGTGGTGCAGTAGATGTAGTAGAAAAGTGTATCGGAAGACTTTATTCAATTATCAACCCATGTTTTTCAAGTGCCCCCAGTTACATCCACACTTATTTGACTACATTTGGTTAATTTTCACTTTTTAGATGTACCATCGCCAACCCATAATCTTGAACTTCCTGGGGGGACTATATATCAGAACAATATTCTCAGTGAATTGATGGGACAAGTATGTATCAGAACTTCCTTATAAAGGCAGAGCCAGTAGATGATGATAATTAGATGCTAGCTGTGATGAGCTAGAGTTAGAGACCATCCCGCGCAGTGCCTTGGTCTGTACATTATTTTCATGCTAACATTTAGGAAATGTAAATATACAAACAGTTTCCAGAATATACATGAATAAGTATACACAAAACATAAATTAATATCAATTAACATCGACTAACCTCCAAAAGATGCAGCTACTGCCATCGAACCGGTGAAAGACCCGGTCGCACTAGCTACCGATACTAATCCAAGAGCGCCAATTCCTTGTGCGATTGCTGGGGCAGCTAATCCTGTAAACCAATACATATTTGTCTGTCTTCAACATAAAATTCCCATTCGCTTTGTGGTAGTGTAGTATGTTATTCCTCAGGTGTAATAGATTCCATACCACCAGTTAATGCCATTAAGGCTCCTCCAGTTAGAGCAGCTGCTCCAACAATGCCTCCTTTCTTCATAGTATCCCAAGTGCTAGTTGGAGAAATGGAGTTAGTTTCCTCTTTGCTGTCTTCTTTTGCAAGCGATATTAAAGAGCAAGCAAGAATTGTCTCCATTGCAACCTACAAGGTAGCATAATAACATAAAACACTTGATATCAGTGAAAGTAAAATAGATATAAAAGTCGAGCGCTTATACTAAATGTCTAAGATGACAAACCATTTTTTCCCAACTGATATCAAGCCATGTCGCTAGCAGCCTTAAAGCTACGCGGTGCCTGGCATCGTATCCCCTTCCTAACAGACACTTCTTCTCATCTTCAACATTATATGCAACACAAGCTGCAATCAGCTCATATAGTACTGTCAATTTTCGCTCACTACTCAGCAAAGATTTTTCTTCGACACATTTCTCAGTAGCTTTGCCATCCAAAACATTCTCCTCACCATCCTTGTTCGATGTAGTAATGTGTTGTGGGGACTCACGAGGGACAGAAGGCGTTTTTTTATCAACATTAGAATGGTTCTCACGGCATTTAGCTTCATACTCTTCAACATTTTTTGCTTCCTGAAATGGAACGGGTGCTGTTTTCAATGTCAAAACCATGGCATCAACTGATTTAGCCAGTGCCATTTCCTTGTCCCTCCTTTCGTCTGGCAAATCATTACTGTCCTCAGCCAGTAAAGTTAGGAACTGCAACAACACGATCAAGGCTTGTATGATACTTAGAATATAAACTATTATGTACGTCATCATTCAAAATTATAAGAAATGAAACATGCTGTCAAAGCAGAAAATCATACTGATCCAATGTGATGTCGGACTTGCGATGAAGAGGCTGCTGTTTCCTTTAGTCCGTGGATTGTATGCTCTTCAACCCCAAGGAATCTATGATGTACAAACACAAGAATCTCATCTGGTTAATGCACGCCCAAATATTGTTTATGCACGAAATATGAAATTTATCAAATGAGAAGTCATTGTGAACATCCATCAAACTTTCCGAGAGCATACTTTAAAACTGGACTGAGAAGATTAGCGCTATCGTGGATCCACAAATTAGGGTTTTCAGAAACCGAAGCTTCTTTACCAATGCTCGCTCCTTCACCAACATTTTCATCTTCCAGATTCTTTAGAGCATTCCAAGGCCGAGTCTGGTGAATCTGTGTTTGATGAAGCGCCAGCGAGAACAACGCCGACGCCGCATACTTCTGCGTTGAATTCAGAAACGAAGACGCCTCCATAAATCCACGACCAGATAAAAAATACACGGAGCTACTACTTTAGCTCAATCTGCAAAAATCAAACACAAAAGCTTTCACAATTTCCGACTTCATAGATTTACAAACTGACAATTGAAGATTAACACGAGCATGAATATCTGAGAAATTGTGGTTGACGACATGGTTGCCGATTCAAAATCCGCCGAAATCGCTCGGTCGAAGACCTGATGTGTATATACTGCATGATGGACACGTTGTAACTCTCCATAAGAGCAAAACCGGAGCTTGATCAAGAAGAAGACGAACCAGGCGGGCCGAAATTCAAATTAGCTCGTTCGGCTCAATGTATTCTCGGTCCAATCGACCTGGATCGGTTCGAATCCACTCGGTTCGTGAAATTAGGGTTTATAGAGGGGTTCCGTTTTCTTTTCTGTTCGCCCCTCTCATCTCTGCTATTCAGAATTCAGTTGAGATTTCGAAGCGTAGCTGCGAAGATGGGAAAGAAGAAGTTCATCAACAAGAAGCAATCAGCGACCTTTCAGCTGATATCGCGTGACTCGTCAGATCCAACCTACGATGACAGCACGCCAGGCTCCGACCGAGTGTTTATCCGAGTCGACAACAGTCAGTACGCCGTCGACAGCTTCTTTCCTGCAGAGAGCAGTGTGGCTGACTCCGATTCGATATTTGCCGATGCGCCGGAAGATGGAGGGAGTGTTATTAGGTTTGGGATGGGTGGGAGTGGAACAGGGCCAAAAGGGCAGTTGCCGGAGCATGTGAGGAAGGAGATAATCGAGCTAGGGTTTCCTGACGATGGTTATAATTATTTGCTTCATCTGAGGGAGATTAAGAATGCTGGCGGTGGCTCGGCATATTATCAGAATTCTAAAGCAGCGCTCGAGCCGCTTCCGCTTGATGTCAAGGTCAGTCTTTTTCTTTATTTAACATTTAATCCGTGTGAATAATTCATTTTGAGATTATTGGATTGAATGATAGATTTGGTGGTTGTTGATTTTTAGGCTTATGATGCTTCAAGAGTATCAGTCCCTAAGGTTACTGTGGAAGAGACTAAAGATGATACTATGTATAATGTTGCTGCGAAAAGTGTTGGTGTCAGGCTTCAGAAAGCACTTGACCCTGAAGTGGCTGCATTGCTTGATGATGATGACGACTTATCGCGGTTTGCTTCAGATGATGAGGATTTGGAGGAGGATTTTGTTGTCATTGCAAACTTGGCCGAAGGAGGTACTGAGGAAACTGGGTCAGTGATTGATGACAGGGAGGAGTCAGGCAGGGTTGATGGCTCTAAGTCGATGGAAATTTCTGAAGAACATCTTAATCTCTCTGGTAAATGTTTTATGGTAGAACAAACTGCTGGGTTTGACAGTATTGGCGGGCTGAGAAATCAAGGAACAGAAGGAAATTTTTCTGATGAAAAACAGCAGAGAGTCAGGAGGCTGTTAGATGATCAATTTGAACTGGTTTGTTTTGTTTTCCCTTTCACGATGTTGTCAACTTGAACATTTAGATTTTGTTTGTTTGTTGAGATGGGTGATAACGTTAAAAAGTTAACAGTTGCATGTTTATTAAAGGGCTAGAGATTCTTTAAATTAACTAGGACTGGATTGGAATATAGTAGACCTACTAAGGTCCAAGACATTGCTTTTTCGTACTTTTTAATAGTGTACTCAAGAATCCTTGGCTTCAAAATTTGTGGTCGTGGCCGTAGATTTTTTCTATTGTATGTATCAACATATTAGAAATCATACCAGGAGTGATCCCTGGTACTATCAATGCCTGTGACTCAGTACAGAGTCTACAATAAGACTCTTGATATCATGCTATATTTCATAATGTTAGTGTCAGTTTTGACTCATGACTCTAACCCTTTTGCAGCTTGAAAACCAAGAATATGGATCAGAGAGCGATGGTGATTATTTTGGAGGTCCTACAGGTGAAGAAGAGGAAGACCTTGCAGATAGACTAAATGATGTCCTTAAGGATAGTCAGGTTGGCGAAAGGAATCATGCTGACCACTATATAGCTCCAGCTGATTTATTGCTCGACAGTAAGCTACCTAAAGAGATTTTGGAATCAGCAAGCGATTTAATTCGTAAGTGTACGGAATATGGAGAGATGTATGAAAATGAAGGTGAGAATGTAAATGATGACGTGGTTTTTATGGAAGAAAGTATTGATGAGTCAGAAGTGTGGGATTGTGAGACAATTTTGTCTACGTACTCTAATCTAGACAACCATCCTGGGAAAATTGAGGCACCAGGTGGTGGAAAGAAGACGTATACAGTTAATGTAGCTGATGCATTGAGTAAACCAAACAATATGATATCTCTCCAAGGAAAAGCAAAGATTCCAGTAAAGTTTTTGCCGCATGGTGGAAGGGTCGATACTGAGACTGAGACGGTGAACACTGTAGATAATAGTAGGGTTGAACCACTGAGGAGGAAGAAACATGGTCAGGAGACTAAGGAAGAAAAGAAACAGCGCAAGGTATTCGTGGTGCCCTCTGATTCTGATGATAATATATCTATATTGAACTCACCGTCTATGTTTTGAGCTAATGCAAACTCTTTTCTTTCATCAGACTGCGGTCAAGGAAGAGCGAAGTGAGGCACGACGGGTGAAGAAAGAACTGAAAGGACTCTACAAAAATGAAACTCAGCGTGGCCAAAAAGCTGTTGCAGTTTCTGGCCCATCAACTATTCACCTAATGTAAGTATTAGTCACTGGGTCTATTGCAGCATTTACAAGTTTTTTCAAATTAGTTAGTCTTTGGCTATTCTATGATATGATCTTATTACTTGGGCAGATCCAAATCCCTCAAATGTTAACTAAATATGTCTCATGTGTGACACCCTAGCTATCATTTTAAGCGTCCGATTTAGACATGCACGAAATTGACAACTATTGGAGCGCTGCCAAGGAATTGAAGAATTTAATGTAATTTTAAAGGATCTAATGTAATTCAATGAAAATTTTCTTTGTGCATTAAGGAATTGAAGGATTGAAACAATGGGGCACAGCACCTGCAAAATGAAACTCTACATAAATATGTCTTTTTTAGTCCTTTGATAGTTTAACAACAACTGACTGGTTGATTGCAAATGGTCCTCAAGTAAGACTCGTCCTAAGAATACTAAAGAAGCCACTATGTAGTTTTATCCTCGGCTTCCAATTCTATACTGTACTTGATCGGTAGTAATGTATTATCTCTGCCTTGAAACAGGTAAGAAGTTGTTCCGAATGCAACAGTAACAACCTCGTCTCCTCTCATACAAACAACATACAGGTTAATGTCTATAATGAAAGCAGAGGAACTGCAGTATTGTGCTGCACTGTTTTTTGTAATAGGGATATTTGCTGTCTACCTTTTTATTTTGGGTATGAAAAAGATTCAAGCTACCGAATAAGAACATGAAAGCTCACATATAGACTGGTTTAGTTGAAGACTTTAAATCTCCGAAACAACAGCATAAGCATAACTCACTGGTTTATTGAGATGAGTACAAAAAGGGTAGCCACATTATCAAAGTTTCCGCGGTATGGACAGTAGTGGATGCATCGTCATCAATGGGGAATTGGCGCATAATCTCCTCCTCCAGAAAAATAGGGCGTGGGACTCCATCCACTATAATCAGCTTCCTCATTCTGGGGCTGATGATGAGGGGACGGCGATCCTGGAACCCCAAAGCTTACTATAACCATAACCATCACGCGAATGACATGAAGTAGAAGAGCTGATCTCAGGGTGAAAGCTGACATGTTTTTTGCGCCCCTCACCTGCATCATGCCTTAATCTCCTTCTCCTTGTTGCTACTTGCTGGTACGAATCAAGCTTCACTTTTTTCATTCATGGTGGATGGATGACATCAACATGCTCATGCATCTACACAAAACTTCAAATTAATAATAAAAAAAATGAAATTTTAGATTTGATGCATTCAAACAAATAAATTATTTCTATCGATATTTACCATTTTTTACTCATTGGGCCTCAGCCCATGCAAAGAGCCCAACTTATGGTCGAAAGCATCTCCTAATTTCTGGTTCATACAAAAACAAAATAGTTAAAAATAAAAAAATGGCGGTTTTTTATTTTGCGCCAGAGAGAGCTGTGGAGGACGCCCGATCCATCCGAGAAGGGATGGCTCGGTGTTGATCAACCTCTCTCTCTCTCTCTTCATCAACCGATCCTCTCCAATTCCCGTCTTCCAACCGGAACGTTTTCTGCTGCAACTGAACGTTTCGGTTTATCACTGGATATTGGTCTGCATTTTCGAATTGGTGTTCAGTCGGTTTTCCGCGCCGGTGGTAGGAGCCATCGCTTGCGGATTTTCAAGGAAAGTGAAGGTAATAACGTGGATTTTTTTGGTGGCTGTGAGCCGTACGGTACGGATTGCACGGAGAATGTTTGGGGCTTAGTTTGGGTTTTTTTTTTCTTTTTCTAATTAACATGATTTGCTTGGATTTATTGTATGATCGGTGGTGGTACTATGTTATGGCGTGTTGAAATGGTGCTAAATGGTATTTGTGTTTTGAAATGAGTATTTTGTTTTGTTGTTGTTGATTTATTGGCGTGTTAGGGATTGAAGGTGTAGAGGAGAGGTCCAGAAATGGGGGTAGTTGGCGGGGATGACTCGAGCCAGTGGGACACAGAGAGCTTGGGTGGTGCCAGTCAGGAGGAGAGGATATTTGTCTCTGTAAGACTGAGGCCTCTCAACGAGAGAGAGATATTGTGCAATGATGTGTCTGATTGGCAATGCATTAATAATACTACTGTCATATATAAAAAGAGTGTCCCAGAACGCTCCTTGTATCCCACTGCTTATGCGTTCGGTAAGTTAATGATGATCCTCGTTGAAATATTAGCTTGAGGTTATTAAAAGACACATGTTGATCTCCATTTTGAAAGTTTCCTGTTTTTGTGCAATGGTTAAATTGACCTTCTATAGTAAATTTACTTCTTGAAACTTAACGGCAACTTCAGTTACCAGCATAATTTTTTTCTCATTGGGGCAGAATGCGTATATATCATTTTCAAGACAGCTTTTTTTTTCTGCATTAGATAATCATTAAATACATGTACGATCCTCCTTGTCTATGCCTTATGATATTAGTTAAGGTTACATGCCTCAGTTTTAGGTTTGAGACCTTCGAGATCCACAACCCTTATCCGAACAGAAAGAAATGTGTGATCCTTCAGAACATAGGGTTTACCATTACTTTTCATTTTATTCCTTTTTGTTTGTGATCCCCCATTGATAATTGTCTCATATTGAGTTATAAGAATTAATATATATTTATTTATTTTATCTAATGGACATACTTGTTTTGTATGGTTCACATGGGGATTAGATAGAGTCTTTGGTCCCGACTGCTTTACAAAAAAAGTTTATAAAGAAGGAGCCAAAGAAGTTGCTCTTTCAGTTCTCAATGGTTTCAACTGTAAGTCGGCAAACTGATTTTTTATCAGGATTTCGGAGCATATCTATATCATTAAGCTAATTTGTTTTGTTTGTAAGCAGCTAGTATATTTGCTTATGGTCAAACAAGTAGTGGAAAGACGTATACAATGAGAGGAATTACTGAATTCGCTATAGCAGATCTTTTTCATTTTGTAGAAAAGGTAATCTTACATAAACTGCAAGGGAGGTGAATGGTGCCTTTCAAATATGATGCCTAGCTCTAAAATATGGAAATGCAGCTTGTGTTTTCTTCTGTTTCTTTTATCCTGGGTTATTTCCTTGCAGCATCAGGACAGAGAATTTGTTTTGAAGTTCTCTGCCATGGAAATCTACAACGAAGTTGTTAGGGACCTTCTCAGTGCTGATCATACGCCTCTAAGACTTCTGGATGATCCAGAGGTGAATAACCTATTGATTTGGAATTAGAGTCATAAATCGTAGCCTATATATCTAAGCGATTTGCCTGTACACTTTGACAGAGGGGAACTATCGTTGAAAAACTTACGGAAGAGACTCTGGAAGACTGGAGTCGTCTGCAGGAGCTCCTTGCTGTCTGTGACGGTAAGAAAATGTCTGTATGTCTTTTTATGAGCCTGTAATACGCCATCTTACAAGTCCTGAAATGCACTTAACAGATCAGAGACACATAGGGGAAACATCTTTGAATGAAATGAGCTCCCGGTCTCATCAAATAATCAAACTAGTATGGATTTCCACTCTATGTTTATACATTGATATAGTTACTTCGTATTATGTCATTTTTTCTCAAACGGAAAAATTTGTAACTTGCAGACAGTTGAAAGTTCTGCACGTGAATATTTAACAGCCGAAAACACAAGCACTCTTTCAGCTACAGTGGTAGGGTTATCTATCCCAGTAAACTGATCGTAGGTGTTTTTTTGTTTACATAGATAGATGGTATAAACATAGAAAGATAAAATTACATCTTTAAGTGATTTTTGTTTGACTACAGAATTTTATTGATCTGGCGGGCAGTGAGCGTGCTTCCCAAACGGCATCAGCTGGTACAAGATTGAAGGAGGGTTCCCATATAAATCGTAGTTTGCTGACTCTGGGGACTGTCATACGCAAGTTGAGGTTAGCAAAGGTTTTCAACTAATGTCAGTGGATGTACTAAGGAGATAGTTTGACAACATTCTTCGTTTCCCACTCTACCTTTATATTAATCCTGTAAATATGATTGAAGTGGCCCAGCTTGGTTTTTCCAGATGCTTGTTATCGAACCCTCTAATGAGTCATTTATCTCATTCCCATTTGTTATTTTACCTTCTTATGCTGTCCATTCATTGATGGTTTATGCAGCAAGGGAGGAACTAGGCACATACCTTATAGAGACTCTAAGCTGACTCGTATATTACAGAATTGCTTAGGCGGCAATGCTCGGACAGCAATAATTTGTACAATGAGTCCTGCACACAGCCATGTGGAGCAATCAAAGAACACTCTGTTATTTGCAAGTTGTGCTAAAGAAGTTGCTACAAGAGCTCAGGTTAATGTGGTAATGTCTGAAAAGGCATTGGTTAAACAGTTGCAAAGAGAAATGGCTAGATTGGAGAATGAGTTGAAAAATGCAGGAGCAATCTCAGGGAATCCTTCCGCTGCCTTACTTAAGGAGAAAGAAAGGTTAATTGAAAAGGTAACAAATCCTTAAGAATATAAGCAACAGTCAATAAATGATACCTTTGATGCTGGGATGTAGGTGCTAAATGACGAATCAACTTTCATCAGATTAAAAAACAGAGACACGTTAACTAGGGCTTTTATCATGAATTCCTTTTACTCTCCTTTTGTTTTCTTTTTGGAAAAATTGGAAGGGTCAAGGTCTAATGCAACACAGTTGTGAAGTTTACTTTGTTTGAAAGAATGATTTTTCCAGTGTGATGTACAGTATAGTTCTGTCTCATTTGTTATTAAACTGCAAAATACTATCCATATTTATTCTTTTTGTTGTTGTAGATGGATAGAGAGATGAAGGAGCTGGTTCAGCAGCGTGATCTCGCTGAACTACGTATTGCAGAATTACTTCAGTCGACAGGAGATACTCATTCTTCCAGTCTGCTGGTACTCAGCTACCTTCTTTGCCTTATTTAATTTAGTTAATTGGCCTTTGCCTTATTCTTAATCCCTCATGTCTTAGGCTGATTGTGATGAACTGGTGGAAGCTCAACTTGAAAACACACGGATAGATCAAGTGTCTGGATCAGTGGATGTTCTTGATCCTAATAGAATCGGTATGGATTGCAGTATAAACTATGATGTAAACTCCCTTCAATGTTCTGGAAGCACGGAACCTAGTGAAATTGAAAAGACAACCACAACAGTCAAGTACATGAAATGTGGTACTCTGTCACCCATTCTCGATGAGGCAAAGGAAGAAGCAGGTGTGGTTCCTGTGAATGATAATGAACCATCCTCCTTACATGAGAAAGAAAAGGTGAAAAATCTACAGCTAAAACTTCAGCAAATGCAAAAGGCCATTGATCGTTTGATGGGTTTCCAAGATAAAGAACGGGATTTCTGTTCACTTGAAGTAAAGGGTAGCCCAAAACCCTCTATGTTAGCAAGAAGCAAGAGTTGTCGACCGTTATTGGTAAACCATCAATCCCTTGATTTTTCTGAAAAAGTTGAAGATTTTGAAAACACGCCACAGAGTGAAAGTGGCATTTGGCATGAGTCTCACCTAAGCCTAAGCCTTCCTGCAATGAAATACAACGTGCACATAGAAGAGGAAGTTAAATCACCACAAAATGAAACTGATGGCTTGTTTAAGTCTCCCACGAGCTTTTCTGAGACAAAATTCACTTCTCCAGTTCGTCAATCCAGAAAGTTAAGGAGACAAGATTCTCGAAAATCGGTTTTGAGTGTTTCCACAGACAGCAGATCACTTTGGACAAAACCATCAGCTAACAGAGGTGCTAGCGGCATCACAAGATTATCAATTTCAGAATTTAAGAGGCTGCGAAGGGAAATAATAGAATTATGGGCATGTTGCAATGTATCCTTGGTGCACCGAACTTACTTTTTACTACTCTTCAAGGGTGATCCTTCAGATTTTATATACATGGAAGTTGAAATAAGAAGGTTGTCTAATCTTAAGGACCTATTATTTGATAGAGAAAAACCTACAGACCATGGGCAGACTATAACACTAACCTCCAGGTACCACTCTTCGTTTCTTTTGAACTCATAGATTGGACCTGCTCCAAAAGTATGTTGTAGTACAATACTTGAGATGATTGTGGAGTTGGTCTTCTTATTTACGGGAAAACCCGGCCTGGAAACCATAATTTTTTCTTCGCCGTAACGTGTAACTACACAGTTAGTTCAAGAGCTTATTAAGTGTAATTTTGATATTAAATGCTCATCATCGGTTGCATTATTGTTCTTACAGCTTGAAGGCTCTGAATCGCGAAAGAGAAATGTTGAGCAAACAAATGTTGAGGAAGTTGTCTACTAAGTATAGAGAAAGCCTTTACAAACAATGGGGAATTGATCCAAAGTCAAAACAGAGAAAGCTGCAATTAGCAAGGCTGCTATGGACAGATACAGATGACATGGCTCACATCAAGGACAGTGCTGAGATTGTTGCAAAGCTAATTGGGTTCCAAGAGCCCGGGCAAGGACCCAAGGAGATGTTTGGACTCAATCTTCTACACGGAGCTGTCCCACGTAAGTCTAAGAACTGGATCAGCAGTGCTGCATCTGTTCTATAGTAATCAACTATCCAAATTTATAACACTCTTCTTGTTAGGGCAGCCTGAATTATGTTTTTCTGTTGATATTACCTGATGCTGCTGACCTTCACAGTCCATTTTCTGTTGACCATGAAAAATTGAGTTCCTGCCAACCACGGTTTTTCTTTCTTCTGTGAGTATTCAAGTGTTGTTTTTGTTCAAGATTTGAGAGCTTTGTGATCTCACTCCTCCTCGCACACTGGTTTGTTGACGGTGCACTGAATAAATTGAAAGATTCATTTGTTATTCAACCTTTTGCTCTTTAAACTCACAGCTTCATCACTAACCATCCCAATCTATCTTTTAGGCATGTAAATAACTTGAAGACTCGGTGTTGGGGCTGGTGCTTCAGTAGGATAATTTATAGGACTGCAGTTTCTTTCATCCTCTTGTCCTTTTAGTTACAAAACGACGTAGTAGGGCACCATTTAAGGAATAGAGAGATATGGCATAGCCTGTTTTCAAGTTTCATAAGATGATGATAGCAGTAATGGATGCGATTGTAATGAATGACCTTCATATTCAAAGTTATACCAAAAAGTTTGTAATATCTACTTTTTATATATTCATTCTTATCACTCAAAAAGAGACAATTACAAATGAGAGTTCAAAGCCAAAAGTCAAAAAGGGCAAGACGGAGCTAATCAAAATCCTTTCTTAATAAAAATCCGTCTGCCAATACCTTTTTATATTGTTTTCATTTCACATGCCGAACCAAATATAAAAAATCATTTTCCTTCAAATTTTCTTTTCATCCCTCAAATGTTTCAAAAACTTAGGATTTTGTGATTATTGACGGTCATTATGACCGTTGGGCTCGATTGGTGGAGACTTTCATTCATTCAAAAGAGTATTGATACACTAGGAGTTTTGTACCTATCCAAAAGTAATTGATGAAGAGAGGTCGAAAATTTTGAAGCTAAAGAATTTCATATTGATGAAGATATTCTTGACACTGTCCTCAATGTTGAGACAGGAAAATAAATAAGGATGGCATGAAGTAGAAATTTCACTCATCAACAAATGTGAAAAGAGCACAGCTTTAAGCCTTGTGCAAAGAGTTTGGCATATTTAAATGACAGAAGGTGAAAATCTGAATACTTATTTTGCAAAAATTCTTGCAATAGATAAGAAGATGAGAGCATGTAGAGATTCATTCCAAGAAAATGCCATTGTAAGAACACGTTGATCATGCAATTCAGTTATATTATGTGTTTTATCAAGGATTTCAACAATTTGGACGTCTGATGTTTCGAAATAGACCCGTCTTTTGTCGGTCAAACCACCACTTTTACTAATATTCTTTTAGAAAAAAATCAAATTCATTAATGTTTAGAAACATAGAAACTGTCACTCTAATCAACGATTTAGTTGTCCAACTCTCACTTCAAGTGGTTTGGTTTGAATTCGACTTGGATGACACATAGACAACACGTCAAATAAAACAAGCTCAAATGACCACTTTCTCTGACGGTTTGATAAAAAGAGTGACATATGAAGATCATTTTCAAAATTTATGACAGAATGAGAACAAACTTCTCGATGAGTACAAAATAGAAAACTTTTCTTTTGCACAAATCTTATTAGTTAACCACTTGTAACGAGTATTTTTCAAAAGCCCACACAATCACGGTCCCTAAAATTTATAGGCATCGGGCAAAAATTTTTTTGGATCCCCATTCTATATTCATACAAATAATTTCAGTTTTATAAGATTTTTTCATTAATTAATTTATTAATAAAATACATTAAATTAAATATTTATGACATTTAACATATTGGCTGGAGCATTTCGTAAAATTTAAAATACAAAATTTTTAGATCCCAATTTTTTTAATCTTTTGAAAATTGAATTTGATTTATCAAAAGTTAAATCGGATTTCATGCATCTGGCATGTGCCCTTCGCCGGTGCCTTCCGGCCAATGCTTAGAGCCCGACACATCCAACCTAAACATGTGATATAAAGAATATCGATAACTGATCAATAATATTAATTATTAGTACATTGTTTTTTTATAACTGTTGAAATAAGTGTTTAATTTGAAGTGAACAAATGGAATTGATTTTATGATTATATTATATAAAAAAAGTTAATGTTAAATTTGAAGAGAGTGATAGTTCTAATCAAAATTTTACAATTTATTCTTAAATTATTCAATTCATAAAATAAAGAAGAAAGTATTTTAGAAAAATGTTCATGTCGGGAATCATCTGGAACCCTAAAACCTAAATTGCTTATCCAACAAGCTTCATAAAAGAGAAATTCCATGATGACCATCTAGCAAAAATAAATTAAATTAAAATTTTAGGCTTTCATGATGTCAGCCTCTGTTTTTTATATTTAAATTTTTAATTATAAATTAAATTTAATCAAATATATTAATACTTTTTTATTATTTCATATCGATAGGAGGACGATAGTGAGGTTGAGATGGATGGTGATTGTGGGATTGAGCATTCAGGTGAGATTTGGATGAGTGGTGGTGAGATTGCAGTGAGTGATTATAATTGTAAGAGATAGAGGTAGAAAAAAGATTAATAATTCAATTAGTAATTTTAAGTACTCAAAATCAATTAAATTAATTTAAAATTTAGTTTAATAATTCATGAAATAAAATCGGCTAAAATAATAGACCCTAATAGTCTTAAATTAAGTATTTAAATTAGGTTGGCTTCATTTAATCTAATTTTAAGTTAAATAAGGTTTTTAATTAAAAATTTCATTTTAAATGAGTTGATTCACATTATCGCCATCTTATTTCTAACTAAATGCCACAGACTCGAATATAATCCGGAAAAATCGTAGCCTAATTTATAATTCATTCAATATAATTTATTATTTATTCAGAATAAAATAAAAAAATTATTTATTTGTATAATTTCAACTCCGCCAAAAAAAAAAAAAAACTAACCGTTATCCAAACTAAAAATTTACAGTAAAATAGTTTTGCAGATAAATAAAATTCAACGCAGGGTAAGAAAAAGACCTGACCAAAGTCAGGTAGATCAGATTTTAGGAACACATGTTGTTGAATCTCTCTCTTCCCCAGCTCAACTAGCTTCTACCTCTTCGCTCATCTCCACCACTTCTAGCTTCACTTCCAGCAAGGGTTTCCGTACTCCTCACCATCAGGTCACTTCCTGATTTTCTCGGATTTGCTTTATCTGTTGGATTTCCGCACCGCACTGAGTCAAATTTTGGATTTTGTTTCATGAGTGTTGGATATATCTGGTGTTGAGAGCTCGCGAGTTGTTGAATCCGAGGGTGTCTGTGTTTTGTTTGATACTGTGTTCAGCTGACTTTACTGGTTGATGCGTGGAAATGGAGATCGAGAGCAGGATTTAGGGATTTGCTGAGAGTGGCAGTGGATTAAGATTGCATTTTGGTGCTGAATTGGTTCAATTTGAACTATTTTCATTCTTGTTTCCATCTTGCATGTTAGATATGTTTCTGTTTTGGGAGATGCTGCTCAGATACTTTTTTGTGAATTTTAAGGATTACTGTTGAAATGTTTCTTAATTATATAAGCTTGGTATGTATATTGTAGTTGAAATCGGATGATGGGTTTCCATTCATGTATCTATGTAGATATCATTACCCCATTTTATGAACTTACGACGTAAGCAAGGAGAGTTGATCAAGCTAGTTGTTTTCTGTGCGCTATGTTTTCCAGTTGGTAAGGTTATGGACTAGTGTTGCTGAGATACTAACTCGTTTGTTTTATATGATGCCATTTTGTTTTGCGCAGAAAGCCAATTTCTTACATACGCCAATGAATGATTATTCTTCTATATTTATGTGGTCTGGGACTTTGAGGGATTGATAAACCTTTTTCTGTCCTCAGATGAGAATGTTGTGGCTTGACGGAGTACTCGAAAGCAAGAAGCTATAGTTTTCTGAGGGATTGGTAACTTTAAAGAGATAGGTAACATCATTTTCATCTGGCGTTTTGAGTATATATATAACTCTCACAATTTGCGATCTGTGTTGACAAAGATAAAAGAAATGCCATTCGACTATTTTCTTGTTGCACAAAGCATTTCTCGTGCAGTTTTGTTACTGTGTTTGAGATTGATTGATTTTGATTCAACTTATTTTTGAAAAAAAAAATCCAACGGTCTGATTTTTTTGTCTTCATTCTTTATTAGTTTAGGTTCAATTTACTTTATTTCAGTTTATTTTGTTCTTCAAATTGAAAATGAAAATATTCATTAGTTTTATTAAAAACAAGACTTGAATTTGTTTTTTTTTCCTTTTCAATTATGGTCAATTCATTGAAGTTTAGCTTTGTTCAATCCAGCTTGATTATAATTCAACTCGTTTTTTAATAAATCAGGCACATAGATTAATATAAATTACAAACAACAAAAGCGGAGCCCTTTCTCAGCTCGACTAGCTTCTAGCTCCTTCCTCTTTACTCCATCCTTACCTTCCATCACCAACTCACACCCTACTCCTCCTGCTCAGTCTTCACTTCCAGCTATGGTTCCCATACACCTCATTATCATGTGAGTTCCTGATTTACTCGGATTTGCTTCATTTATTGGATTTCTGCACCGAAATGAGTCAAATTTTAGATCTTGGGCGTGGGATATGCCTGGATGAGGTGTGCCGCTCTGGTGGGTCGTGAATCGGTGTGTGTTTGTATTTTCTTTGATGTATGTGAACTGTGAAGCAGACTTTACTGGGGAAGAACTTGGGTGGATTTCGGGATTGGCCGAGAGTGGTGGTGGAGTAAAGATTGCCTTTTAATGTTGAATTGGTTCAACTTGGATTCCCCTTTATTCTTGTGTAGATCTTGCTTAATATATATTTTTCTGTTTTGGGAGATGCTGATGCTGCTGCTCAGATGTTGTTTGTAAATTTTAAGGATTAATGTTGACATGTTCCCTAATTGTATCGGCTTGGTACAGATTGTTTTGCGATTCCAGACTAGCTATATATCATTTATTTAAATTGGCAAATATAGTAGACATGGCAGAGCATTGTGCCTACCTATTTTACGTTCTCTAAGGAGCGCCAACATTGGGGTATCAGCAACCTACGGATTTAGGCGAGCATTATAGTACTAATATCTGCACTTTTTCACAAAATAGATTGATTATTATCAAAGTTCTCGTAGTACTAGTAACTCTGATGCAATAAAACTAAAAAGGTGCCGGTCCCCTTAAGTTGGCTTTCGTCCACTAGAATTCTTTCCGCGCCCCTCCCTTATTTATCACTGGACCTGACCATGCTTGTACGGCTGGATATTTATGTTTTGTACATGAAAACATTTTACCGTCTTCGTACTTTTGATAGAAGTTTTTTATTGAAAAATTGCTAGTCTGGCTTGTTGTGACAGAGCGTCTTTCTTTGTATCTCTAACTGTATGATTCTGGTAACGTGGAGAAATGATGTCTTACATTCTCTCGTCCTTTCATCTGTAGATAAATTGCTCTGAGCATGCAAATACTTCTTTTGTAGCTGAAAACATATTTACAAGTGAACTTGCGGTTTCTGAATCTTTGTCACGGAAAATGGATGATGGGGGTCATCGCGATAATGGAAGACACAGAGCTGATCAGTACAAAGCAGCTCAAAACCAGGTATCAGACAAATCAATGAACGTTCTTTTTCGATAACTGTAAAGTGTATCTTGATATAACGAGATGCTGCCTCTTTATTAAAATACTTGTGTTGTTTCGATGTCAGTGGTTGATGCAGCACCATCAGCCGTCAATGAAGCAAATCATGGCAATTATGGCCGAAAGAGATGCTGCTATTCAAGAAAGGAACTTAGCCCTTTCAGAAAAGAAGACAGCAATGGCTGAGCGGGACATGGCATTGCTGCAGCGAGACAATGCTATTAACGAACGGAACAATGCCATAGTGGAGAGGGACAATGCACTAGCAACCCTACAGTATCCGGAAGCCCCTATGAACGGAATTCAGACCCAGTGTCCCCCCGGATGTCAGATTTCTAGTGCGATGAAACATATGCACCATCCTCAACAACATGCACGTGATGAAAAACAACAACTTAATGAGCCTCCTTACAACTCAAGAGACTTACATATAACCGAAGCCATCTCTTTATCCCCTGTCGCTTCTGAGGGTGGGAACTCGCGTGGGAATAAACGTGCAAAGGAGCCTAAGTCGGTGTCATCTAATAAGAAAGTTCCAAAGAATCCCAAAAAGATGAAGAGAGAAACTGACGGGTTGAACAAACTTATGTTTGGAAAATCACATGAATGGAAGGACGAGCATGATGTGGGCAGCGGGAGTGATGACGCTAACAAACAAATAGTGGTTTCAAAGTCCGATTGGAAGGGTCAGGATTTGGGGCTAAACCTTGTTGTCTATGACGACACAACCATGCCACCGCCGGTATGCTCTTGCACAGGGGTATTCAGGCAGTGTTACAAGTGGGGAAACGGTGGCTGGCAATCTTCATGCTGCACCACCTCGATTTCACAGTACCCGCTCCCTTCAGTACCCAATAAGCGCCATGCACGTGTTGGTGGAAGAAAAATGAGCGGAGGGGCATACAACAAATTATTGACCAGGCTCGCGCAGGAAGGCCATGACCTGTCGAATCCTGTTGATCTCAAGGACAACTGGGCCAAGCATGGAACAAATCGCTACATCACCATCAAGTAGACAAATTCAAAATAGCTGGCTATCTGAGAAGAGGGAAAAAAAAAGAAAAAAGACAGACGCTTTTACCGTTTCAAGTCAATATAATTACAGCAAGCATCTATTGGAAAGGGCAGGCATCAGCAAGCCTATTCATCTCTGCAAGTAGACGCAATTTATTGTCTCCTGTTTTCTGGCTGCATTCTTCTTATCTATCATCTGTGCGACACTATGGCCAGTTTATTACTCGACTTAAGCTCATCAGCAGTTTATCGTCCACCAGGGAAGTAAAGTAAGCTGCGAATTATGTGAAGCTCCTCTAGTCAAGTGCCCTTGTTGTAATACAATCATGTCTGTAAGACTGTGTTATCATGTTGTGTGTTTAGTAGAGATGAGATCTGTTTATCATCTGCTTGCTTCAGTTGCTGAATTCCTTCACACAAGCCTTGGACATTCCTGTTCAGGAGCTTCCTCGTACTGTACCACATTTACAAAGGCAAAAACCAACCTCTACCTCTCTAGTTTTGATTGCAATCACGTGAACATGTGTGCTGCACTCAAATTCATCACAATTACTCTTATAATTCAATGTGAGATAAGATCACAAAAAAAAAATTGATAAATAATCGATACATTTTAATTCTGCAGTAGAGGTTAATTTCTTAATAAAAATTTATCAGCCAGATCGTTTTACGCGACAAAAGACAACTTATGTTTCAAGATAGAGAGAATTATCGATAATTTCACATCCTTTACCTCAGTCTACCTCACCGTCATAATACTGATCATCTAAAAGTTATAAAATAAATCTAATTATATTATGACGAACTAACGTATTAATATTATTGTATTTGATTTTGGGGCATTTAATATTGGAGCGGTTAAAGAGTTATGGAAGCTAGGGGAGCAGAGAGAAGCAACAACGAACAAAAAAATCAAAACTTGCTTAAAAAAAGTAATTATATTGTTTACACCTTTTATAGTCGCAGCGTTCCATCAATCGTCTTCAACTCTCCACTTTTCTCCAATTAGGGTTTCGTTTTCTTCATCGCTTTCGGCGTTCAAACACCTCCGCCGATCTGTAAAACTAGCCGTTACTGATACGGATATTTTTGAATTTTTGACCGGTAGATCCCGACGGGGATACGTGATTTTGTTTTTGTGTTTATTGGAGTGAGTTGGGGATGGCGGAAGTGGAAGTGGAGGAGAAGAAGGTGGTGGAGAAGGGTGGAGAGCTGCTATTCTGCGGCGCTACGCAGTGGGATGTTGTTGGGAGGAAGAAAGGTGTAATGGAGGGAAATCTGGTGTCTCCGACTCGTTTGAGGCCGCTGGTTGGGGTCGACATTAGATTTGTTGCGTCTGGTTGTAGTGAGTAATGCTGTGTTCTACTTTTTGAGATTTCTGGTCGTTGTTAGATCAGCTTCTGCACTTTTTTCCTTTATTAAAATTTCTACTCACTAAATGTGATTGTGCTTTTGTAGCATCATGTCATTGTCTAGCGTTGGATGTTGAAGGAAGGTGCTATACATGGGGGCGCAATGAGGCATGACAACTCTTGTAATAGATAAACAAATTTTGATTGATGTTTTGAAGTGTAAAGATGCTGACTATGTAACTTGGATGCGCAGAAAGGCCAGCTGGGACACGGCGATTTGCTTTCGAGGGATAGGCCAACTGTAGTATCTGAACTCTCCAAGTAAGTTGTTATATTGTAAAAAGCCTCTATGTCAGTGATGACATCGATTTGAATCTGTCTCCTTTTTGAAAAAATTGAGTATGTGGCCTCGAATCGAATACTGGCTTTTGGATCATCAATGTAAGCTTCGTTGAGTCAGAAGTTCTAGTATTAAAAACATTTTGATATGTTGAGACCTACATTGAGAGACATTTATAGATTTTCATATTTGGTGGTAACTTCTCAGGATATCAACTTTGTGGGAAGTTGTCTTTCTTGGGTTTCGCATTTGCTGAAATGTCTCAACCCACAGCTACAAAAACTCACCTTCAACCAAGCTATATTTTCATACTCCCACCTATAGGATAATAAATGGGTCTATTATCATTTATCACTAGTATATGATAAAACTGGATAAATTATAAAAGTAAGAAGCGTTTTCATATGATGTTTGTCTAGCATATAACATGCAAAGAAAATAGAAGAAACTCATAAACAATGATAGAAATTTATTTTCTGGAGTAATTTTTGTTTCAGATACAAAATAGTAAGAGCTGGATCAGGGAGAAGCCATTCTGTGGTTGTAACTGATGAGGGACTGTCATTAGCTTTTGGATGGAATAAACATGGACAGCTTGGTTCTGGATCTTTGAAAAATGGTACATTTAGTTCGTGTCTAGTGTATTTCCTTTTCGAAATGGCACCAACTCGTCTCACAACGAATAGTCGGCTTCAGAGGTCCTAAAGTGTATAGTATTCTTGTAACCATCATTGTTTTTATTTTGACAGAGGTGGAGACATGTCCTGTCCGTTGTCAGGTTATGGACGTACACAAAGTGTCTTGTGGTGCCGACTTCACGGTGTGGTTATCGTCTGTTGAAGGAGCGTCCATCTTGTAGGGTTTAATTTTTATGTATTGAATGCTCTGTTATTTGTTAAATGTGAACATGTTCATGTGATTCACCTGCATGTTATTATCGTTTTCAGGACTGCTGGGCTACCTCAATATGGTCAGCTAGGACATGGTACAGACAATGAGGTATAGTTCTTTTTTACAGTTGTGTTGCATGGCCCAGAAGTTAGACATGTGTATTGGACTAGCACTCATGTTATATTGATACTGACACCCTTAGCACGTAGAATCTTCAAAACTTGTGATGTTTTGCTTGAAATACTCTTTGGATGATCCTCCTTATACTTATTGTTTTAAGTTTAACAGAATCTGGTGATGGATCTGATTTAGTTTTGTTGATATTCGTTTAAAAATGCAGCACAATACCAAAGATAGCTCAGTCAGGCTTGCTTATGAGGCTCAACCTAGACCAAAAGCTATAGCTTCTCTCTCCGAATCAACTGTGATAAAAGTTGCTTGTGGAACAAACCACACAGGTATTACCACCATTTTGTCCCCTGTCTGCATGCACCTTTTTTCTTTCAGTCTTCTTATGTTATGGCTCATGCTGACTATGTTTTCTTCTGGGATTTTAGTGGCCGTAGATTCAAAAGGCTTTGTTTACACGTAAGTACCTCTCAGGTTGTATTCGTTTCTAGTTTCTAGTTTCTTTTTTTCCTTCTTTTCTGTGGATTTGAAGTATTGATTTTGATGTTGCATGTGTTTAGGTGGGGATTCGGCGGTTATGGGAGGTTCATACTCTGCACTCTTTAAAGCCTTTTTATGCCTTCATTCTTGACAATGTCATCTTCTGATGCTTGTTCATCAATAATTACGCAGGCTTGGGCATCGTGAGCAGAAGGATGAGTGGGCCCCTCGGAGTATTGATGTGTTCCAGCGACAAAACGTTCTACCTCCTGATGCAGTGATCTCAGCCGGTGCTGCCAACTCTGCATGTACTGCTGGTATGATATGTTTAACCTAAACTTAAAAAAACAATTGATACTTACCAACAAATTAAAATTCATCGACTAATCTATTAATCTCCAAGTAACCCGATAAATGGTCATTTGGATTGTTATTGATATACTGGTTCGCTATGAAGACATCAATGAGTTGCACCTCTCAGCAATTTATCGGTATAGAGTACTGAGAGAGACTGGATAAGGGCCTCGTCTTTGATTTCTGATATCAGCTTAGAATTTATTGCTTTACCTCTCACGAGAGTGCAAGCTTTCACTTTCTTGAACCTCTTGTGCATTTCTCTTCAATAGTGTCTTTGTTAGTGGAAATCAGGTTTGATCTGAGGTGTATCAGCTTTTCACCTGACAGCACTTGATTAGCTACAAATGGATCTGTTTGTATGTAAATAATATAAGTGTTTGTTGATGAGTGTTTGACATGAACATCTATCGCTGACTCCATTTTTTTCATTGTAGCTGGAGGTCAACTATACATGTGGGGAAAGATTAAAATCAGTGGTGATGACTGGATGTACCCAAAGCCCCTCATGGATTTAAGGTATAGTCTGGTGTGACGTTTGCCTGTTAAACTTTATTGTGTGGGTTTTTTCTTTGTATACTGCTATTATCCATGTCTCTGTGATATTTTTTGGACTACAGTAAGAGCCAATATTTTCATGTAACAAATAATTTAATTCCTGTCTTTTTTTTTGTTATGCTTTGAAGTGGATGGAATATACGGTGCATGGATTCTGGGAGCATGCACCATTATGTTGGTGCTGATAACTCATGCATAAGCTGGGGTCATGCTCAATATGGCGAGCTGGGATATGGACCTGGAGGGCAGAAGTATGTCGTTAACTATTCAATATGTGATACCGATTCCTTTATCGTTCTGCTCAATCCTGTTAATTTACGTAACATAACCTTGTTTCATTGTCCAGGTCTTCGGCCATGCCTAAAAAAGTTAATGCCCTTGAGAACATGCAAGTTCTTACGTGAGTCCTGGTTCAATCTGCATCTGTGCTTGATCATTTATGGACTTACCTCAAATACATTTCTAAAATGATTTTGTCCTCCAACAGGGTTGCATGTGGCCTTGGTCACTCCATGGCAGTGGTAGATAGAACTGGTATTGCTGACAGGCTTGATCAGGTGATTTGTTTGCATCATTCTTAGATCTCATCCCTGAAAAAGGTCTTCATGTCGTCGACCTTATTATTATCAGCATTATTCTTTTTAGTTCGACAGAAGTGTTGTTCTCTAAAATTTGTTTGTTCGATAGAAGTGCTGTTTGTCCCTTGGATTAATCTCTAAAATTTGTTTGTTCGAAAATATTTATTGCGTATCATGTCTTAATGCCGAAAACATTTTCTAACTAGTTACTTTTATGGCACAGCTTGATGTGTTTGATGGCGAGGTCCCAACTGAAGGTATATTGAAGAAAGTCATTTACAGAGAGTGTCAAACGAGTTGTGTGTAGGTCTGGCAAATATGTATGGTGAATGCTAATTGTGTACTTGGTATTTGATCCAGTCTTAGAAGAACCTATCAACACTGCTCCCAAAAAGACGACTAAAAAAATTGTTGCAAATACTTCCAAAGACGCCAAGAAGAGGAAGAAAGCTATAGAATCATCAGAGTCTGAAGAAGAAGACAATAACAGCGTCAATAGCCAAAGTGATGATGACGAGGAGGAGGAGCTGCACTTAAACGGTTCAGCAGACAAAAAGAAACAACGGGGAGGAAAAGCGGGCAGAGGTAGAGGGAGAGGCAGTTCTGCAGCAGAAGAGAAAGTCCCGAAAAGAGGGAGAGGACGACCCAGGAAGCAGCAATAAGTTGTCTTAATGCTGTTACAGTTTTTGTGGGAAAAGTATTCTAACAACACTCCCATTCTATGCTCTTATTTTGCTGCTGCATCCTCCTGTCTCAGTGTAACCTTAGTTCTCACAACTTCTGAACCATGTAACAATATTCTCTAATTTATTACTGAGCAAACTTCCAGATCACAAAAAGAATGAAGGCTCTGTTGTGGCATTTGTGGGATATTATCAACAAAAAGAATAACAAATGCACTTGTTGGATCTCAGAATATTGGATGAAAGGGCCTAACTGGTGGTCAATTGCATAACCAAAGAATTCCTCTTGGATAATCAATAGAATTCAGCACTGCATTGAGTTGAGCAAATTATGTATCATGGAAGGAACAAATAGCTTTAAACGGATTGGAAAAGGTGATGGGTTCTCGATTAAAGATACTTACGATACACTAGTTGATGCTAGGAATAAAATAGATTGGTGTGGGATGATTTGGATTAGATTTTCTGCGCCAAGAGTGTCGCTCATGGGGTGGCTAACTATGCTAAACAAACTCTTGACGAAAGATAGATTGGTAAGAATGAGATTTAATGGTGTAGTGATTCTTGTGTGCTTTGTAATAAAGAGAAAGAGCCGTGATCATCTGTTCTTTGATTGTGAAGTATCAAAACAAATTTGGTTTGAGTGTTGGTATTCTTACAAAGCCCATGCACAATTCATTCATGACAGCTCCTTATTCCTTCGGAAGACTTTTAGGTGGACCGCCTTGACAATAACTATTGATGCGATATGACAACTCAAAAATCGTAAGATTTTCAGAATTCATTCACAGGGAGTTGATGAAATTGTCAGAAATATCATATTGACTCTCAAAACAAAAATGTGAGCGTTGGACAAATTGGATAATTACAATCATGATGTTCAATGGTTGAAGGATATGAAGATATTGTAAATGTCTTCTTATGGGGCTAGATCGTTTGATGTTAGTGCTGACCATATTATGGCATCCGCACCGGTGAAGAGCTCCTTCAGATTATAGAAGCTTCGGACTTCTCAAATCGTGCACCAGTTACGAGCTGAAGGAGATGGCGAGCTGGAGGAGATGGCTGAAGGGAGGAGGTGCGGCCAAAGAAGCTGAAGGAGGAATTGAGAGAGGGGCTGCCGGAAGAGCTGCTGCTGAGGAGCTTCTTCTACTCAGATGGATGCAGCGATGAAGAGCTGACGAGCTCCTCCTCAACCCTAGCTTTTATTTTTTAGGCGGCCCAAACAGTTTTAAAGTTAAAAATTGTTACAACGGGCATATTTGTCACGGATTTCCAACATAAATTTTTTTAAAAATATAAAAAAATCTAAAAAAAATATTTTTGAACTTCTATAATTTTTTGCTTTAAATAAGTCTTTCATTTCACATTCAATGTATACCAATCTTGCCCATCGGAGCGTGGTCTAATGGCAAAAGAACGTCAGACATCTCAGCGACTAGGTTCGTTTCCTGATGAGGCCAGAGCAGGGGCTCTGATGGGGGTTTTGGGGTAGAATAGGAAAAATAGTAAAAGAATTTTTTTAAAAAAAATGTATAGCAATCTTCATTTGTTCTCTCCTAATATATTGGCAACATTTTGTTTCATTTCCATATCATTTTTTGTTCAAAAAATGACTTCCACTATCAATTGGTCCATGTTCGAAGATGTAAAATTATGTATATCTTATTATCGTCAATCAGTCGATCCCGTATCCTGCAACAAGCAAAAGATTGATAGGTTGTGGGAAAAAATTCATGCCGATTTTCGAGCAAATTGGGTGATGAACGCCGATGAAATAATTGTAACGGAGGCTAGGTCCCAAATTGCGCTTTCATCTCGATTTGAAAAGCTAAAGAAAAATTTGATTTTGTGGGGGGCTTGTATTGCCTACGCAAGGAGAAATCCAGAATCGGGTGCTAATATACAAGATGAGGTATATAATTGTATTAAATTATTTCATATTGTTTATTTATTTATATTTATTTATTTGAAATTGATTTGTTTAAATTATTAATTTATAAATGCGCAAAGCTCAAACTATGATTGTTGCGCAAAGGAAAAAGACTTTCATGCATTTTGAATGTTGGGAACAAGTCAAGACACATCAAACATTTGCATTTCCCCTACCCATTGTTCCACCGTCGAACACATACGACAATAGTTCCGCGAGTGAGGAAGTGCATGCAAGTAACGTCCCTATTAATTCTTCATTTGAAGATGCGGCATTTTGCACACCCGAAAGTTATCCAGGAGGTTCACCTAGTCCGGTAAGACCTCTGGGAGTAAAGGCGGCAAAAGAAGCAAGGAGAAAGGGTAAGAATGTAACCACTTCATATAACATAGCCCGAGATGAAGCTTTACAATCAATTGCGGAAACCCAAAAAAATCAATTCGCTTTTCAAGAAAATCAACTCGCACTTGCTAGAAAGCAGATGGAGCACAGTCCAATAACACGCCATGAATGTAATGAAATTAGAGGATGAAGCAAAGGTTATGCAAATGAATACCGATATAATGACATCACAGTCTAAGAGGTACTTCTTAAAGAGGAAAGCTGCTATTTTGCGTCGATACGAGGAAGAGAAAGATAATAATGATGGTGGCAACAATTCGGAGGATTATTCAGATTATTACCGTCCATCGCACTACGATGGGTAGTATCTTTAGTATATTTAATTTTATTTGTTGTTATTTAATCTTTATGTAATTCAATTTTACGTGATTCATGTTGTTCAAATATTTCAAATATAAAACTTAATTATTCTCATAGAAATAAATTCCAATCAACAGAAAATTCATTGAAAAAAAACTCGCAAGGGAATTACAACACACAACTTAAAATAATACATATAATCTAATAGTCATAATTATTCACCGGTTTCCATAAACCAATTATGACTTACTAAATCATTCTTAAATTGCATATGAAGATACGCAGACTAAAGATTTGCAAGACGCTTACCAAACACCTGAGATTGTTGAACCCTCTCAATGGGATCATGACGAAATCGACTTGTGATCGACTGGTCCATCATATACTGTAAAGGCACTGTGTGGGTTGTGTGGATCTGCTTCTTCAATCTTTTCAAACTCATCGTCAATAAATTCTTTTTCAACAATCATGTTATGCATTATGATGCAAGATAACATAATCGTTTTCAAGTCACTTTTCTTGTGACACACACCTGCATGAAGTACAATTGCCCAAAGAGACTGTAAGATCCCAAAGCACCTCTCAACATCTTTGCTATATGATTCTTGCTTCTTCGCAAATAATTTCTCAGCATCAGTTTGTGAATTACGAATTGTTTCCACAAATGAAGAGTACCTTGGATAAGTTTCATCAGCCAAATAGTACGTGTCTGCACATGTTTTCTCATTCACTTGTATGTCACTTGAGGAGAGATTCCTTCGAGGCGGCCATCAAATATGTCTGATTGGTAAAATACATTGATATCATTTTGCGCTACAGGCGTACCAATGAAACTGTGCCATATCCATGTGTCGTATGATGCGACAACTTCTAATATAATGGTTGGACGGCCCTTACGACCCGAATATGACCCCTGCCACGCTGTTGGATAATTTTTCCATTCTTAGTGCATACACTCTATACTTCCAATCATACCTGGAAATCCTCGTTGTTCTGCCCTTCTTAGTAGTCGAGTTAAATCTATTGCATTAGGAGATCTTAAATACCGATCCTTATAGTGCTCAACTACTTGAGCGCACCACTTCTTCAAACATTTAAGGGTTGTCGATTCACCCATCCGTGTGATGTCGGCACACTGATCTGCACATGAACAGTATGCCAACATTCGTATAGCGCCGGTCATCTTTTGCTCAGGAAGAAGGCCAAGCACGCCAGCGGCATCTTGTCGTTGGTGCCAGTACACATCATTGTTACAAAGTTTGGTCTTTATACGATTAAAAAGATTACTACTCATACGGTACCTGCGACCAAAGTCTCCTTCCGGAAAAATTGGACGCTCCACAAAGTAGTCCTCTAACAAATTCTGCCCCCTCGATCCTCTGTTTCTTGGTCGATTAGGTCGGCGGCGAGGAGGCACATTGTCAGCATCAGTAATGAGTGAGAAGACATGCTCGAACCAGGCACGAGAGGCTTGCTTGAGGCCATAAAGAGAGCGACGAAGGCGACAAATCATACCTTCAGGAACAGAGTATTCAGGAGGGGGTTTCATGTAAACCTCCTTTTTCAGCTCACCGTTAAGAAAAACATTCTTAACATCGAGTTGAGAGATAGACCACTGACGAATAGAGGCCACAAAAGTAACTGGCTCTGATACCATGTTAAGATGAATTCTGGGTGTATTCATCGTATGCCAAACGACAAATATATAGGGTTACTTACGCAATCAACGATATACAAAAAAATATACATCGAATATACAAACTGCCTAACAGATAATAATAATATCATAAGAATATATATTAATATCTCTAACATGGAAATTCTTATAAAATCTTCCTCATTAGAAAACTGTCAGAAAAGGCGTGGGGTTGTGGATTCTAACAGCAATAATATAGATGAAAAAACCCAGATGCCGATGGATTCATCAGGAAACCCTTCACTACAGTTAAATTCTAATTTTCACCCAGAAGGTAATTCAGTTTTGACAAACCTGAAGTTGAAGGCCAACAAAAAAGAAAAAGAAAAGAAGACCCTGCAGAAACAGCTGCCTCTCAGTTGCCAAAGGTCGTGGGAATAAAGTATGTTACAGGACCAAGAAAGGCCAATAATCCCTCTTTTATTGCTGCTCAAACAAAATTCGAAGAGCTGAGTCTAACATCTATTTCAGCCACAGCTGATTCAGGTAATGGCATATCTCCCACTGCTGCAGACACTCTGAAAATGAAGAAGGCTGGCCAAGCAGATCATAACCCACCTATTCAAGGCGTTGGCTTGGGATGCCACACTGAGCATTCAACTCCTTCCTCTCACACCTGATTGTCAAGGAAAACATAGTAAAAGAAATGAATGCTTTGATGACCCAACAGTGCTTGATGAAGCCATCTGCTTGGCATCTGATTCAAACATTGTTGTAATCAAAGCCCAGGATGTCACGAGTTGAGTTAGAGAACTCCATTGGTGTTAATGAAGCATCTGATCAGGATGAGAAGATACCAGAAAAAACTAAATCTGATCTTCAAACTCAGGTGGAGACTGAGAATAACCATCAACTACGCTGCTCTTTCCCAGAAGGCTCTCCAAAAAGTCACATTCGGATCCTGGACTCCCAACTATCAGCTAAAAGTGAAAAACGCAAAGTAAGTCGAGGATCAAATCAAAAAAATTCCCCGAAGAAAAAGTTTTGAGAAGCTATCTAAAGATGAAAAACCAGTGAAGAAATGGAATTCTGTCAGTCCTGCCACCCCTGACCGAGTTGATCTGGAACACAGAGACCACAGGAATGGTAAGTCTATTTCTTTTCCTAGCTACATGCAGGCCACAGAATCAGCCAAAGCCAAGGTGCATGCCTCAAATTCTCCAAAATCAAGTCCAGATGTGTGCGAAAAGAGATGAATATGATGACCTCTCAGAATAGCTGCCGACAAATTTACTCACGTAGTCCTTCCGATGCTTTAAGCCAGCCAACTCGTGCTGCAACAAACTATGGTTTCATTCAAGGCCGTGTTCCATACATGTTTCCCTACTAGAAAAAAAAAGGGATAGCGGGAGTGCAAGCCCTGTGTTGTCGGCCAAGCTAATTTGGGACGAAGATCCATGGGCTCCGACGGAGACGGCCCATTCACTTCATCTCACTACCCCTCAGTCGGCTGCCACGTCATTTATATATAAAAAAACAAATTTTACGTAACGATGTGCGATATAGATAAATAAAAGTGATTGGTTCATGTTACAATTTTATCTTAATATTTTGTAGGATTTGGCTTGAGAAAATTGAGGATTGTATTAAATTCATAAGTATAATACATCATACCTATATGATATTGAAACTGGATGTATGGTATTATCGAGAGTCGAATCAAGTTAAAAGTGGATAACATGACGACCTTGGGAAAACCTACAATCCTTTGTAAAGTAGAGAAATGTTACTTCGCATGGAAAAGTAGAATAATAAATGGGCTCGACTTGAATAACACAACAGCTCTCTCAATGTGTAGGAAAGTGAGCATACATGCTGACCCTTTTCTTGGTCTTCACTTTCTATATATCTGCAACATGTATCCGAATAGCTAGCTAGCTGGAACATTTCATACAGCTTAGCAGCTCTGCCTTATTAGCTGTGCCACTTTCTTTGACAAGGAATAAGTTCCAAAGCCCTTCCATTTAACACAACTTTGCTTTAGCTTTGGAGCCCTTCCTTCCTTCACTCTCTTTAAACCACTCTTTCCACTTTCAAACCCATTTTCATTTACAAAAATTCTGTCTCATCTTTTTGAACATCATTCCACCCTCCATCCTATCTCAAACTAGTCCTCAACGTGTTGCACTTGTTTTATACTTATTCCGAGTGAATTTCAATTCAAAAATAAGATAATAGAGTTCATTAAAAACTTCTCCTTTTATCTCTTTCTTTCTTTGCGATGTGGAACGATCCAAATGAATGTTTGGATAGTGTCTAACCCAGTACACATGTGTAAAAGACTCCTTTGCATGTTCATGAAGACTTTGCAACAAGAAAGACCATGTTGTTGCTTTTGCTTTAGCATCTCTTTATTTGAAAAACATTCCACTTCTCCATAGAATGAGGCACCCAACATGTAGTAGTCCATAATTTCACCTTTAGCTATCCATTTAAAGGAATTGATGCTTGATATTATCCAAATGCAGTGGGGAGTGTAACCTAGCTAAATGCTAAAATGTGAGCTGCTAGGTCAAGCTTCATGGATTCATAGATGTGCTAAATGCGCTTCACTCTACCTATGCTGATATTTTGAAATAAGGCTCCACCAATACTTGTTGAAACAAAACCCTAACTAAATCCCCATATTTAATAGAATGATGAGGCATGTGGGTGTGGGGGACAAAAAGGAGTGACATTTTGGTGGAAAGGAGGGGAAGTGGGAGGAGCATGAAATTCAGAGAAGACTAGCCTCCTCATCATACCTCTTTCTTTTTTGTACACCACCAAACTCATTATATATTTTCCACTAAAAGGATCAAAATTATGCTCTCTCCCAACAAAACAAAAGTTTCCACCATACTTTTCATGTACATTGCACCATATTTCTTTCCTCAAACTTTCTAAATTAATAAGAAAAATATCTATTTACCTCAAATTCATCATGCACAAAAATGAAAGTTCCAAAACTAGGCATAGGACCAATCATCCCTTTTTACAAGCCTTTCATTATCATTAATGTCAATTATAAATAATATGGAGGACAGAAATCAGATCTAGTATAATGCTACAAAATACAGTCGATCATCATTTTGTATTATTTTTAATACAACATAATTTAAAATTTTAATTATTTTAAAATAAATTTATGTCATTTTGACATAAAAATTAAGCCGTTTTGAAATCGATATATTTGGTTTGATTCGATGGAACCTATCGGATTTGTCAAAACACAAGTCACTATCCTAACTACTATTTCATAGGACTAATTAATAGCTACATAGAAAGTCAACTTGTGTATTCATTTTTTGTACATCTTTTTTCATTTTTATAAAAAAACCAAAGTATCAATTCAAATATGGCTTAAATAAAAGCTTTAAAATTTAGACCCTAAAAGCATTTATTTGAAAATGGACAAATGAGGAAAAATCATGAAAAATAGATTTTATAAAATTTGGAACCCCAAAATAGGAACACTCCAAAAGCCAACTTTTATTTATGTTAAAATCCTTTTATTGACAAGTCCTAATCAATCACAGTTACTACTACTACTTGACCTTAAATTTCAAACTTTTTTATTGTATTTTTGTTAGGTCATGCATGGTGTCTACTAATTTAAATTCACAACAATCCTTGAAAAGATTCCTCAAACGATGTTGCTAGCTAGGCTGCCAATTCATTCCACTTACCATTAATTAAACCTAAACCCTAAATTTAGTAAAAGTGACCAATCTCCATGAAAGCATTAAATTAACAATTTAGATTAGAACCGAATTTAAATAATCTGATTTTCACGTGAGTGCATCTCGGGTCGGTCGGGTCGGGTCAATATTTAAAAATACTGATATTAATTTCAAGATTCGAATAGTTTAAAGGCGTTGTGTTGTGTAGTGCGTGTGAGAGTTTGGAGCTTTAGCAACGGCTTGCTTGCTTTTGAAGTGGCTAACAGCAGCATACCCACTCTCTCACCTAATGTGCTTGGCGACTTCCACGACGACGACGACGACGACACGCTCCTTCGATCGATCAAACCCCAGCTTTGCCCAGATCCGAAGCTCCGGATTTTGTGTACACCATCCCCTTGATCTGAACTGCCAACTTCCCGTCGGTTTCTTTGTTTTCGGTTCCGCATTTCTTCCAGGTGAGGCGAACACCGACGCCGAACTTGTTTCTCTGTGCCGCTGCTTCTGATGATTTGGTCGCCTGATTGTTTGGTTCTTTATTGTGATTTTGTGCGGTTTGGTTCGAGTCGGTGCTGCTGTGTATTTGGTTGGAGCTGTCGACGTTGTACATTTCCATTCCTGGATCAGTTTTGGCGTTTGTTTGTTTTTGGTAGGATGATTTTTAGAAGAATGATTTTGGTGCTGGACTCGCTTACCTAATACATACAGCATTCAAGATAGTGACTCGTTTCTGGTGAAGTACTGAGTAATGGATTCTAAGAAAAATTGGTACTATGTTTGTTTATGTTTCCAGAGTGGGCCTGTATTTTTGGATCAATTATTGTTCTTATAGATTGAATTTGATGTCTGTGAGTTCGGTAGTGATGGTCTTAGCTGTGTGTAATTGTTCATTTATGCATTACGTATCTTTTCTTAACAGCCGTATGATATGTTGTCCAATTTTATTGCTGGTGGGTTGGATATATTAAGCTTCAATGTTTGATTGTCAATTAAACTAGTGAGGCAGAAATGGAGCGGCGATGGCCATGGAAGAAAAAGTCTTCTGACAAGGCAGCACTTGAGAGAGCAGCTACAGCGGCAGCTTTAGAGTCTGCCACTGCTTCTTTGGTTTCTGTTGGATCTATTCCAAGTCAGGTGGGTTGATTTCATATGTTTGATTCGTGATTCATTTGCCAGTTCTTGCTAAATCATATTACTGATATTTTACTGGGTTCCATCCGCGCTTGCCATTTGTAAATATGTGAACTATTTGATTTGTGTAAGAGGACGCTTGGTCTACTCATTACTAACAGAGTTGTTTTGATTTTTCCTATGTTTGTTATTTTCTCTGCTAATTAGATCGTTAATGTTCTCGTTTTGTTTGTATTACATATGTATCAGTTTTTATCTGTTAGTTTTGTAGTGCAATCTAGAGTTTCATTCAATTGCAAGTCCCACTTCTATTCACGGCGTTGGTATTTTATACTTTCAGCAGGAAAGTTACAAGAAACCGAACTATGTCCAGATTTCGGTGGAGTCGTATTCGCATTTCACAGGGTTGGATAATCAAGTGAAGACATATCAGGAGCAGTTTCTGACATTAGATAATCAAGTGAAAACTTATGAGGAACAATTTCAGACATTGGAGAACCAAATTGAAGAGTTAAATGAAAAGCTATCACAGGCATGGTCAGAGGTAGAAACCAAAGAAAATCTTGTAAAGCAGCATGCCAAAGTCGCTGAAGATGCCGTTGTAGGTAAATTCTGCAATCGCAACTTCATAAAAGATTTAAACTAGTTTTGGCTTTCATCTTGTAAATCCTCCTATTTTGAATATAGCACCCACAATAAGATTTAGCATCTTTCTTGTGAGTAAAAGTTTATTTAGTTTTCCACTTAACAAGAATGAGTACCAGTTATCCCTATCATATGCAGGTTGGGAGAAAGCTGAAACAGAAGCGATTGCCCTACAAAGTCAGGTGGATTCTCTCAAAATTTCGAAGCGTACTGCTGAAGACCGGGCTGCTCATCTTGATGGTGCTCTCAAGGACTATATGCAACAGATAAGAAATATGAAGGACGGGCATGCCCAAGAATTGCGTGATGTCATTTTTTCTAAGACAAAACAGTGGGACAAAATAAAGTATGAGCTTGAAACAAAAATAGCAAACCTAGACCATCAACTCCTCATGTCTGATGCTGAGAATGCTGCACTTTCAAGATCGCTGCAAGAGCGAGGTAATTTGATAGTTCAGATAAATGAAGAAAAATCACAAGCTGAGGCAGAAATTGAATTTTGGAAGGGCAAAAATGTATCATGTGAAAGGGAAATAAACTCCTTGAAGTATGAACTTCATGTCTCATCTAAAGAACTGGAGATCCGTACTGAAGAAAAGAATATGTCTGTTAAGTCTGCAAGTGTTGCTAACCAGCAGTATCTGGAAGGGGTCAAGAAGATAAGTAAGCTCGAGGAAGAATGTCAGCGATTGCGTGGTCTTGTGCGTAAAAAGTTGCCTGGCCCTGCTGCACTTGCACAAATGAGGTCAGAAGTCGAGACTTTGGGTCGAGAATATGGTGACAATCGAACAAAGAGGTCTTCTAAACCTTCTAGCCCATACTCCCCGTTGCCTGAATTTAACTTTGACAATTCACAGAAGTTCCAGAAAGATAATGAGTTCCTCACGGATCGTCTACTGGCAATGGAGGAAGAAATGAAGATGTTGAAAGAAGCTCTTGCGAAGCGCAATAGTGAACTGCTGGTGTCGAGGAATGTATGTGCTAAGAGCGCTAGCAAGGTCCGAAGTTTAGAAGCACAACTCCTTAGTCATAATAAGGGTCCCCTAAAAACAAAAATTGCAAGCACTACGCATAGTTTGGCCTCAATTTCTGATGATGGTATTGACGATTTGGTAAGCTGTGCTGATTCATGGACCACTGCTTCCGCTTCTGAGCGCTCCCAATCCAAGAAAGACAAATTCGTAAGGCCAAATAAATCTGATGTGCGTAAACTGGAACTCATGACTGACTTTCTAGAGATGGAAAAACTTGCACGTACATCGAGTGAATCAAATGGATCTATCACTCATCCAGACAGGTTAGACATGAATAGTCATGAAGCTTCAAAAATGGATGCTGCTGTTGGAGTGGCCACTTGTGATCTTCAGTATGGAAAGCTCTGTGATTCATATCCTGCTGGAAGTTCTCCCTCATCTGTCAAGGTAACCTCACTGCATGCTGAAATAGATTCGGACCAGTCGCCCGTATTGAAGTTACGAACTAGCATCTTGTCAGTGTTTGAATCCCTATCCATGGAAAGTGACATTGTAGAAACGGTTGAGAGCATCAAAAGCATTCTCCATAGTATACACCCTATGGATTCTCAAACCTCAAAATATGCTGTAGCTGAAATAAAGTTTTCTGATCCTCAGAGTGATGGCATGACCACAGTGGTTGAAAATCTGTCATCCCAAAATAGCAGCCAAGTATTGCATTCATTAAGTGAAGACCTTTCCGTTGCCATTTCTCAAATCCATGATTTTGTGCTATCTTTAGGAAATGAATTTCGTGCAGTTTTGGCATCATCGGGGGACATCAATGGTTTGATTGAGAAGTTTGAGAAGTTTTCTATAGCAATTGACGACAGTCTCCATGGTAATCGAAGATTGGGTGACTTTTTTATGGACCTTGCTCATATTTTAACGGCGGCTAACAATTTCAGTTTCAGCATTTTAGCTCCTAGCTCACGCGATGGTGAAATCAATAGTTCCGATTGTGTGGACAAGGTTGCTTTACCAGAGAATAAGCTAACCCACTATGATATCGTGAGGGAAAGGTATCCAAATGGTTGCTCAGACATACCTGACTCCCCATATCCGGAGCTTCTGCCCAACGTAAGTTCAACACCAGGGATGGAATCCAGCAAACCATATTCGTCGTTGAATGAGCTGAAAGAATTACTGTTGACAAAAGAGAGATTGGCTAAAAATCTGGAAGATACAAAGTCCCAGTTTGTCGAAGCAGAGCAGCTTATCGCGGAGCTCAAGTCACAGTTGGAAGCTGCTGAAACATCGAATAGTTTGGCCGCAACACAGCTGAAGTGTATGGCAGAGTCATACAGATCTCTTGAAAAACATGCAAATGAATTAGAATCAGAAGTTGATCTTTTGAGAGAGAGAACAAAATCTTTGGAGTTTGAAATTCAAAATGAGAAGAAAAATAATCAGAATACGGTGGAAACCTGCAATTACCTCCAAGAGCAACTGGAAAGGTATGGCATAAAACATCGTTACACATATCATCAATTAATTAGAAAATCCTCATCCACTCTTCTTATGATTAATCACAATCATGGTTAAAGTTCCCAGAGGATGGCATTGTACTTATATATGCTGCGAACCCAAAGGTGCATAGTTCAATAATTTTATGAGATGACTGATCTCACTTATATTTAGTCACATGAATGCTGATGTCATAATCCTCTGAGCCGTGACTCTCATTCAATTGTAGCTGATGCAAGTTACATCCAAAGTCCTATATGAATTGCTATGAAACTCTTCTAATTTAATGAGAACATTGGACGTGTGTGATTTTTAAGACGCCGCATATTTTTCTCATTTGTTTCAATGCCCTTGCAGGAATAGAGACATGTTAGCATCTTCAGAGTATGGAACTGACTACAAAATGCAGCAGGTAGGTTTCTCGTGTTTTGGCTGTCTGATCAGGCAAGTCAGTAATCAATCAATAAATATATGTTAGTTCTGTTGAAGAGGAGAGGAAGCATTTCATTACGAAAAAATGAACTATTCTATTCTCTACTAAATTAGCTACTTTCGAACTTCAGGAAATAGAGTTAGCAGCTGCTGCGGAGAAGTTGGCTAAATGTCAAGAAACCATATCTCAGCTAGGGAAGCAGTTTGAATCTCTGCGGCCTCGAGCAGAGGTTCTTGGATCTCCTCAGAGTGAGGGAGGCCAAGTGAATGGAGTTGATCAAACCAAGAAGAGAGCTGTTGCAAGGACCTCTGTCGACCCATCAAACTCCGAAGCGAGCACTTTACCTAGATCACCAACTAGTTCCTCAAAGCTTCCAAGGCACAGGCATACCTCGTCAGGAGGATCTATCTTATTTTCCACACCAACACCAGAGAAGCACACTGGTGCGAGTTTCCGCAGAATATTTACTTCAAAAAGAAACATGTAGGCACACACCCATTATCAACCAATGCCATTTTGTAGGAGATATGGCTCCTCACAACCTGTCACAAAAGTGTCCATATTTTCAGCTATTATCCGCAATGTATTGGAAAGTATGTAGTTATAGTCACAGTGAGTGGCCACTTGGTCTCACACTCCTTTAAAGATGCTATTGAAATAAAGTCTTGCAATTGCCACATCTAGCCATAAATCTCTCATTCACGCACCCTAATGAATGATGTTATTGAGTTCTAACGAACTAACTAATATATTTACATTTAAACCGAGTCAAGTAAGTGAGAGTCAGTCTCATATGAATATGTTGTGTTCTAAGGATCATCTAATCAATAACTCCATTATTCGATTAGATTATTGAAGGGTCGAATTGTCAACTTATTATTCATTTCTCAAAAGAATCGCTACCATAAAACATGAATAAGACGACCCTTAATATGATAGATGGTGCTTACGATAATGACTTTGTATCTAATGATGTATTATGTTGACAAGTAAGATAACGTTTATCTAGAAAACTAATATACGGTTGATTTCAGTGTGATTATTACTTTTTGTCTCGCCATCATTTATAAGATATACTAATATATAAAAACCTAAGACACTAATTGAGCCGAATGTAAATCTACATATAAATTTAATGAGTTAAGTGTCTTAGTTCAAGAGGTTTGATAAAGAGAACTATCAAAAGCAAGAACGCCTGAAAAATGATTGGATATATATTCACCTTCCAAATTATAATATTTAATGATGGCATTATCTTGACTTTTGAATAGAGCACGAAACATTTGGTAAATCCTACAAAATTTAGTTGGTTGTTTCATAAGATATATGACAGGTGTATTTTTTATCCATTAAATTGGCAGTTTATGTTTTAGGGGTAAAGTTGCAGTCAAACACAATTTATAACCTTGGTACCAATGGTCAATCCAAAGAGCAAGCTTGAACGTGTACCAAGTAAGAAAATATTTTTACTTAGCTATTCTTTCAAGAAAATATTATTTATTTCTTATTGTATCATAATGACAACATAGATTTGTATCAATGATAAAATCATTTCAGAATCATACTTCACCCGTGTGTATTCATTCATGTAGCAAAACATATAGTTACTCAAATCACGCGATGAATGGGAATAAAACAATGCATGCTCAAAGTAAGCCAAACACTCATGAATCATGCTTTTCGCTACACATCTTGTACTACGAATCCCTCCAGCGATGCGTGCACTCAATTAATCCTAGCCATTAAAATCCAATAAACATTGGTAACTACTAATTACCTTAGAAACATATTCGAATATATTATTCAAATAAGTGATATTAACTCCCATACCAAATCATATACTACAAGTGTATAGCTACTATGCTTATATATCAATCCTACATAATTTATGTTTATTACCTAAACTAAGGTGATATTGGTTCTTAAGCTAATCATTCTTAAGACAAATTCGCATAGAACATACCATAAGCGATGTAGGATGACATATTTATGTATAATTTGAAATAAAATCTATATTAAATCTCATGAAAAGAATTCATACTAGACAGCATTCGCAGGATCCCAGAGTAATATGACTACTCATGATCCATCATAAGACAACTAGAATACATGAGTAAGATAGATCTCACGAAGAAGAAACCAAGAGATAAAGAAGGGTTCTTCACTACGAAGTCGAATCTTCAATCCTCCTCTTTAGTCTTTTTGTAGCTCTTGGTAAAAAGGTCGCTCAAAATCAGGATCTTCAACTTAAGGGTTTAAGTCTCTATTAATAGTGGAATCGATTGGGCTGATTTAGGAAATTTAGATTTAGATCATTTCAATGCTGCAACGGTGCTTTGCAAAAGAGAGGCGCCATTTTGGTTCTAGAGGCGTTGTTTCGTCTAGGAAAGTGGGTATCTCAGATTCCTCTTCCGATTCTTGTCTTGGTTACCATGCGGATTTGACCATTTAAACCTTTGAATTTCATCTTAGTGTAAAATTAAAATGTGTAGTCATTTGAGTTAGCTTTCTAATAAGCTATGACACATTCCAATGGAAATATCCTTGTGTGATGGGCAGACTTTCGAAGATGAATATGTCAAATATTCTCAAATTTGGTATTTGCCTAAATCTTTGTGTAATGCCTTGATTTGATCCAAATGAACTACAAAAGTTCAATTTAATAGTCTGTCACATATAACAAGAGTAAAGTGGTAAAATGAATCTAGAAAGCCCTGTAAATGAATAATAATCTATTGTAAATGAGTGAATATTCAGTCAATAAGTCGACCAATTAGAAAACTCCACACTTAGGGTTTTTGTTCATTCTGAACAAATATTAAGCTCATGTCAATAAAATAAATTCAATAATATATCAACATTTAAGATTCACAACCATTCATTTTAATTACTCATTCAAATTTCATGCAATTATTACAATGAAAGTAAGGAAAACTAAACTAATCTTAACTCACTTTCACGAGAATCACGAATGCATTTTGCACATTGATCAGTCGATTTATCGACTAAACATTCACTCATTTATAAAGAATTTCTGTTAATTTTTCGAACTTATTGTTGTTATTTTACTGCTTGTTTCAAGTCAAAGTTCACCAAATTGAAGCTCATATACCAAATGTTCGACAAGACTCTAATGAGCAAGAACAAATGATAAAAACTTGGCCCGTTCCTGCGCCCGTCCCATCATTAGATCGGAACTTGGCCCATTCACTTCATCTCGCTACCTGTCGCGACGTCATCTATATTTAGAAAAACAAGTTTTATGTAATATTTAACGATGTGGAATAAAGATAAATAAAATTATTGTGTGAAATTTTCTTCAATTAGTGATATCGTCTAATCTTGATGATTCATTCTTATTACAGTTTTATGTTAATATTTTGTAGGATTATATTAAATTCTCATAAGTATAATACATCATACCTATATGGTATTGAAAGTGGATGTATGTTATTATCGAACCTATGTCAAAAACATGAGGACCTTGTGATACATGCAAAACCTGGAATCTTTTTTAACTTAGAGAAAGGTTAATTGGCATGGAAAAGTGGAATAATGAAATGGGCTCGGCTTTCTTATTGAATAACACAAGAGTAGAAAAGCTCACTAGCTCCATTCATAGGCTGTGTGCACTGCCCATTACCCTTTTCTTGGTCATGGGCAGTGCACACAATACTTTCTGCCTTATCGGACTCCACCACAAGCACAATCAACGAATCAATATTAAGGCTAACCTTCGAAGCTGGTTCAAATATTACACCAAATGTTAACTTTTCCCGCGCCACTACAAGAGCGTCCTCTGCCGCCTTAGACACCTCCTTTGTCGTCTTTGTCATTGCCGCTCATCCGTAATCGTCGGCTCTAATACCAAATGTTCGACAAGACTCTAATCAACAAGCACACATGATAAAAACTTGGCCCGTTCCTGCACTCGTTCCATCACTAAATCAGAACTTGGTCCATACACTTCATCTCGCTATCCGTCCGCCTATCGCGACGTCATCTATATTTAGAAAAACAAGTCTTATGTAAAATTTAACGATGTGGGATAAAGATAAATAAAAGTGTTGTGTGGAATTTTCTTCGATTAGTGATATCCTCTAATCTTGATGATTCATTCTTATTAAAGTTTTATGTTAATATTTTGTAGGATTGTATTAAATTCTCACAAGTATAATCCATCATACCTATATGGTATTGAAAATGTATGTATGTTATTATCGAGAGCCGTACCATGTTAAAAACATGAGGACCTTGCGATACATGCAAAACCTATAATCTTTTGTAAAGTAGAGAAATGTTAGTTGGCATGGAAAAGTGGAACTGAAATGGGCTCGGCTGTCTTATTGAATAACACAAGAGCAGGAAAGCTCACAAGCTCCATTCATAGGCTGTGTGCACTGCCCATGACCCTTTTCTTGGTCATGGGCAGTGCACACAATACTTTATGTCTTATCGGACTCCACCACATGCACAATCATAGACGAATAAATATTAAGGTCACCTATCTTTGAGGCTGGTTCAAATGTTACACCAAATGTTGCCCTTTTCCCGAGCCACTACAAGAGCATCCTCCGCCGCCTTACACACCTCCTCTGTCATTGCCGCTAATGTGTAACCATCGGCTCTGATACCAAATGTTCGACACATGCAAACATGATAAAAACTTGGCCCGTTCCTACGCTCGTTCCATCACAAGATCAGAACTTGGCCCATTCACTTCATTTCGCTACCCGTCCGCCTGTCGCGACGTCACCTATATTTAGAAAAACAAGTTTTATGTATGATTTAACTATGTGGAATAAAGATAAATAAAAAGGTTGTGTGGATTTTTCTTCGATTAATGATATCCTCTAATCTTGATGATTCATTCTTATTACGATTTTATGTTAATATTTTGTAGGATTGTATTAAATTCTCACAAGTATAATACATCATACCTATATGGTATTGAAAGTGGATGTATGTTATTATCGAGAGCCGAACCATGTTAAAAACATGAGGACCTTGGGATACATGCAAAACCTGGAATCTTTTGTAAAGTAGAGAAATGTTAGTTGGCATGGAAAAGTGGAATAATGAAATGGGTTCGGCTTTCTTATTGAATAACACAAGAGCAGGAAAGCTCACAAGCTCCATTCATAGGTTGTGTGCACTGCCCATGACCTTTTTCTTGGTCATGGGCAGTGCACACAATACTTTCTGTCTTATCGGATTCCACCACATGCACAATCATAGCCGAATCAATATTAATGTCACATACCTTTGAGGCTGGTTCAAATGTTACACCAAATGTTGCCCTTTGCTCGCGCCACTGCAAGAGCTTCCTCCGCCGCCTTAGACACCTCCTCTATCGTCTTGTCATTGCCGCTCATCCGTAACCGTCGGCTCTGATACCAAATGTTGGACCAAAATCTCATCAGCAAGAACAAATGATAAAAGCTTGGCCCGTTCCTAGGCCCGTTCTATCGCTAGATAGGAACTTAGCCCATTCACTTCATTTCGCTACCCGTCCGCCTGTCGCGACGTCATCTATATTTTAAAAAGCAAGTTTTACGTAAGTTTTAACGATGTGGGATAAAGATAAACAAAAGTGTTGGGTCGAATTTTCTTCGATTAGTGATATCGTCTAATCTTGATGATTCATTCTTATTATAGTTTTATGTTAATATTTTGTAGGATTGTATTAAATTCTCACAAGTATAATACATCATACTTATATGGTATTAAAAGTGGATGTATGCTATTATCGAGAGCCGAAACATGTTAAAAAATATGAGGACTTTGAGATACATGCAAAACCTGGAATCTTTTGTAAAGTAGAGAAAGGTTAGTTGGCATGGAAAAGTGGAATAATGAAATGGGCTCGGCATTCTTATTGAATAACACAATAGCAGGAAAACACACAAGCTCCATTCATAGGTGTGTGCACTCCCCATGACCCTTTTCTTGGTCATGGGTAGTGCACACAATACTTTCTGCCTTATCGGATTTCACCACAGGCACAATCATAGACGAATCAATATTAAGGCTCGCCTACTTTCGAGGCTGTTTCAAATGTTAGATCAAATGTTGGACTTTGCCGCGCCACTGCCAGAGCGTCCTCCTCCGCGTTAGACACCTCCTCTGCCGTCTTTGTCATTGCAGCTGATCCGTAACCGTCAGCTCTTATACCGAATGTTGGACCACAATCTCATCAGCAAGAGCAAATGATAAAAACTTTGCCCGTTCCATCGCTAGATCGGAACTTGGTCCATTCACTTCATCTCGCTACCAGTTCACCTGTCGTGATGTCATCTATATTTTAAAAAAGCAAGTTTTACATAAGATTTAACGATGTGGGATAAAGATAATTAAAAGTGTTGGGTTGAATTTTCTTCGATTAGTGATATCGTCTAATCTTGATGATTCATCTTTATTGCAATTTTATGTTAATATTTTGTAGGATTATATTAAATTCTCACAAGTATAATATATCATACTTATATGGTATAGAAAGTGGATGTATGCTAGTATCGAGAGCCGAAACATGTTAAAATCATGAGGACCTTGGGATACATGCAAAACCTGGAATGTTTTGTAAAGTAGAGAAAGGTTAGTTGACATGGAAAAGTGGAATAATGAAATGGGCTCGGCTTTCTTATTGAATAACACAATAGCAGGAAAGCTCCAAGCTCCATTCACAACCTCACAAGTTCCAAAGCCCGCCATTTAACACAACTTTGATTTAACTTTGAAGCCCTTCCTTCACTCTCTTTCAACAACTCTTCTTCAATATTTCCACTAGAAAAATTATGTCCATCTTTTTGGCCCCAGATGAACATCTTCATCCACCCTCCATCCTATCCCTAAACTAGCCACAACATGCTGCACTTGTTTTATACTTATTTCGAGTGAATTTTAACTCAAAAATAAGATAATAGAGTTCGTTAAAAACTTTTTCTTTATCTCTTTCTTTCTTTACGACGTTGACGAGTAGTAATTTTGTACTCCAAAATTCAGTGAATATGAAGTTCTAGTGCAGGTCAAAAATAATTTGTAAACCGAAGTATTTCGGGTCGTCCAAGGACAAATTATGCTTATGCACTATGTAAAATCTAGTTCTGTTTAGCTATCTCGATTCGTGAATTGATTTTCTGTAATGGTTTGGACTAAGACAAGCAAGCTAAGATTAAATTGCCAAATTTCGAGAAGATTCCAAGGTTGATTTCACTTGCCTAGTGTTTTCTAATAAAGTGACAAAGATGAATGGATGATTGAAGACTATAGAGGTTATGAATAGATCAAATCTTCTAAACTAGCTTTCGCTCAATTTCGAATATCAATTTATTACGGAAGTCGAATCTCAATCTCTCAATATGTTGATTCGCTCTAACATCCTCCACTAATCACAAACCGTCGTTATGATGATTAGTAAAAGAGTTCGGATTAAGCTTACCTAACCTCTAACTTATCTCTTTACGCTACTTTCGTATGTCAATAAGATCAAAGCCGGTTTTGCTCTCATCTTTCCTAAGTATGTATCTCTCAATAACGTACTTAAGTTAAAATGGATGTCATGCTGGTATTCTTTCAAACATCTAGCATGCATAACTTAACATACTTGAGTAAACCGTAATCCATCTATCATCCACCTAAACTTTCATTTAGAACACCATCACAATACTTTTGAACACACTAGACAAGATTCATCAATCCTTGGAACGAAGTAGATTACTCACGATACATGGAAAATGTTTTCATTGCTTTCATGGATATAAATCGAGTTACGAGTCAGATTCTCTAATGAAAACAAACTATTACAACCACGCACTAGAGTAACGTAAGGATCGAAGCACCTCTTTTCTTCATTCTTCTCTTCTCTCGTTCGTCCTCCTCCCAGTCTTGTTCGTCATTCTCTTTCTTTTCATTCGATCCCCCCTTTTATCCTCCTTCTTTCAACGATTAAAATTCTGTGTAAAATTGCTGCGCTGTCCGTATCGGTCATACCAATACAGTCGATATGACCGATACGATTTTATCCACTCCGCACGGTCGATACGACCTCAGCTGAAAATCAAAGATTCGACACGGTCGTATCGACCGTGCCGAACGTATGGATACGATCAGTTCGGGCGGTACGTCAGTATGGGCTTGGGGCAATTTGACATATTCCTCAGCTCTTTTGCATGCAGTTACCTCTAACTTTACTCTCCATGGCGCCTGAGCTGATTGGCTCTGAAACAAGAAGGAGAGAGTGCATAATGGTCATAATACTCCAAAAATGAATGAAAACGATCAATAAACGCACGCGTTTGATCGGTCGGGAATCCAACCGATCAAATGTCGCCCAAATGAATGTTTCCATAGTGTCACACATGTGTAAAAAACTCCTTTGCATGTTCATGAAGACTTTGCAACAAGAAAGTTCATGCTGTTGCTTTTGCTTTAACATCTCCTTATCATCGCATTGAAAAAAAAATTCCACTTCTCCATAAAATGTCTACTCTATAGAATGAGGCACCCAACATGCTATGTTCTTTTGTACATGTAAAGTACTTATTTAAGTAAATATAAGTAAAGTATAAGTACATATAAGTAAATATAACTATTCATCATCTCTTTTATCAACATACCACCACCACTATTCATCATCTCTTTCATCATCTCTTTCATCAACACACCACCACCACTATTCATCATCTCTTTCATTACTTTAAGTTAAGTTAAGTCAAATTAAATATTAAATTAAATTATTTTTTATTGGTGGTAGTGTTGTGGTCATGGCGGTGGTAGTTGTGATTGTGGTGGTGGTGGTGCTGTGTTGTGGCAATGGTGGTGGTAGTGGAGTGGGGTTGTTGGTGGAGTTAAGTTAGGTTAAGTTAAGCTAAATTAAGTTAAATTATTATTTTTTATTGGTGGTGGTGGTAGTGTTGTGGTAATGGTGGTGGTAGTGATGTTGTGATGGCGGTGGTGGTGTTGTGTTGTGGTAATGATGGTGGTAGTGGACTGGTGGTGTTGTTGGTAGAGTTAAGTTAAGTTGTTAAATTAAATTAAGTTAAGGTAAGCTAAATTAAGTTAAATTATTATTTTTTATTGGTAGTGGTGGTAGTGTTGTGGTAATGGTGGTGGTAGCGGTGTTGTGATGGTTGTGATAGCGGTGTTGTGATGGTGGTGGTGGTGGTGTTGTGTTGTGGTATGGTGTAATGGTGGTGGTAGTGGAATGGTGGTATTGTTGGTGAAGTTAAGTTAAATTAAATTAAATTAAGTTAAGTTAAGTCAAATCAAGTTAATTTAAGTTAAGTCAAGTCAAGTCAAATTAAGTTAATTCAAGTTAAGTTAAATTAAATTTTAATTTGTTTATTGGTGGTGTGTTGTTTTGATGTTTGTGGTGGTTGCGGTGGTGGGATGTTTTGTTGGTGATGAATAGTACATTTAAGTAAAGCATAAGTACATATAAGTGAATATGTTGGCGAATTGAATGAAGTTTCAATTCTATAAATGATGGAACATGTAGATAAAAGTTTGTGAATATATTATATTTAATGAAGTGTTTCTAGTGATGAAAGACATGCATCATTATTGTTATATTAAATCAAGTGTTACATCAATTTAATATAACATAAATGAAGTAACTCTATCAATTATCTAATCGATTTGGTACCTTAATTCAATTTAATCAATTCAATTTGATTCAATATAATCAAATCAATATAAAACAAATTAAATTGAAGATGATAACTCGAATTATTAAATTGATACCCAAATAAACAAATTACTCAAAGTAGAACGGAATAAAGATACAAGCAGACCAGAGTGAGTTGAGGCTCGTTAGACGATTTCCTTAAAGCTTTTATGTCGTCCCACTGGGTGCTTGGAAATGACAAGAGCTTCCAGGATACAACAACTAGTGAGTATTCCTTTTTGCACCACAAGGTAATACTCCGGCGAACCAAACTTATGCAAACAACTATCACCAAGGAAATACTCAAAAGAGTATGAAGAACTCAAAAGAAAAATCAGCCGGCTATCAAGGGAGAAGATATTGGAAATGAGAGATGTTGTTGTGTGAGTTGTGTTCTTCAAGCCCTCATTTGCACCTCCTTTTATAGGGGAGGATGGGGTAGCCCATCATAATGGTATTGTAAATGCCAAATGTCCTCTTAAAGACACCAAACTGAATGTTCCAAAGGGACTCTTGGTCTCACAATGAAATCCATTTTGCATAAAACTAAAATCAACTTTCAATGCTCTTGAAAAGATCTCTCATTAGTGCATAGCCATTATTAAGGCTACATCTTCAAGTTTTCCATGCTATTGAAAAACGAATAGCCCAAAAACATTATGATGTCATAATCAAGATAAATCTTTATTTCTTCTAAGGCTTTTCACTTGACCTATGTAAATGCTCTCCATAAATTTGAGCATTTCATTTCATTCATTTTGGCTTCAATTTGGACATGTAAATAATTGATTTTGTCCTTTCATTTGTAGGCATTTAAATTCAATTAAATACTTTTCTTATATAAATATGGTCACACCACATTTTCTTCATACTTAGTTCATCAAATTTTCCAACAAAATATAAGTAAATATAAGTACAATAATAAAGTTTAAGTACGAAATATAAGTACAAAAGAACACACTCGTAATAGTCCATAATTTCAACTTTAACTAGCTAGCTATCCATTTAAATGGATCTTGATATTATCCAAATCCACTGGGGAGTGTAACCTAGCTCAAGTTTCATGGATTCATACATATGTGCTAAATATCTATGCTGATATTTTGAAATAAGGTAGGAAACCCTCCCTCTCTCCACCAATGCTTGTTGAAAATAAATAAGTAACATAAGCTTTTTCTAGCCCCAAGCGTTTCATCCTACATACTTCTTTTTCATCAAATTTTCCAAGTGGAACAGAAACAAAACCCTAACTAAAGGAGTGACATTTTTGTGGAAAGGAGGGGAAGTGGGAGGAGCATGAAATTCAGAGAAGACTAGCCTCCTCATCATACCTCTTTCTTTTTTGTACACCACTAAAATCATTATATATTTTCCACTAAAAGGATCAAATTCATGCTCTCTCCCAACAAAACAAAAGTGCTTAATTCATTATTTTGCTTCAATTTTCAAAGGGCACGCGTCTAAAATGGACAATCTTGTTAATATTTTTCATTTACATCGCTCCATATCATTTCCACCATATTTATTTCCTCAAACTTATCTTTTCATCCCAAATTCATTATGTACAAAAATGAAAGTTTCAAAACTAGGCAACTGACCACTTATCCATTTTTACAAGCCATTCATTATCATTAATGTCAGCTAATAATTATTGAGTATATAATATGGAGGACAAAAATCAAATCTAGTACAGTGCTACAAAATACAATCGATCATCGTTTTGTATTATGTATTTGTAATACGACATAAAATAAAGTTATGTAGTTTTAATAGTAAAATTAAATAGTTTTGCATGAATCTAACCGATTTGTCAAAATATAAGTCACTATCCTAACTTCTTTGTTGGATCGTGGTTAATGTTCTGTAGTGAGTAACAAAGGGTTTTGTTCCTCACCAGGTAACAAAGCAGCGGAAAGTAAATTATGCAGAAAGTAATGGACTTGCTCAGCAATTTATAGTGGAAACTCGTGTATCTTAAAAGATACCTGAGAGAAAAACCACTACCTTCTAACAAACTAGAAGGATTTCGAAATATTCTTGTATTTAGATGTTTGATCGGTTACACTTGATGTTATACCACAAGCAACCAGACACTTCGGTTCACTGTTTGCTGGGGTATTCTCCAAGAGACAGCCACCCCACAAATAGCACTTACTTTTTGACACAGACTATAAAGCCGTCTTCAGTTCCCTCCCGAGTAGCGAACTTCTCCTTTCTCAACTTCTTGGCGGTGTAGTCTTCCGAGCCTTAGCTATTACGCTGATGGGTGTCGAGGATCTTTTCCAATTCGCTGCCCAGGTCGAAAGCTCTGCCTTCTCCTTTATCTCGTTCTCCTTGGAAAAAGCCCTTGATTTGCTCAACCGCAAATCCCTGATTTGTTGGGCAACAAACCCAGATTTACCTTTCAAATTCGGAATTAAATCTCTAAGGTTATCAAGAATTATCCCATAATAATCTTGATAATCTTTGACCAGATCTTGTATTTAGATGTTTGATCGGTTACACTTGATGTTATACCACAAGCAACCAGACACTTCAGTTCACTGTTTGCTGGGGTATTCTCCAAGAGACAGCCACCCCACAAATAGCACTTCCTTTTTGACACAGACTATAAAGCCGTCTTCAATTCCCTCCCGAGTAGCGAACTTCTCCTTTCTCAACTTCTTAGCGGTGTAGTCTTCCGAGCCTTAGCTATTACGCTGATGGGTGTCGAGGATCTTTTCCAATTCGCTGCCCAGGTCGAAAGCTCTGCCTTCTCCTTTATCTCGTTCTCTTTGGAAAAAGCCCTTGATTTGCTCAACCGCAAATCCCTGATTTGTTGGGCAACAAACCCAGATTTACCTTCCAAATTCGGAATTAAATCTCTAAGGTTATCAAGAATTATCCCATAATAATCTTGATAATCTTTGACCAGATCTTCTCAATCTTGATCCTTATTTTGCTCAGAGAATCTAGCTAGAGATCGTAATCTCAAAGATTCTATCAGCTCCTGCTTTTGTGCTGCAATTTCCGTTCCAGAGATCGTTCCCTGCACACTCAAGTAGCGTTATTAATTAGGTATTTGTCTCATCAAAAATAAGGAGTGGATATACTCCAACATTCTTCATATGAGTAATTAATACCTACAAAGAGTCACCATTTGTATTTCATTTTTATAGTATGAAATCAAATATGGCTTAAATAAAAGCTTTAAAATCAAGACCAAAGTAAAAGCATTTTTATTTTTGAAAATGGACAAATAAGGAAGAATCATGAAAAATAGATTTTTAAAAAATTATAAAATTTGGAACCCCAAAATAGGAACACTCCAAAACCCAACTTTTATTTATCTTATAATCCTTTTATTGACAAGTCCTAATCCAATTACAGTAACTGCTTGACCTGTTTTTTAATTCCACTTAAAAAAATTCAAACTTTGTTATTGTCTTTATGTTAGATCATTCTGAGTGCTAATTTAAATTCACAACAATCCAATATTTAGAAAAGAAAAAAAATAAGATAGCGAGAGTGTAAGCCCCGTTCTGTTAGTCCGAACGGACCGAGTGAATGACTGTGTTATCGGCCAAAGTAATTTGAGACCAAGATATATATGAGCTCCGCACGCGTCTCAGCCCATGACCTCGGTCTCAAATACAACCCAGAAAGGCGCTGCATCTCTGCAGAGTCTGGCCCGGGGACTTTCCTGGGCCCGATCCATGAATGGAAAACGGCCCACTCACTCCACTCCACTATCCGTATATCTGTAGCGAGGTCAACTATATTTGAAAAAGGAGTTTTATAAAATATCTAACGATGTGGGATAAACACCCATTCTCTCACGACGACGGCGACACTCTCCTTAGATCGATCAAACCCCAGCTAATTACCAGCTTTGTCCACCATCCCAACTGCCAACTTCCGGTCGGTTTCTTTGCTTTCGGTCCGCATTTCTTCTGGTGAGGCGAACACCGACGCGGAGCTTGTTTCTCTGTGGGGCTGCTACTGATCATTTGGTTGCCTGATGATTTGGTCGCCTGGTTGTGTTTTTGTGCGGTTTGGTTTGGTTCGAGTCGGTGCTGGTGTGTATTTGGTTGGAGCTGTGGACGTTGTAGTATTGGCGTTTGTTTGTTTTTGGTAGGATGATATTTAGCAGAATGATTTTGGTGATGGACTAGCTTACCTAATACATACAACAGAATTTGATGTCTGTGAGTTCGGTAGTGATGGTCTTAGCTGCGTTTAATTGTGCATTTATGCATTACGTATCTTTTCTTAACAGATGTATGTATGTTGTCCAATTTTATTGCTGGTGGGTTGGATATATTAAGCTTCAATGTTTGCTTGTTAATTAAACTAGAGAGGCAAAATGGAGCGGCGATGGACATGGAAGAAACAGTCTTTTGACAAGGCAGCACTTGAGAGAGCAGCTACAGCCGCAGCCTGCCACTACTTCTTTGGTTTCTGTTGGATCTATTCCAAGTCAAGTGGGCTGATTTCATATGTTTGATTCGTGATCCATTTGCCAGTTCTTGCTAAATCATATTACTGATATTTTACTGGGTTCCATCCGCGCTTGCCATTTGTAAATATGTGAACTATTTGATTTGTGTAAGAGGACGCTTGGTCTACTCATTACTAACAGAGTTGTTTTGATTTTTCCTATGTTTGTTATTTTCTCTGCTAATTAGATCGTTACTGTTCTCAGTTTGTTTGTATTACATATGTATCAGTTTTTATCTATTAGTTTTGTAGTGCAATCTAGAGTTTCATTCAATTGCGAGTCCCACTTCTATTCACGGCGTTGGTATTTTATACTTTCAGCAGGAAAGTTACAAGAAACCGAACTATGTCCAGATTTCGGTGGAGTCGTATTCGCATTTCACAGGGTTGGATAATCAAGTGAAGACATATCAGGAGCAGTTTCTGACATTAGAGAATCAAGTGAAAACTTATGAGGAACAATTTTTCAGACATTGGAGAACCAAATTGAAGAGTTAAATGAAAAGCTATTACAGGCATGGTCAGAGGTAGAAACCAAAGAAAATCTTGTAAAGCAGCATGCCAAAGTCGCTGAAGAGGCCGTTGTAGGTAAATTCTGCAATCGCAACTTCATAAAAGATTTAAACTAGTTTTGGCTTTCATCTTGTAAATCCTCCTATTTTGAATATAGCACCCACAATAAGATTTAGCATCTTTCTTGTGAGTAAAAGTTTATTTAGTTTTCTACTTAACAAGAATGAGTACCACTCTTGCAGGTTGGGAGAAAGCTGTAACAGAAGCAATTGCGTACTGTTGAAAACCGGGCTGCTCATATGCAACAGATATGAAATATGAAGGACAGGCATGCCCAAGAATTGCGTGATGTCATTTTTTCTAAGACAAAACAGTGGGACAAAATAAAGTATGAGCTTGAAACAAAAATAACAAACCTAGACCATTAACTCCTCATGTCTGATGCTGAGAATGCTGCACTTTCAAGATCGCTGCAAGAGCGAGGTAATTTGATAGTTCAGATAAATGAAGAAAAATCACAAGCTGAGGCAGAAATTGAATTTTGGAAGGGAAAAAATGCATCATGTGAATGGGAAATAAACTCCTTGAAGTATGAACTTCATGTCTCATCTAAAGAACTGGAGATCCGTACTGAAGAAAAGAATATGCCTGTTAAGTCTGCAAGTGTTGCTAACCAGCAGTATCTGGAAGGGTCAAGAAGATAATTGGAGGAAGAATGTCAGCGATTGCATGGTCTTGTGCGTAAAAGTTGCCTGGCCCTGCTTCACTTGCACAAATGAGGTCAGAAGTCGAGACTTTGGGTCGAGAATATGGTGACAATCGACCAAAGAGATCTTCTAAACCTATGGATTCTCAAACCTCAAAATATACTGTAGCTGAAATAAAGTGTTCTGACCCTCAGAGTGATGGCATGACCACAGTAGTTGAAAATCTGTCATCCCAAAATAGCAGCCAAGTATTGCATTCATTAAGTGAAGACCTTTCCATCGCCATTTCTCAAATCCATGATTTTGTGCTATCTTTAGGAAATGAATTTCGTGCAGTTTTGGCATCATCGGGGGACAGTCTTCATGGTAATCGAAGTTTGGGTGACTTTGTTATGAACCTTGCTCATATTTTAATGGCGGCTAACAATTTCAGTTTCAGCATTTTAGCTCCTAGCTCACGCGATGGTGAAATCAATAGTTCCGATTGTGTGGACAAGGTTGCTTTACCAGAGAATAAGCTAACCCACTATGATATCGTGAGGGAAAGGTATCCAAATGGTTGCTCAGACATACCTGACTCCCCATATCCGGAGCTTCTGCCCAACGTAAGTTCAACACCAGGGATGGAATCAAGCAAACCATATTCGTCGTTGAATGAGTTGAAAGAATTACTGTTGACAAAAGAGAGATTGGCTAAAAATCTGGAAGATACAAAGTCCCATTTTGTCGAAGCAGAGCAGCTTATCGCGGAGCTCAAGTCACAGTTGGAAGCTGCTGAAACATCGAATAGTTTGGCCGCAACACAGCTGAGGTGTATGGCAGAGTCATACAGATCTCTTGAAAAACATGCAAATGAATTAGAATCAGAAGTTGATCTTTTGAGAGAGAGAACAAAATCTTTGGAGTTTGAAATTCAAAATGAGAAGAAAAATAATCAGAATACGGTGGAAACCTGCAATTACCTCCAAGAGCAACTGGAAAGGTATGGCATAAAACATCGTTACACATATCATCAATTAATTAGAAAATCCTCATCCACTCTTCTTATGATTAATCACAATCATGGTTAAAGTTCCCAGAGGATGGCATTGTACTTATATATGCTGCGAACCCAAAGGTGCATAGTTCAATAATTTTATGAGATGACTGATCTAACTTATATTTAGTCACGTGAATGCTGATGTCATAATCCTCTTAGCCGTGACTCTCATTCAATTGTAGCTGATGCAAGTTACATCCAAAGTCCTATATGAATTGCTATGAAACTCTTCTAATTTAATGAGAACATTGGACGTGTGTGATTTTTAAGACGCCGCATATTTTTCTCATTTGTTTCAATGCCCTTGCAGGAATAGAGACATGTTAGCATCTTCAGAGTATGGAACTGACTACAAAATGCAGCAGGTAGGTTTCTCGTGTATTGTCCATCTGATCAGGCAAGTCAGTAATCAATCAATAAATATATGTTAGTTCTTTTGAAGAGGAGAGGAAGCATTTCATTACGAAACAAAAATGAACTATTCTATTCTCTACTGAATCAGCCACTTTCGAACTTCAGGAAATAGAGTTAGCAGCTGCTGCGGAGAAGTTGGCTAAATGTCTAGAAACCATATCTCAGCTTGAATCTCTGCGGCCTCGACACAGAGAAGAAGAAAATGAGGAAAGTATTTCGTTCTGCTTAAATTTGGTTTTGAACTGAAACCAAAATATTTAATTTAACTAGCTGAGGGTCAGTCGGCCTTGGTTTGATATTTAACATGATAAACAAAATATCTCATTCCTAAATTATCACAATACCATGTATCCATCTAAGACCTAAAAATCAAAGGTCTAAGCTAAAAGCAACATCAGTACGCAAAAATTGGCTTTTTGGCATTGCAATGGCCTAAGCCATAGCAATACTTCCTCTCTTACTTCCATTGCTTTTGCTTACATAATTGAAGGAATATTGCTTTTGCTCTCCTTTAGAGATGCATAAAGTCTTCCAATTGTCACATCTAGCCGCCATAAATCTCTCATTCACTCACCCTAATGAATGTGGTTTTTGATATATAATTGTTCTTAACGAACTAACAAATATATTCTTACATTTAAATCGAGTCAAGTAAGTGAGAGTCATTTGATATAATCTCATATGAACATGTTGTGTTCTAATGTTGATGAGGATGTGAACTCATCTAATCAATAAGTCCATTATAATTGATTGGTCGAATTGTCAACTTATTATTTATTTCTCAAAAGGATCGCTATTATAAAACATGAATAAGACGACGCTTAACTATAATGATAGATGGTGCTTTCGAATAGTGACATTGTATCTATGATGTATTATGTTGACACATAAGATAACCTTTATCTAGAAAATTGATACACGGTTGATTTCAATGTGATTATTATTTTCTGTCTCACAATCATTTACAAGAAATACTAATATATGAAAACCTAAGACACTAATCAAGCCGATGTAAATCTTCTCTTCATCGTCTTGAGCTGGTTCTTTCTCTTTCCTCTGATCGTTCCCACCTCTTCTGGATTGGCTTTTGAAATTTGAGGATTGACCAGGGTTGGAATCCATCTTCTTTAGGAATCTGTTGAAGTTCTTTACCAGCAGACCGAGTTGATCTTCAGTTGAGGGCTTTCTTTTCTGCTTCTGCCTTTATCCTCATACTTTTGCTTTTTGCTGGAGGATCATCTTTGATCAGCTTCATCTCAAACTGCTTGAGGAATCCTATCAGCTCTTCCAACGTCATATTCTTGATGTTGTGAGCTTCTTCAATGGCTGTCACCTTCATGTCAAAATTTGAGAGGCAGTGATCTGAGCACCTTCCTGATCAACTTCTCTTCTGGTATAGGCTCTCCGAGAGCATGTGCCTCATTGGACAGATCACGGAGATTGGCATTAAACTTGGTGATTGTGTCATCTTCCAGCATCCTAAAATGTGCCTCATTGGACAGATCACGGAGATGTGATCATCTTCATTCTAGAGGTCTTCACCTTGTCCGTCCCTTCATGTGTTGTTTGGAGGATCTCCCAAGTTTGTTTAGCTATGTCACAATTTGAGATCAACCTGAAATTGTTAGCATTAACAGCAGCAAATATTGCGTTCAAGGCCTTGGAATTTTCGATTGATACAACTTCCTCTTCAGCTGTCCATGTCTCCTCGGGCTTCTTCCGAGCAACTCTTTTTTCATCAATGGTCAGGGGATGTGACCACTCAGATACAACTGCTCTCCAGATCTTCTCTTCAATAGCCTTGAGGAACACCTTCATTCTTGCCTTTCAATAACCATAGTTGCTTTCTTCCAATAAGGACGACCGACTTGTGTTTTGACCTTCTTTCATCTTTGCTCTTTCTTCTTAGCAATGCGCTCAGGATCTTCACTCTGTTGTGTCGAGTTCCCGCCCTGATACCAATTGAACTTGTCGCGCCTTCGTTTGCTGAGAGTGTACTAGCAGGTTGATATAACAACCTCTTGTACCACTGTGAGGAAATAAGCTTGTACAACGAATGAAAGAGAGCACACACAGATTTGGTCACCCAGTTCGGCCAACTGCTAACATCTGGAGAGGACTACTCTGGAGCCCTCAGTAATTCTACTATCCTCCGATTTCCCTTACACATACTTGACTCTACGCCTACGCTAAATCAATCTATGAAGCCTAACCTGATCAGTATTAATTTCTTCTGATCTGAATCACTCGAGTTAATTAAATAGCTACAACAATGCTCATAATCTTAGCTATTCTAAGTAAAATAGTTATTACTGTAGGTTGTTATAGCACACACTTGTGTTGTATAGCTTGTGCCGAATTCGTCCGTGCTGCTCCAAGCCTTCTGCTGAGCCGGTCGAACTCTTCTGCGAGTGCTGCACACTTCGAGATGCTCCTCCTTGCTTTGTGACCACCTGTCACTGATGGGAGTGAGTCTTCTGTCGTCTGTGAGTTCTTCAGACACTCACCACGCTCCCTCGACTCGCCATGATCAGTCAATAAGCACACAACTTCAATTGACCTTCTCTGATCAAGCACTGATTAGACTCTCCACGTCTTGATCAGTCTCTTATTCACTCTGCTATGCGCGCACGCTCTGCACTGAGTGATGATCAATCTGCGCTCTGCTCAATTCTTCACTCTGTACTCTTTGCTCTTCTCAAATGATTGACGGGATGTTTTCTTTAATTAATCAACCCCCTGCTGCTCTGCCGAGCCTTCTTTTAAATAACGATCTGCAGGCCCCATTGAAAACAGAATAGAACATATCGGCCGTTACCAAAACAGCATTATCTTGTAGCCGACAACATTATCTTGTAGCTGACTTGTCGCAGCAGGTAGGCGCCTATGTGAATTTTCTAAACTAAATTTAGAAAGCTTCCGTTGCTCGTCTCTTCAATTTTGGATGGCTTGTTCTTCGCATGGAATCTGTTGCTCAGGATGCTACAACTCTTATGCTACAGAGGAAGCTGTAGCAACCTCCTTCTGCACTCTGCTTGTTCATTCTGGCAAGTTTTGTCAATTTGACGCCATTACATTAACAAAATCAAGGGGTTCAAGAGAAACAAAAAGACTTTTATAAAATGGCAATGGATAGAACTTTGCTAACTTACAATCAGGAGAGTCTTAAATATTGTGACTCTATAATTTTCTTAATGCTCTTGTAGAGGCTAAATATTTTAAATGAGAACAGGAAATATGTCAAAGACGAGAATGCCAGAAATAAAAATTAGATGAAGAACTCAAAGAAAAGAAGACAAGTCGACACTAGGTGTTGTAACCTCAGATACTTTCAGCTCATGCAAGATGTAAAGTCCTCCCTGCCTACGGCTTGTCCCAGTCAACTTTTTGGAAATGAGGATCCCGCACATAACAACAAGAATGAGAAAACGACTTTTTTGGAGTGCAAATAGAGTCAATCCCTGCCACTGGCATGGGAGTATCATAACCAGTCATGACGATTCAAAGGGTGCAGATTTAATGGACAATAAGGAATTAGAATCATGCGAGATATGATGCGAAGCTCCAGAATCAAAAATTCATGTAATGGAAGATATATCTGATGTGTTACAAAAAGACAAACATGTATATGAGGAAGCAGACATGACACCGTAATTGCGAGAAAATGAATTTCTGAAGTTGCTTTATAAGTTTAGCTTAATCAATGCTTTGAGTGCTTGCAGAATTTATAGGTGGTGTTGAGGTATGACATCCCTTGAAAAAATAGCACAAGATTCTGTTACAGCAATCCCTGAAGATTTGGAGTTAAAGCACAATCTGGATATTGAAGAAACAACAACACAATTCAGCGAGAAAAGAACTAGAATCTGCTGTAGCACTCTATGGATCGCAAAAACTGAGGCAAACTTAGGGACGGACAGACGACAAAATCTGCTACAACAAACCGTGTTGATTTGAAGCTGGAGCAGACTGACAAATCAACTTGAAGCCGCACGGAGAGACTTCGGTGAGGTGCTGCATGCATCGCGGAAGTTCAGGGCGCCGCAAACATCATCAAGAGGTCAGCAAACGTCATCACGTGGACGAAAGCTTTTATGAAAGATAAGGTTTCTAAATTCCGATTTAGGAAACCGAATCTCAAACAATTTTGCAAGAATCCAGGAAAAGATTCTAAGATGTTGTTGCTGCCCGAGGAATTCGAAGGCAACGCGGATTCCAAAAGTTGATTGATGATTCCTATTTAAAGGAGTGCAGATGTAGCTTAAGAAAGGCGGATCAATCAAACAAGAAAACTGAAGCAGAGAATACACACTGAGTTACAGAGTTGTGTAGTGCGCAGAGGAGATTAGAACTAGTGGAGTTTGATTTAGCATTGATCCATAAAATTCAGCTGGAGCACAGTTCGTTGAAGGGTCAATCAGTGCTTCGGAGAACGATTGCGGACAACTGATCATTGCTACCCGATAGTGACCGACGGTCATTGATCGAGGGGGAGCAAGGTCTGAGTTTGAAGAACTCAGGTTGTGTCCAACTGTTTGGCAGAGTGTGCTAGAATAGTTATCGACCAAAGTTACAACAACTCTGTTGTAGAGTGTGTTATAGCAGTCCTTCTACTACACATTATAATAGAATAGGCTGTGTGTGAGTCAGGTCTGTAGCTATTTGTTATTGGAAGTGTGCAGGTAGCACGAAGCGAATCTGTGTGATTATATTGCGAATAGAGATTTCAACTAGGTGAGAAGTAGAGGTAGAGTTATTTGTACTTTAAACATGATAGTGAAATCTTGAGGATCGAAGTGTGATCCTCCCTAGACGTAGGCAAGTTGCCGAACTGGGTGAACAAATTATTTGTGTCTTTCTTATTCGGCCAGAAGAACAAATTTCGCAGAAAAATACAGCGAGTGCTACAGTAGAAGCTGTAACTCGCAATCAGCAGCGTAGTTAAATTTTCGGGGAAAAAGAGCTGCCACAGATGGAGGCATTGAACGTCGAGATTGGTTGTCTTGTTATGTTTTGTTTAACAATTTAGGACATTGAGCCTTCCAATTACCCTTCTACATATAAAAACTACACTCGTCATAGCTGATTTTGTCTGGGATCTTCTAGTGATTATTTGACTGAGTAGGTGCTACAAAGGCATAATGGTTGGGAAGAGAAAGAATTTCCTTGTCCGTAGACCCTTTATCAACACCATATTTTAAGCGCATCACTTCTGCTAATAACTCATTAACCACCGAATTAATAGACAGAAGATGATTACGATGCAAAATTGTACCACGAAGACCTTCAAATTCATCTAGAGGAGCCATCAAAGACTGATGCCTGAGCAATATACGGAGTGAATGGCCGCAACTCTGCCGATTCTTTCAAAGCAAGCTGATCCCATAGATTACACATAGAGGAATAAAACTCGTGAATAGTCATACTTGTTGAAGATCCCAAATGTCAATTTCTAACTGTTAGATGATGTTTAGCTTTCTATATTCCATTATATTTAATTTTCTATTGTTTAGCCTTCTACATTCCATTGTATTTATTTTGTATATATATCCTTTACTTGATGGAATGAAAAAGTAGAGAAACAATTTATAATTCTCCTCTCAATTTAACATGGTATCAGCCTAATCGATTCCCCTCTTCTCTAACCTAATTTTATTCCTCTTCCTTTGCCATGGCCGATGATGTCCCTGTCCTCTCAGCCACCACGACTCCCGCTGTCTCCGCCTCCTCCACCATGTCCGCCACATCAGATTTGTTGTCAATTGCCTCGTCTGACAGAGCAATTAACATCAATCTTCCCAATCTTCAATTCCGCCTCGAACGGACGAACTACTCTCTATGGCGTCACTCAGTCATCTCCGCCTTATCTGCGTATGATCTCGAGTCGTTCCTCAGATCGGATCTCATGCCATCTGAATTTTTATCAGCAATTCAGGCTTCATCAACTTCTCCTCTTGTCCGTAATCCTGAGTACACTCTGTGGAAGAAGAAAGATCGGATTATTTTGTTGTGGATCCAATCAACTTTATCCACACCTCTTCTTGCTCACATAGTCCGCGCGCCTACCACATTTGCAGCATGGGAGATTCTGGAACAAATGTTTCATGCGTAAACCCGCGCCAACTTGATGCATCTTAAACATCAATTGCATACTTTTCCGAAGAGCTCTCTCTCGATTCTGGAGTATGTCGAAAAGAAGCGAGCATTTTCAGACGCTCTCGCTGAATGCTCTTGTATTGTTCCTGATGAAGAATTTGTTGAATGTGTTCTTCATGGCCTTGATTCTTCGTATGCCAGCTTTCGCACTGCCTTCAATATGCGAATGAGTTCTATTACCTCTCATCAGCTTTTAGGGCTTCTCCTTGAAGAGGAAGCCCGCATTCAGGAGCAACATGGTTCTTTGCAGCAGTTATCAGCGCCCTCGTTCTCCGCTAATCTTGCTAATCGTGGTTCATCCGGTTCATCTGCAGACATTTCATCTCGTTCCAAAGTTATTTGTCAGATATGCCGCAAGCAAGGACATGAAGCCCTTAATTGTTGGCAGCGACACAATACTATAGAGTATCCAGCCACTAAGCAGCGACCTTCTCGGGGTCCATCTGGCTCTCGTGATAACAGGCCCAAGACACAACATCAGTCAGGTGGTTCCCGTCAGGCTTATAATGTTGTTGTTCCACCTTCGGCGATTACTGATCCAGCTTGGTACTTTGATTCGGGTGCCACTAATCATGTGACAGCCGATCTCAACAATTTATCTGTACACTCGGATTACACCAATAATGATGGCTTGCAGGTTGGAAATGGTATGTCTCTTCCTATTACACATTTGGGTTCATCTATTTTGCCTGCTTTGCATAAGCCTGTTCACCCGTACAATATTTTATTTGTTCTTGAAATCCGCAAAAATTTGTTAAGTGTCTCTCAGATTACAGCCGATAACAATACTTATATGATTTTCTATCCTACTTACTGTCTTGTGAAGGATTTGCAGGGTCGGACACTACTCAAAGGAATCGTTGAGAATGGACTTTACCGTCTTCTTCCACCACCACCCTCAACATCCTCAGCCTTATCTTGTGTCTTTCTTGGAGCTAAAACCGACCTTCAAACTTGGCATGAGCGTCTTGGTCACCCCCATGAGTCCTGTCTTAAGCGTCTCGTCTCTCGTTTCAATTTGCCTGTCTCCAATAATAATCTTAAGACTGTTTGTGAGTCGTGTCAGCTTGGGAAAAGTCGACGTCTTCATCTCCCTATGTTGCATGAACGTAGTCGCCATCCTTTTAATTTGGTCTATTCTGATATTTGGGGGCCTGCTCCTATTTCCTCTTTTAATGGCAATCGGTATTTTTTAATTTTTTTTGATGATTGTACCAAATTTGTTTGGATATATTTTCTCACCCAAAAGTCACAAGTTCTTCAATATTTTCAGGTCTTCCAAAAGTTGATTAAAACTCAGTTTAATGTTAAAATCAGACAGTTACAATCTGATTGGGGGGAGAGTACAGATCCTTATCCACCTATCTACAATCTCAAGGTATTCGTCATCGTGTTTCTTGTCCGCATACACAATCCCAAAATGGCTCCGCCGAACGTCGTCATCGTACCATTGTTGAAAAAGGTCTGTCCTTATTATCTCGAGCTTGTCTTCCTTGTTCCTTTTGGGAATATGCATTTCACACATCCGTCTATCTTCACAATCGTACTTTGTCCATCACTCTTAACCACCAGTCGCCATTTGAGTCCCTGTATAATACAAAATCTGATTATCACTTTCTTAAGTGCTTTGGATGTCTTTGTTATCCTTTCTTACGACCTTACACATCCAGCAAGCTTGAGTTTCGATCTTCTCCTTGTGTCTTTGTGGGATATAGCTCTCTTCACAAAGGTTACCTGTGTCTTCATGTTCCATCTAACCATATCTATGTTGCTCGTCATGTCATTTTTGATGAGTCGACCTTTCCTTATCCAGCACATGCCCACCTGCCTTCTGCCTCAAATTCTTCGTCTCCCAATTCACTACCCTTATCTCTACTACAACTTGCATCGAGCGTCCAAATGCCTCCATTACTACCTACTCCCCATGTTTCGTCTCACCCTAATCCCTTCTCTTCTCAACATGTTCCACCTCCACCTCACCCTTCTCCACTACCTACTGTCTTACCTGATCCACCACATCCAGTCATGTCACCTTCTTCTATTGTGCCTAATGAGTCCTTTTCAGCGTCTCCTTCGAGTACTGCACCTGCAAATTCGTCACCGGAACAGTCAGGTATACACTCATCTCCATCACATATTTCTACTTCCCTTATGCCTTCATATTTTCGTGCAGTGGACACCAATGTGCATCCTATGATCACCCGCTCTAAGACTAATAATCTTAAACCCAAAGCCCTCAGCTCCACCAAACACCCCTTGCCTACCACCACTGATCCTTACATAGGATCCAAAACTTACACTCAAGCCTGTAAATCTCCTGAATGGCAACATGCAATGCAGGTTGAATATGATGCTCTTTTGCGTAATGGGACGTGGACACTTGTTTTACCTCCTTGTAATGCTAACATTGTTGGTTGTAAGTGGGTTTACAGGATCAAACGCAAAGCTGATGGTTCTGTTGAGCGTTACAAGGCTCTCTTGGTTGCCAAAGGGTTTAACCAAGAGGAAGGAGTTGACTATGTTGATACTTTCAGTCCGGTTGTAAAGCCGGCTACAATTCGAATCGTTCTCACTATTGCTCTTACTCTTAACTGGCCTCTACATCAGGTTGATATTAATAATGCCTTCTTGAATGGGGATCTTTCAGAAAAGGTTTATATGGCGCAACCACCTGGCTTCTTGGATCAATCTAGATCCACTCATGTTTGTCTCCTCCAGAAGGCTCTTTATGGTCTCAAGCAGGCTCCGCGTGCTTGGTTTACTAAACTCAGGGTATTCCTTCTATATCATGGCTTTGTTGCATGCAAGTCAGATACTACTCTTTTTATTCAGCGTTCCGGGAAGCTTGTCCTCTATATCCTTATCTTGATGATCTGATTATAACTGGATCTTGTGCTACAGCTATCTCCGAGTTTATCAATCTATTGAATGCCACTTTCTCGTTGCGTGTTCTTGGTCCGTTGCATTATTTTTTGGGTATTGAGCTGGTGCGTCACAAATCGACCCTGATACTCTCTCAACAGAAATATATACGAGATCTCCTGCACCGTAGCAAGATGGCTGATGCTAAGCCTATTGCATCTCCTGCTGAGCCTGCCTCGCGTCTCACTCAATCTGGTGATCCTGTAGATGATCCTTTTCTTTATCGAAGTATTGTTGGAGCACTGCAGTATGTCACAGTTACTCGTCCCGAGATTTCATATGCTGTAAATCGAGTATGTCAGTATATGCATACTAACTAATATTTATTTACAAAATTAGATTGTGTATACAATCTATCCAAGTGTTCCCAAACTTCCTTAGTCGTATCATTATTCGCCAACTAAATATTGATGATTGTTGAATAGAGTTGTTGATCCGAGTAATGATTTTTAAAATTTTGACATCCCCACTATACAACTTTTTCCCTCCTTATCATCCATCGGCTTCGTGTGACTTTCAGAAACATAATCCCTCATAGATTTTTCATTCATAAAATTATTCATGACATAACTCCAATGCGAGTAATTATCCCCATTCAATTGCACACTACACTGGTAGACTGAAGTGAATCATCTCTTACACCAGCCATCACGAACAAAGAAAGCGAAGTTACGAAATCCCATATTCGGATGCGAAACCTTTGAAATCGATGCCAACAAAGAACCGATTCCTTAAAAAAAAAAACAAAGGGAGGCTAGGGTTTCATAGATGCGTAAAGAATGAGTCTGATACAATACAAATAACAATCAATAAGCTAAAATACTAAACTACTTTTACCGAATATATAAATATTATTATCTAATACTATTATCGAGTTTTCAAAGCAACATTACAATCTGCATTTTCAAACTTTATGTTATATCTTATCAGACTTATTAAAATTTGATCAAGTGGAATTTCTCAACATATTTGCGTGCCTCTCATAGTCTCTTCATAGATTCCCTGGGCGACTTGTTGGGGTTTTAGAGTGATATATCCTAAGTTAATATGTTAGAATATGACATTATAACATGGTTAATGCATGAATCAAAAATTTTCATATGATTTGAAAAATGTGTGAAATTTTAACATGATTAATGCATGAATGGGTACATCATTTGACAAAAGAAACGTATTGTACTCATGCATTTAAATTTAAACTTAGGGATTTGGGTGCATCCCTTGGCTAAAGATACATATCTCTTGTTCATGTCTTTACATTTTCTATATGAAGAGGATGAGTTACTCATTTGAAAAGATATAACAACATATACATTTTTCATTTTCCTAAGCTATTAAAACACAAACTCTCTTGTGTTTTTGTACCCAAAACTTGTTTTCTCATACACCTAAACTATTAAGCTTGATTTCTACTTCTAAAGCCAAGAAGTAGAGATTGTTTCGTTTTGATTATCCCAATTCAGATTTCGTGCAACCTTTGTCTCAATAAGGTCGAAATATTAAATTCGGAAAGTGACTATGTGATCAATATCGATATCCAAGTCACACACTTTCATATCAAAGACGATTTCATCATCTCTAAAGCCAACAATAAGCAGAAGAAAAAGGAGCACTAACACACGAAACTTTGACCGCCCATCCGGTGTGCATGGAAATTTTAATATATGTTAGCAAGTCTTTACTTCATACAAATTAATGTGTAAAATGTGACAATGCACTCCAAAATTGAAGCGCTTGACTAGTTGAAACAAAGCTTTAAGACTACACAATCCAGTAAAATAGAACCAAAGATTTGGCAAATGCGAACCATAATTGTCTCATTCTCAAAAGACCAACTGCTAGCACATAGTTATCATCAATCAAACCCACAATAAACCAAACCATTACAGTAAGCCAGCTAGCTAAGATGGACAACCCACAATCATAATCTTCAATGGGTGTCTTGGGTAACTTCAATATATGACATAATCACAATACCAAATATGAAGAAGTGAAAGGAGAAAATCAAGAACAGAGAAGCAGTTCAAGCAGCTTCATCATTGTTCTCAATAGCATCATCATACTCACTCTCCGCATACCAATCCCAAGCCTCATGACAGCATTGATGTGAGTGATTCAAACACATCTTCCTCACATGGGATGGTGAGACCCATATCATGATCAAACCCAAACTCATCCTCAGCCAACCGGAGCAGGATTTGGAACTCAGGCCGAGTAAGGAATGAGATTGGGACAATGTACCTACTTCTTTTCTCCCCCACATAAACAGGAAAGTGACCCTTGGGAACATCCAGAGGGATGCCTTGTTCATCATAAGCTTGGCGGTGGTTCTTGCCAAAAGTTGAGCATTTCTTGATGATCTGCTTCAGAACAACTGCAGACTGAGGCAACTTATTTGATCTTTTGATGATACCCATTTTGAACTTTTGAAGAGGGTCAGGTCAGTACTAATTAGTGACGGATGTGTGTTTGGGAGAGTTGGTGGTGGCAGTGTTGTGATTAGTGTAGGGGTGGTTTAGGGTACTTATTGAGAGCCTGCCCTAAGGTGAGAGAGAAACAAAGGCATGTGGGCAAGTAGGGAAGCTTAGTTGTATTCGGTAAGACAGGCCCCTCCTAAACAAGCTTAGTTTTTCATCAGAGCAGAGCATTTTGAGCTTTAAGGACATGTTGGGTGACCAAGCCCCATGGTTTAGCACCTTAATGTGACATTACATGGGACATAAAGGACCCTCCTAGGGTACGTACTAGATCATCAACAATATCAAAAACCAAGATGCAAATGTAACAACTACTCCTCTAATCAATTATCACTCTCTTATGATTATTTTTGATATCTCTATTATTATGTCTTCTCGCATACCATCTCAAAAAACGCCGCCTATGTCTTCTCAACGATCACAACTGTATTCTGGTGACTTATCAGGCTTCTGGTCCGGAGGTGTGAATAGTTTGCTCATTATGGCAAGCTCTCTATTCTTCTCTCTTTGGCACCGAAGAGGAAGATGACGACAACAATGAACGTCTTTGTAGATAAAAATCGAAAGTCAATAAATACTGACGGCCGATGCTCATAGAATTAACCTCTCTACTGCTGGTTGGTGGTCGCTGTGGGCTTGTGATTCTGAGTATCATTAACTAAGAAAACTATACAATGGTAGCAGATAGCAGCATGTGTTTTCTGCAACAGCTTCCACAGACTTTCCCTCATCAAAATGTTCACAATCAACTCTCTTTTCTCTCTCAAGGTTAATTTGAGACCTCGCAACCTATTTGCTTAGCTTTTTTTTTTTTTCCTATTCTATCCCAAATTCCTTTATTAGTGTCCCTGATCTGGTTCCATCAAGAATCAAACTATAGTCGTTAAGATGTTTAACGTCCCTTTTTGCCACTAGACCTATTTGCTTAGCTTATCAAGACATTTCTCACTAAGTTTTGGTAACTTCATGATAACAACTTCATTTGGATATCTTTCATCTACTCCATAACCTTATATACATCTAATAACTATTGAAGTGTGAGATTAACATTCGCGACTTTCATCTTTGGAGTCTACACCTTGTGACATATCAACTCCAGTCAGGCCCGGTCCTGAGAGGTAGGGGCGGCGGCTAGGGGCCTACTCGCCTCAGAGGTTCACTTTCCTCAAGGGCTCACTTTTTTACACGATATATATAAATAGCATATTTTCTTTTTAAAATTTATGTTTAAATTATGACAGTATTTGTGAAAAAATATTGAAATTATATTTATAGAGTGATATTATGTTACAATTCCAGTGACCCATAAAACGTCAAGAACTGGCCTACTCACATTGACAAGACTCTTCCGCTTATTACTGTTGTTGTCACATTCTCATGCACCCAAAAATCAAGATAATGATCCTCCAAAAAGCTTGGCATGTTTAACAAGCACAAGCAAACTGAAAACTTAGGTTCATATCACGTTGAATTGATTAATAGATTGTGTGAGACTCAATGCATTGGTTTATATATATATATATATATTCTTATAACTCAATGTGATGCAATTATAAATGAAAATTCCAAATAAAAGAGGAAATGACGGACAAGTCTGATCATCTAGTTATAGTCATTCCTTAATAAAAATTCATCCGCCAATATCTTTTGCGAGACAAATGATAATTTCTGCCTCAAAATAGAGAGCACTGCCGGTGGCTCCATTTGTTTTGTGCTGTGTACTTGTGAGAGTTCTGAGCTCCCCATGTTCTGAGGCTCAGAGAAAATGCTGAAACTCCTTCATTTTGGTACTGCAAAACGACCAGTCCTATTGCCTTATAAGGCACAGTCCTACAGCTTGTCCTTGTGTAACCTCTTATCATCTTTTGTTTCCCATCTTTATTCCATTTTCTTTCTTTTATCACATGATCATTGTGTCTCTTGGACGATGAGACTCATTTCTCTGTTTCTTTTGGGTTGATAAAAGTTGCAACTGACTGCAGGATTTTATGTAGCTAGCAAAATGGTTGGATGAGCTCTTGATGTGGTTCAAAAAACATAGGACATAAAACATCAACAAAGAGAGAATGAAATCCCATGTTACTCGAATGTGGTGAGCTGTAACATCATTTACTGGAGGTGGTGGGTTGGGATAATCAGAGGTTGCAGGGTTTGTGGTTTTAGTGGAATAGTGAGGATACCATTTTGAAGAAGGTGGATTATGGGTGTGGATGAGCTGTGTTTTTGGCTTGGTTATGGGTTTCGAAACTTGTTGGATGAACCAAGATTAAATTGATGTTGAGGAAGCCCTACAAGAACTCAATGATGCAACAACACAATGTTTTAAAATCTAACATTAACACAACAACAAAGTATATGATCTTTAGAACAAAATGATTTTCATAACACAATATAAATATCGAATTGAACAACATATCTAGATTCATGCTTAACTTAACTTAGAAACTCGTTTCTCCCTCCTAGTCCTTTAGATTCGTAATAAAAATAATTGATGATGACTATTTTTTTATAATAAAAGGTTCAAGGGAGGACCGTCTAATTATTCGTATTTATAGCAATCAAAATGTCATGTCCCATCAATGTTAAAAGTCATGACTCATGTAATATGGAAACTCGCGTCTCTTCATTTCTAATTATAAATTAGTTAACTAATATCAATTCATGATTAATGGGTCATAATAAATTAATCTTACATTCTCCCACTTGACCTATAAATCATAAATTTAATACAAACATAATATACAGTGTTCATTCATTATATTGGTTGAAATATAACCTATCATTAAGTAAGAAATTATTAAGGATCATAGCAGCAGTATGTAACTTATTTAACCTAGTGCCTTCCATGTATCACAGTACTAATTTCAAACCTAATATGATCCATCATTACATTTATTCTAATGGTTCAACGATAATGTATATATCAAAGTCATATCATGTTTATACTCATAAAACGTTTATGTATATATACATTATAATATTCAATATGGTATATAATAAAGAATACGAAATAACATAATGTTAACATCTTTTAATAATACTCATCATTTCGACATGTTCGTTAAATATCTTCGACGCCAATCATTTAGTCAATGGGTCCGCAATCATTAATGTAGTGTCCATGTGGTCTATCGATACTTTTCGTTTTCGAACATTTTCTTTGACGACAAGATACTTCAAATCAATATATTTAGCACCATTTATATACTTGTCGTTTTTAGAGAAGAAGACTGCTGCAACATGATCATAGTAAATTTTCAATGGCTTGGAAATAGTGTCGACAATTCCAAGTCCCGAATTGAAATTCCGCAGCCATGATCCATGATTTATAGCCATGAAACATACAACAAATTCAGCTTCCATGGCAGATGCAGCAATGACAGACTGCTTCGCACTTTTCCTGTATCTCCTCCGGCCAAAAGGAATAAATAAGCATATGTAGATTTTTTAGTATCCACACATCCGACGAAGTCTGAATCAGTATATCCAATCACTTCAAGATGACCTAATCTCTTATAAGTGAGCATGTGATTCTTCTTTCCTTGAAAGTATCTTAACACCTTTTTTACAGCTTTCTAGCGATCCATACCAGGATTACTTTGATATCTACCAAGCATCCCTACATCAAAACTAATGTCTAGTTGGATACATGTTTGAGCATACATCAAACTTCCAACAACCGATGCATTAGACTGAATTTATCTCCCTTCTGAATTGGAGCTACAAATATAGAGCATTTATGATATATAACATTTATCAATTCTAAATCTCTCTAAAAATTTATTAATATATGCTTTCTGTGACAATCCTAATAACCCTTGTGATCTATCACATAACATTTCTATTTCAATAAAACAAGATGCCTCATGCATTTCTTTCATTTCAAAATTCTTAGATCTTAATTTCATGTAACAAACCAAGATTACAAGTAGCAAGCAAGATATCGTCAACATATAAGATTAAAAATATAAATTTGCTCCCACTAACCTGCATATATATATATGCTATATATACGATTGTGGTGAGGCTTGTTTAAGTCCATACATTGATCTGTTAAGTTATATACCATGTGTTCCTTTACCTCAACCGAGAATCCCTCAGGTTGCTTCATGTACACTTCTTTTTCTAAATTTCTATTTACAAAAGATGTTTCACATCCATTTGATGTAGCTCTAAGTCAAAATGTGCTACTAATATCATAATTATCTTAAATGAGTCTTTCTTTGAATCGGATAAATATCTTTCATTGTATTCAATACCGTCTTCTTTTTTTTTTTAGTAAAACCTTTAGCAACAATTCTGGCCTTGTATCTTTCGATATTGCCATTTGAGTCGTATTTGGGCTTAATGACTCATTTACACCTGACTTGTTTAGACCTTCGGGCAATTCAACAAGTTCACATACTTTATTATGCTCCATTAATTTTAACTCATCTTTCACTGCTTCGATCATTTATAAGAACAATGAAACTGGATCATCATTAATTTCGATATTGGAATCTAATTCTTGAAGATGCATCAGGTAATCATTCGATATAGAAGGTCTCTTTTTCCTTTCTGATATTCTTAATGCTACTTCTCCGGTTATATTATTTGTGGGTCATTGTTAATCTTTTCATGAAGTATTTGACCATTATTTTGTTATTCAGGTAAGTCATTAAATCGTTCAACTGCTCTAGGACGAACAATCCTATTCGTTATGGGAACTTAAGAGGAGCAACAAATTGAGAAGAATGTATCAGTGAAGAAAGTTGCACCGCCCCCTCTTTACGTTCCACTGTTCATGGTTCAACACTTCCACTAATGTCATCATTCTCAAAGAACCTGTATTTCTAGTTTCAACAATTCTTGTACTATGATTAGGACAATAAAATCTATACCCTTTAGATTTCTCTGGATAACCAGTAAAAAATCTACTAATGGTTTTTGAATCCAACTTCTTTTCATGTGTTTTATAATTATAAATACGTACTTTCGTCAGGCATCCCAAACATGAAAGTGTCTTAAACTAGGTTTCCTTATCCAAAATTCAAAAGGTGTCTTTAGAACTTTCACAAGTATATTATCTTTCATTGTTTACAAGTCTATGCATTCTTTCCTTGGATATGTGTCTCAAACGTTTATAAGCTGAAAATTCATCAACTAAACTCCGATTAGTTCGAATATCATGGTACACGGTTAGAAAGAGTCTATTATCAAGCTTTAATTTGTATAAACCATCAGAAACAATACCAGAACCAATCAAACATTTTATTTAAACAAATGAAGTTGTTTGTGGAAATCAAGTATCAATGGTGATTTGATCCCTAAACTGTCTTCATTAATTTACACCACCTTGCACGCACATGAGAGGTATTATGTCGTGGTCCTCGGTCGTACCCCATAGATGAATGAAACCCAATCAAAAAGGAATACATGAATGAGATGATGTCTAGGACAACTCCAGCTCACATAACCCAAAAATGTGGATGAGAGATGGACCCTTCCTTTACTGCACATGCATGTTTTAAGCACAATATAAGTTTGTCCAAAATCGCCATCTTCATTTACTTTCAACATTTCTATAATTTCAACCCCTTTCCCTAATCAAGATTTCGTCCGAGATGACCATTAAGATATAGCCGGAGCTGATGCGGTTGTGGCCAAGGGATTAGGCGTTGTGTATTTAAAAGAATGACTAAACTTCCACAGATGGAACAAAACAAAAAAAGAACAAAGTTTGTCGGCAGAGTTGATCATATGCTGTAGCTCAGATATTATACCTCTGCCGAGACAACCTTACAATACATATAATCACTACATGTGAATTTCTTCTAATTTAAACAAACTTCAGTTGAAAGAAGTAACCACGGAAGAAGTGGTGACTAAACTTGAGAGAAGGCCTACCAAGATAGCACCGTTATATGTGGTTGGTTCAGCTTGCATTGAGTTATTTCGAAAATCAATGTAGGTGTCGTTTAAAAATGGTCCTCCAACTAACGCACCATACGCTATGTTTGGATCGCGGTTGGTTGACAGTAGCCATTTCCAGCCATTCTCACAAGTACAGTCAGCTGAATCAGCTGGAATCGATGCTCCTCTGTGGTGGACGTGTCCAGGGTAATTGTCCCCATATCCGACGAGGTAGCTCATGTTCATAGGATTCTCTCCCAACACATACTCGATCTGGAAGAAAGAAGATATCACCATTTTTTGAATCGGGATACATTCAGCTTTTGCGTAGTGTATCTATATACTCATTTGACACTAAAACGCACCTGTGAAATGGCAAAGTTTCGAAGGTCAGATGGCTTGTGTAACACTCCATTACAATTCAGCCTGGCTGTTCTGGACGTAAGCATATAATCACTGTACACGGAAGCAAGAAAAGCGGAGCCAATAGAATGCTGCAAGTTGTTCCACTCGTTGATCCATATCAACCCACCTTAAGAACATTGCAAAACATATATGAGTCGACTAGACAGTAGACGAGAGAAAAAGTTTACTTTATAGGTTCATCTATGAAATGCAAAGCCGCCTTAAAAAGCGAGATTCAAAATAATTACTTCCACAAATAGATCATTCCTTATGGACACGGAAATTATGCTCTACCTATGTGATTACATTAAATATCATGGTGTCATCATCGCTACAAGACTATTAAAGTTGTGATGGTGAAAAAACAATTGACTTCACAGGTTATTAGCAACCAGTGGTAACTCGAGTACTAGTAGCCCTATGGATTTGTAGAACCGACTGACTAAACACCCTTCTTCGCATACAAAACTAATACTGACTGAATCAGATATACAACTTTAAAACCAAAAAATTTAACCATGACTCAATAAGATTACCAGGTGTTCTGCTATTTGTGGCGGTTGGAGAACTTGGCAAAAGGCCACACATAACAGCTTCTGCTGTTTTCCTGTAACTATGAAGTCCTTCGGAGTTGGACTTGTGGTTACCAAGCAAGCTTACCCGAGATAGCAGAACCTGCAGAAGGTCCAAAACATTTCGGTCAAGTTTATTTATGCAAGGATAGTTATGTGCAAGCTACAACATGAAAATGACCAGGAACATTTCTACGAGGAAAAATTAAGACGGTGCTTGCTGACTCTGAAGGCTCTGGAATAAAATGTCAAACAACATCTTGTTTCACACAAGGAAATTACCTTCAGCATAGCGCAACCTAATAAAATCTAGTTTTCTTGTACAATCATATCGTGTTACTGAATTTGCCATCGCACGAATAAGATTTCGGATGATGGATTGACAATAAAAAAAACTAGAGAAACTGATTAAAAAATGTTGCAACAGTAGCCTTTCGATATATTGCAGCTAAGATTCACCTGAGTTCCAGCAAGCTTGTCATCCCAACAAAACCAAGATGGATTTCCCCAATTGGCAAAAGCTTCCCCAATATCTCCTGTAGCATACTCCAAGTAAAATTCATCGCCTGTAGCATGGTACAGCCAGCTAGCTGCCCATAAAAGCTCGTCTCCGTACCCGCTTGATTTGTAATACATCTCCAATTGGGGAATGCTTTCAGAATATGATCCTCTGTATCTGTTAGCAAATCTAAATAGTTGTTTAGCATGCAGAAGGAGCTCATCTGAGTAAACAGGATCACTCTTTTTGAACACGATGGAGGCTGATGCCAAAGCAGCAGCAGTTTCTGCTGCAACCTCCGTCCCTGGTTTTGATGCATTTATTTGAATAAGAGGCCTATAGTCTGTCATGTTCTCAGGCCTGTCCCAACATTTGTGGTCCAAATAAGCATCACCAACCTACATCACAACAAATGCAAGAACCTCCAATTAAAATACCACATCCAACTAAGATTTAGCCATCAGATGCCCATCTCAAGCTAATAATCTTATGCATGCAAAAACAAGAAAACTGAGAAAAAGGCCAGAAAAACCGCCTTCGATAGCATTGAAAATACTTGCAAGGAGGTGTTCAACTGACCTGAATATAAAGCACGTTCTTTGCTGCATGAGCTACTATAAGGTAATCCGTGATCCATTTAAGCGAACCCTTTGCCGAATCCAACTGATTCACTGCCTGCATCCTATCTCCATACTCAAGAATGCCCCAAGATAACACGGTGGCCGTAAAGGCCAATGGAAAACCAAATTTAACATGATCTCCTGCATCATACATTCCTTTCGAAAGATCCAAGTTCGCTTCACTCCCATCTTTAATCCCCGAATCTCCCCTCCATGGTATCTTGTTGTTCTCCAACTTACCCGCTACACGAGAACAGAATGAAATCCAAAAGCAATAAATCAATAACAAAGCTTTCAATCTCACTTCACAAAAAAATAAACAACAAAATTTACTAAAATGCACGCAAACATTAACAAGCTCAGAACCCTAAACTGCAGAAACTAAAAGCAGCATCGGTGCAACGATTTCGACCAGACTTACATTTCTGAATGTCGAAGAACATCATTCCCAGCTTGAGCGCCTCGGCATACCTAGGATCAATTTCTCCAGGTGGGCCCGGAACTGGCTCCGGCTCATAACCAAATAGCCCATCCCCAAACGTAATCACAACAGCCGACAGAACCAAAGCCACCATAACCATGACCAAAAACCATCCAAGCCAGTCCTTCAACCTCGGACGGCTCATCATCCTTAACACTCGCTTCACTTTAAACATCATCGGATTCAAGTCCATACTGACACACCCACCGCCGCCTCGCATTCCGAGCCCCAGTTGCTGAAATCAGTACGAAATAGGAGTGATTTCGAAGCGGAATCGGATTTCTTGAGACCGGAATGCGGAGATTTAGTAATTTCACTCCGGCATATTCCTGGTTTCTGACAGCCGGAGCAGAGAGAAGGAGAAGCGTTTTGAAGGCGTCGTCACCCACAAGTCTTTATGACGAAATTGCCCTTGCAAGATTAATGAGTAAATCCTTACGATGGAGGGCTAATATTGTAATTAATGAAGAAAATATGCCGTGGAAAATTCGTTGACCACGACGTTCCGGGGCCCTGTGTAGTCAACGCTGTTATACTCACGGTTGGATTTAAAATACTTCCGTTTGAAAATTTCAAGTGTAAACTATTTATTCCTTGGGAAGGAATCTTTTAGAATCGGTTTCACATTCTTTCCACTAGCATAAATAAAGCTGCTGGGTTGGACTAGTCAATTTTGAATGGTATGGTGTGTTGGTGGATTGTAACATTTTAACTATTAAATTGAATGATAAATGCACTCTTTATACGAGGTTGCAATTGGTGGGTGGACCGACCATGTACAAATTGATGGAAAGCCATTGCAAAATATATTTGGTTTGTTGTAAATTCTAGTTAGGTTCTGCTTAGTCAAAACGTTGAGTTTTGGATTAGTGATTATGGTCCGTTGATCTGGTCTTGGGCTGACAACGGTAATTAGATTTGTGTGTAAATGGTAATTGATGGAGAAAGATAGGGTACGAAAATTGGGAAATCTTCATATATACTTCTCGAGTTGAGAGAACAAGAGAATAAGAAAGTCTCATGCCTTGAAACTTCGAGTGTGCGCTGCTGAGAGTGTGGGATCAAGAGTGAATGAGAGGCTTTGGCTCTGGTATTGCTGTTGTCTAGCAAGTGTTCCCTTGGCGACTAGGATATCGCTCGAAAAGGTGCGCTGAGGCCTGAAGATTGCTCAGCACTGTAGGTTTGTTGGTAGCAGTTTCGAGCATTCTTTGTTAGCTCTGAGTACGGCTGTTGTATTAGTAGTTTCAAGATCATTTATGTAAAACTTCTACCCGATTAGTGCATCGTTCTGAGCCTCCGAGTTCAGTGTGGATGTAAAATTGTTCACCAGCCGAACCACTATAAAAACTGTTGTGTACTTCTGTGTTCTTGGTTGCTGATTCGAGGGAGTTGAGGTTGGTAGCATGCCACAGGTTTTAGGTTATTTATAGCTGTTGATATTGATTAGATTAGAGCAGTACAATTATGACATAGTTAAATACATGTCGGTGTATTTAACTATGTCGTCGGGAAGGGAGGCCAACAGTTGGCCTCATTGGGAGTATGATCATATAATTACGACATGCAATGTTGTTGGCCTCCCTTTTCGATGAGTATGGTCATCTTATTATGAGCTTACGCATTGGGAGGGTTAAAGTGTCTTTTGATGAAGTTTGTATTGCCTTGTATAGTAATGAAATCAAGAAGAATGATAAAAAGGAAAGCAACAAGAAGGCATCCTCAAATCAGTTATAAAAGAAGAAGAGGGAGATCTCAATCAAAAGGAAGACTTAGTAAAGATGAATGTATTTTTTGTCATGAGAAATGCTATTGGAATAAAGATTGTCCAGAGTTATATAAGAAAGGGAATGCCTCATCATCTGATGCTTGTGTAGCTGAAAGTAATGTCAATTCAAATTTTGCATTGATTGCTTCATTCATGGCATTTGATCCTGGTGATTAGAATTTGGATTTAGATTATACTTTTCACATGTCTCCTATGAGGGAGTGGTTCTTTAACTTTGAAGAGCTAGGCGGTGGAGTTATTTTCATGAGCAACGATTGCCCATGCAAATTTTGGGTATTGTTACAATTCGTTTAAAATTTTTTAAGATGATTCAACCCGAGTCTCGAAGGATGTTTGCTTTGTTCCAGATATGAAGAAAAATCACATCTTTTTGGAAGCCTTGGAATTTAAAGGCTTCACTGTAACGATGCAAGATGGAAGATTGAAGGTCACTTCTGAAGGACTTCTAGCAATGAAAGGTGTAAGAAATAATAGCTTATTTGGACGGCTGCATCAGCAGTTTCAAAGGAGGAGAAAGATTCTGAAACTAGCAAGCTATGACATATGCGGTAGAGACATGCTAATGAGAAAGCTTTGCAGAGTCTAATGAAGCACTGTTTAATTAAAAGCACATGAACCAACCAGTTGGATTTTTGTGAGCATAGTGTACTCGAGAAGCATAAAGGAGTGATTTTAGCACTACACTTGGTGATACGAAAGGTATCTTGGACTATGTGCACATCGATGTGTGGGGGGCAACAAGAATGTCATCCATGAGTGGAACACATTTCAGTGTCACTTTTATAGATGACTTCTCGTGAAGAGTTTGGGTGTATCTCATAAAAAAGAAAAATGATGTGTTGGAAAATTTTCTTTAAGTGGAAGAAGATGATTGAAACTCAAACCGGTAGAAAGATCAAGCGACCAAGGTCAAATAACGGAATTGAGTACAGAAATGATTCATTAATTAAATTTTGTGAAGATGAAGACATCGTGGGACACTTCACTAAATACACCACAACAAAATGGAGTTGCAGAACGAATGAACTGAACTTTGCTAGAGAAGGTACAGTGTATGTTGTCAAATGCTGGGTTGGAGAAGCATTATTGGGCTGAGGTCATGACGTATGCATGTCATCTCGTCAATCGCTTACGGTTATCTGCATTTGGAGGTAAAACCCTTATTGAGATATGGTCTGAAAACCTACTAAAGGCTATGATTTCTTACGCGTGTTTGGTTGTACTACCATGTCATAGAATTAAAGTTGGACCTAAGAGCCAAAAAAGCTATTTTTTTAGGGATTGCCCGGACCTAAGAGCCAAAAAAGCTATTTTTCTAGGGATTGCCCATAGCTCTCAGAGATATTGTCTTTTGTGTCTTGAAACGAAAAACATAGTCTTCAGCAGAGATGTTACCTTTGATGAATCGTCCATGCTAAAAAAATGTAACTGAGAAGTCTGATGGAACTTGGAAGCAGATCAGTTTGAAAGACGAGTTGTTGGCTTGGTTGGTGGGGATAAAAGAGAAAGTGATTCTCCGTTGGCTGAAGAAGAAATAGAAAAAGAAGCGGTTTCAACCTAAGAACCTGCGCAACAACAAGGAAAAATTATAGTCAAAAGGCCATGAAGACAAAACATCAAGGTGCTTTCTCCGTACAAGGATATGGAAGATATATCAGCTCTGTTTAAGAATACTATGGCCTATGCACTTTCAATTGTAGACGATGGTGTTCTGTACACGTATGTAAGCTCAAAGGTGGAGGGAAACCATGGATGAAGAAGTACTTCTAGGTACCAGATAAAATATTAGGTTTCCCTCCTATTAAACCTTGCAACATATCATCAAGGTGGGTTATCTCTTCGAAAGAATAAGACTTGTCATATGTCGCAATTACATAAGGGCAAGAAGACAACTGGGTGTAAATAGATGTTTGCAAAGAAGGATTTTCCAACAAAGATATTATTCAATGCAAGGCAAGGTTGGTTGCTTAGGGCCACGCTCAGAAGGAGGGAATTGATTATAATGTGCAATTTTCTCCTGTGGTTAAGCATTCCTTCATTAGAATTGTGTTAGCCCTCGTAACACATTTAAATTTGGAGTTGATTCAATTAGATGTGAAAACTACGTTTATACCGGGTTCAAGAACTAGTAAACAGAAATGGGTTTGCAAGCTGAACAAATCGTTGTATGGATTGAAGCAATCTCCAAGGTAGTGATACAAGCGATTTGATCTATGTATGTTGCAATAAAAGTACTTTAGAAATACACATGATCATTGTGTCTATTTTTGTAAGTTACCGAATGAGTCTTTTAGAAATTGAAAAATTAAAGACTCACCAAGTCAGGAGTTTGAGATGAATGATCTGGGAGAAGCCAAGAAGATTCTCGGCATGGAGATAAACAGAGACATGAAATAGGAAAAACTTTGTTTGACTCAGAGTCAATATTTGCAAAATGAGCTACAATGTTTTAGTTAAGTAGACAAAACCTGTCAGTACTCTACTTACTCCTCATTTCAAGCTTAGTGCTCAATTATCTCTTAAGAATGATGAAGAACGAGCATACATGATAGATGTTCCATATGTGAATGTGGTTGATAGTTAGATGTATGCAATGGTGTGTACAAGGCCTGACATCTCACAAGCAGATAGTGTGGTAAGTAGATACATACATAATCCCGGTAAAAGACATTGGTTGGATGTGAAATGGATTCTGCTAGATATTCTACAATTGTAGACATTGGCCTAGTATTTGAGCAAGATAATATTGTTAGTCAATGTGTAGTTGGATATTATGATTATGACTATGCAGGTGATTTGGATAAGCAAAGGTCTACGACTGATTATGTGTTCACTTTTGCTTCAACACCAGTCAGTTGGAAGTCTACCTTATAGTCTACAAGTGTTTTGTCTAATACAAAGGCAGAGTATATGAAAATTACAGAGACTGTGAGGGAAGCTATTTTGTTAAAAGGTTTGCTCGAAGACTTGAGAATTGATCAGAAGCATGTCAAGGTGTTTTGTGATAGTCAAAGTTTATTCCTTTAGCAAAGAACCAAGTTTACCATGCTCGTACAGAGCACATTGACGGCGCTATAATTTCGTGCGAGAGGTTATTGAAGAAGGTTGAGTACTACTTTTGAAGATTAACATCGCAGAGAATTCTGCAGATATGATGACTAAGGTGGTGACAACAATCAAGTTCAAACATTGTCTGAACTTGATTAATATCCTGCAAATTTGAGTTGGCAATGGCGTCGCTGACGAGATGGAAGAAATATTTGTTGATCATTAAGTCGCCAAGGTAGAGATTTGTTAAAATTTGGCTTCTTAGTTTTGTTATTCTCCCACATTAGTTAAAATTATGGTGATAACTTATTTTCTGGAGATATAAGTATCATACCAAAATGCGCCCGAGGATGTAGATTTTTTTTTACTGAACCTCATAATATTTTGTTGTTCTTATTTTTTTTATTTTGTTTGTGAACTGTAGTTTCTTTTTACATTATATTTCCAATAGCATTATAATAATCAGGTTTGAAAATATACCTGATTTTCCCAACACCAATTCTATCTACCAGCCGTAATAAAAATCACACATGATTGCTAAACTGCCCATAGCATCAACATTTTGTAAAAAAGTTGAGTACATAGAAATAAAAGATGACAAATGTTTGGTATATTCTTTACGAGTTAAATATCTCATATTCTATTAATTTTGTTACAGCATCCTACATATAAGTTCAATTACTTAAATTAATTTAATAAAATTATTTATAGTAAAAATAAAATAGTAAAAATAAATTGAATGATGTTAAATTAAATATTAATGTTAAATTAAATATTAGTATTAAATATTTAATAGAAAGTGAAATTAAATACTTTCAACAAATGGACGTAATTTCAAAACCAGACCACTTCATCTCCCCTACAAGTTTCCTCCATATCTTTCTCATCCGCGAAACCCCTTGCCGGAGTTCTTCTACCGATGTAACATCGTTGACTCCTCTGATTCCAACTCTAAGCTCGGTAAGCATAGATTCTGAACTCTTTCCGAATCTGTCAGTTTTTAGTGTTGCATCGTTTCGCACTTCAATATTTCGTTTGAACTCTTCAAAGATGCTAAATGTTCTTGGAGACTTACGTGTTAGCTTTCGAATGAATTGGGCGGATATTGTGTATGATTGTGAACTGGAGATGATGATTAGAAGCTATTTTGTGCTGATTGAAAGAACAGGTGAAACCCTAATTGAAAACAAAAGAATGTTTTATAACTTGCCTCCAGTAAATGACACTTTTGGGGTATCTTTTGTAACGTACCGCCTTCCCCTTAAACATAGGCTTTTGTAGATATATGACTAGTTAGAATTGTCATGATTATGGTTTGAATTGTTTTGTCTTTGTATTTAGCTGGGCTTTTTTATTCATTTGAATGAAGCTTGTTGAAGGCTTTCGAGCTGCCTTCTGTAGTTCTGGGTAATCATGCGATTTGATAGTTAGTGCACTGCATAACACAATGTTTATTGCTTGTTTCCCAAATTGGAGGCCTTGATGTGCTGTTGCAACTGCCTTTTGTCGTAACTCGTAACTACTTAGTTTTTTTCTAATAGATAGCCTTGCGTGCGGATAATATTTTCTGTCGAAACTCTTAACACTTTTATAGGGATAATGGTGACTTTTCTTTGTTTTTTTTTTCTGGTTGTTATTGAGCAAGATTGACGGGTCAGTTATCATCTGATACCCAGTTTCCCTCAAATGTTTCATTTTTTAGTGCTTACTATCCATTCTTTTTTTCCCTGTAGTTTATATTTTAGTCACTGAATATTTAACTAGATCATCATTCTCTTAAGAACTTGTATATGCAAAAAATCAAATATTTACAGTTGTTACCGGAACTAGCTTGTCCATATTTTTATAATTAAACTTGCTGATTCAAATTGCTTTTGCAGTACCTGACTTTGTATTGATACCTAGAAAGACAACATGATTGGAAGCTTCTTGACTCGGGGACTGATGTATGTTATCCTAAAACGACTCTCACTTTCCTCTCTTGCAGTTACATACACAAATTAGAACACGTGAAATGCATACTTTATTATAATGCAGGATGATTTTAGGCTATGCATATCCTGCATATGAGTGCTATAAATCTGTGGAGCAGAATAAGCCGGATATACAGGAACTTCTTTTTTGGTGCAAATATTGGTATCTAAAACTAGCCACCTGTATTTATTTTTATCAAAAGTGTCTTGAAGTCTTAACTAAAACATGTATCTTCTCGGAAATGCAGGATTCTAGTTTCCGTTTTGACTGTTGGTGAGAGGATAGGAGATGCCTTTATTTCATGGTAAATATACCGAACTTGGTGTTGTGGTAGTTTGATAACAAGCCTTCTGGATTTTTTATGTTATTTTTCTCTTTCATTTTTAAATGCAGGATCCCAATGTACAGTGAGGCGAAATTAGCGTTTATTGTATACTTGTGGTTTCCGAAGACAAGGGTATAGCTTTGTCATTCATATATATTGGAGGTAGATCTCATACCTTTATGAAGTACTGTCTGATTTAGGCTTCATCTTATTCTTATGTTAACAGGGGACAACATACGTTTATAGTTCTTTCTTTAGGCCTTACCTGGCAAAGCATGAGACTGAGATTGATCGAAACTTGATGGAGATAAAAACTCGGGTTGGGGATATTGCAGCCGTATCGTTTCAGAGAGCTGCCACTTATAGTCAGACGAGGATTTATGATATCTTACAGTATATAGCAGCTCAGTCGGTGACAACTCCTCGTCCTGTTCCAGTGAGTGGCATGTTCTTCTAGATGCATAATTCTTTTGGTTGATAAGTCTACTAACTAATGGTATAAATAACTGGTTGTCATCTTGTTGATGGATTCCATTGCATTCTAATGGTAGTATAGTGCTGGTAGCTGCATAAATCTGAGAAAGAGTAGATGTTTACTATCATCTCATGTCATATCACAGTGGTCGATCATGCCATGCATATATATTGTTGCTAGTGATCTAAGGTTTCTGTCCTATGGTAAGTGCATTTGTGAAAGTCATTTTCTAAACTGTTCAACAATTGACTTCCCAGCGGCAGCAAGGTGGATCTAGAGTACTCAGACCTGCATTCGCACCAAATCATCCGCCAGCTAATGCAAATCCTCAACCCGAAGAACCTCTGTCTCCAACTTCAAGTTCATCTTCAAGTCAGGTTTCTCAAAACCAGGAGGAAGTGGATGAAGAATATGTGGTTCTTCCTGTAATGCCAAAATCAGCTCCAGTAGCATCTCAGAAAGATGCAATAGTAACTTCAACTTCTTCCACTGCTGGAGCCAGCAGCCTTCAAGTAACAGCATCTGTGAAAGAAGCCACACATGGCGAATCAACTTCTTCTCCATCGGAGCCTAAAGATTCAGACCCTCCTCCACCAACCACCATCATGCAGGATACTTTGCGTGTGACACGAGCCAGAATGAGAAGAAACCCATCTGCTGTCGACGGCTGAAATAACAACTAATGGTTCAATGTTGATTGGTGATGTACATATAAGTTACTGCTTGGGTGGGTCTTTGAATGTTCTGCTAGAGAACTCAACTGAAGTTGTGTGAAAACAAATTGTTGAGGTTCAGAATTTGAATCCAGCACATTATATTTGACAAGTACATCAACAAACAAAATACCAACTTTGATAAATCTCTCCAACTTATCTGAAGCCACTGCCCTCCAATTGAGGGGATAATGTCTTCTTTGTATGCCTATCTATGAAACAAACTAAGAGGTCATCAATTGGTTTAGGATCATGCTTACGTGGCATCTTCCTATTGGATAAACTGATGTGGAAGCAGCTCCAGCATAACACTCGAAATTAAATTCAAAGTCTTCCCAGCTCGGTCGTCCACACTCACATGAGTCCTCTACAACCACACTGGTCCATCCACGTATCATTTTAGGAACTAAACCAATTACATAGCGCCACGTGTACAATGGCTTCTCTCATCCGTCCGATCCTCCACGTTGGCCCAATTGCCATCGTGTGTATAAATAGAATCCAATCACGGATCAGATGTAACGACGAAACAACAAGCCGGAGTAGCAGCTGCTAGCGATCTCAGTGTAGCTGAAGGATGAGGAAGTGGACCGTCCCGTCGGCTGTTCTTCTTCTATGTCTCCTCTTTCTTCTTCCCGATCAAGGTCAGTGCTTACCCGATTTATCTCGAAGTCCTTTTCGAATCGGATGTCGTAGTTTTTCAAATAGTTGTTCTCAGATCGAAGTGCCGTGTGTGCTGATCTGAGCTATTATTGACTCGGAAGAGGCTGTATGGATCTGAGGGCGTGTAATGGGTTGTGTTTCCCTAATCCAGTGGAAATTTAGTGTGAGTTGGGGTTTTTGGAATTCGTGATTGATCCAGATTTGGATTGTGATTTATTATATCAGATGGAGAATTTGGAAATAGCAAGTTGGATTAGACTCTTTGATCTTGCTACCTAGTATTACAGTGGTTTTGATGTGTATTGGTTATCAGATTGGATTGCATTTTGGGTTTGAGATTTTGGTACTGCTGTTTGTTTAATAGGTCGGAAATTACAAGCCACCGCGGAGGAGAGTTTTGATGAGCTAGTGGATCCACCGAAGGTTGAAGACAAACTTGGTGCTGTTCCACATGGGTTATCTACTGATTCTGATGTGGCCAAGAGGTCTGCTTAGTATTGAAATTTAACATAACTCTGTGCATTTGTCTGAGATGAGATGTGTAGTCTGAATGAAATTACCGACTGTGGTGTAGGGAAGCTGAGTCTATCTCTAGGAAAAACCTGCGTAGTAATGCTGAGAAGTTTGAGTTCCAGGCAGAAGTGTCTAGGCTCATGGATATTCTTATCAACTCACTTTACAGCGATAAAGATATTTTCCTAAGGGAATTGATCTCCAATGCATCTGATGTAAGTATATGTCAAGGTCCTTTTAATTCATAAGGACATGTCCCGTGCTTCATTGTACTAGGGCTTTTTTCATATTATAATTGCTTTGATAACAGGCTTTGGATAAGATCCGTTTCCTCTCCTTAACTGACAAGGAGGTTTTGGGCGAAGGTGACAGTGCCAAGCTTGATATCCAGGTTGGTGAGCCTTTGGATGTTAAATGTTAATTGCACCGATGACAATTAAACTCACGAGTATCAGATGATCTGATCTAGTAAAAAACTTCTTGCAGATAAAGTTAGACAAGGATAAGAAAATTCTATCAATCCGTGATAAAGGTATAGGTATGACCAAAGAAGACCTCATCAAGAATCTAGGAACCATTGCCAAATCTGGAACTTCCGGTAATATTCTATAAAGCTGGAGATGTGAATTCCATAACATGAGCTAGTGTTTGATTGTGAGTTAGTTGGTGAAAATAATTGAATTTTTTTTTTTTGTATAGCTTTTGTCGAAAAAGTGAAAACTGGAGGGGACCTCAACCTCATTGGGCAGTTTGGTGTTGGATTCTATTCTGTATATCTGGTTGCTGATTACGTTGAAGTTATTAGCAAACATAATGACGACAAGCAGTAAGTCATCAGCTGGATTCCTGCCTTTTTCAATTTTCTCAAATCCTGAGGTAGCCAATGGTTCTAACAATGAATACTCTTTTTCAGGTATGTGTGGGAGTCCAAGGCTGATGGTGCATTTGCAGTTTCTGAAGATACATGGAATGAGCCTCTTGGACGAGGAACTGAGATCCGTTTACATCTTAGGGATGAAGCTGGAGAGTACTTGGAAGAGAGCAAATTAAAGGTTAGTACGATAACACTGTCAGTGATGCACTAACCTTCATTTCATTTTATTTTACCTTTTATCTCTCTCCCTCGTAGCCTTAAAAAAAACTTAAGTTGTTTGTCTCCTTCACATATGAGACACTTCTTACTGAATTGACATTTTCAAAAGCCAACTGCATTGTTATAAAGGAATATGGCTACATGTGAAGCCATGACATAGCTAGCACAATAGAATTGTTCATCCTTGTTCAATTTTGATAGGTAGGTTATAGAGAATGAAACGACTTGATGAAAGTGAACCTGTCTTCTGATAGACTGACTAGGCATTACTTATGTGTTGATTTCGTAGTTGTTGATATTCTACATGAATTTAAGATTAGAGGCATTCATAGATTTTGTAGCTTTTTTTTCCTACCTCCCCTTATGCATCTCATATTAATTTCAAGTTATAAAGTATTAAGATTTCTTTTTATCTAATTGCAGGAGTTGGTGAAGAAGTATTCAGAATTTATAAACTTCCCCATATATATTTGGGCAAGCAAGGAAGTTGAAACTGAGGTTCCAGCTGACGAAGATGAATCCAGTGATGAGACATGTATGAACATTATTGACATTCTCTTGCATTTACTTACGAGTTAAACTTATTTCTAATATATGTGTCTTGGTGGAAATACATTGCAGCTGAGAAAGAGGAAAATGAAGATGAAGATGCTGAAAAAGAGGAAGACGCTGAAGCTGAGGAAAAACAAAAAACTAAGAAAGTGATGGAAACTGTCTATGAGTGGGAACTCCTGAATGACGTCAAGGCTATTTGGTTGAGGAGCCCAAAGGAAGTAACCGAAGAAGAGTACACAAAATTCTACCACACATTGGCAAAGGTAATGTTATTTTTCCACCTATAACTATCAGCTATTTTGATAATATGCTCAGTGGCAGCTGATACCAGAGTGATTTAATCATGGTTTGTGGCAACAGGATTTCGGGGAAGACAAACCTTTAGCATGGAGCCATTTCACTGCCGAAGGTGATGTTGAATTCAAAGCGCTTTTGTTTGTTCCTCCCAAGGCCCCTCACGATCTCTATGAAAGTTACTACAATGCCAACAAATCGAACTTGAAGTTATTTGTCAGACGGGTGTTCATATCTGACGAGTTTGATGACTTGTTGCCAAAGTACTTGAGCTTCTTGAAGGTACTGATAGTCTAGTATTTACAGCAATATGCTTTCTCGGAGCTTTATAGTTTTACATTGTATAATTGATGCTTTATGCAGGGTCTCGTTGATTCTGACACTTTACCACTAAATGTGTCCCGAGAAATGCTTCAACAACATAGCAGTTTGAAGACCATTAAGAAGAAGCTCATCAGAAAGGCCCTTGACATGATCCGCAAGATCGCTGAGGAGGATCCAGACGAGCCCAAAGACAATGACAAAAAGGGTTAGTGGCACAATCTGCTCTCCTCAAATATTATTTGTGCATTATGTGGTTTCAAATTGGCCGGCAACCTAAGTTTATTGTCTTTGTCTTGTACTCTGTTGCTTCATTGACAGTAACTATATATCTCATAACTCGGTTACTTTCTTTGTTTTAAACGGGAAATATCTATTGCTAACAGAAGTCGAGAAATCTGATGATGACAACGAGAAGAAAGGTAAGTACACAAAATTCTGGAATGAGTTTGGTAAATCCATCAAGCTTGGAATTATCGAAGATGCTACGAACAGAAACCGCTTAGCAAAACTTCTCAGATTTGAGACGTAAGCTTACATGCTTTTTTGTCATTGGGCTAGTTGTCTGGACACGTACAACTCCAGGATTAATGTTTGTGTTCATTTTTCTTTTGTGCAGCTCAAAGTCAGATGGTAAACTAACTTCTCTTGACCAGTATATTTCAAGAATGAAATCTGGCCAAAAAGATATCTTCTACATCACTGGAACCAGCAAAGAACAGTTGGAAAAATCACCCTTCCTCGAGAGACTTGCAAAGAAAAACTACGAGGTTAGTTGGATAACTTTAGTTTTATTACTTCACGTGGCTGCCAAATACAATCTTTTCATTGTTTATCAATATTCTTCTTGGCAGGTAATATTCTTCACTGATCCTGTTGATGAGTACCTCATGCAATATCTTATGGACTATGAGGACAAGAAGTTCCAGAATGTGTCCAAAGAAGGCTTGAAACTAGGCAAAGACTCAAAAGACAAGGAACTAAAAGAATCATTCAAGGACTTGACCAAATGGTGGAAAGGTGCTCTAGCTGGTGAAAATGTGGATGATGTGAAGATCAGTAACAGGCTGGCTGATTCCCCTTGCGTTGTTGTCACATCAAAATATGGCTGGAGCTCAAACATGGAAAGAATCATGCAGTCGCAGACACTTTCAGATGCTAACAAGCAGGCATATATGCGTGGCAAGAGGGTTCTTGAAATCAATCCCCGCCACCCAATCATTAAGGAGCTTCGAGAAAGAGTAGTAACAGACCCTGAGGTGTTTTATCTTCCCCTTTCAAGTCACATATAATAAGCACATACTGGTTCTTCACTCATGTGATTTGCAAATTTGTGTTTCAGGATGAGGGTGTGAAGCAGACGGCGCACCTGATTTACCAAACAGCACTCATGGAGAGTGGCTTCATGCTAAGTGACCCTAAGGACTTTGCGACTCGCATATACAGTTCAGTGAAAAGCAGCTTAAACATCAGCCCCGATGCAACTGTAGAGGAAGAGGAGGAAGCGGAGGAAGTAGAGACTGAAGCAAAAACATCAACAGAATCCCCCAACTATGAAGAAGCTGATAAAACACAGGAGGAGGATGAAGAAGACACAGAGGCAGCTTCAGGTGTGAAGGATGAGTTGTAGATGACTCTATTTTCAATCTGAAAGAGCATCTCCCATGTAGCAGTGCTAGGGGATTTTTGTTGCTTGCTAATTAACTTTGTGTATGTGTCGAAGGAACCTCCACCACAACTTTAAGTTGGATCAAGCACGTGTTAACTATTTCTGCTCTTAAACCTTCGCGCTTTCTTCTTTTTTTGAAAAGAATACGGTTTTCGTCATCATATGAGCTATTGATCCATGCCTAGTGGAGAGGCTCCAAATCCTTAAGTTGAGAGAGTTGAGCTTCTTCAATATAAATAAACTAGTGTTTTCAAATAAATAGATGTCACTCTCAAAATGTTCATCGAAGACACTAGTCTAGTGCATATGGATGGAGTCAGGATTGATGAAAATATCAAAACGTCCCATCCCATTTGCTTCTCCAGCACAGCGAATGATGCCGCCTTAAGATCAGGGACGGATCTAGGAATGATTTCTATATAGGACTGAAATATGTTGGGGGCAGGGACGGTAGGAATCGACTGCTCAGCACTCCAGGGACGAACAGACGCTTGCCGTGATTGATGATTTTGGGTTGGCCGGTTGAGTAACTCGTGTTGGTCGTGGACGGTGTTCTCCTCAAGCTTTCAAAACTATGCTGCTGAGTGCTGCCTGCTAAACATGTTTTTTGGAAAGGAATTTTTATTAATTTTTTTTTGTTAACCCAAGTAGCCAAAAGCCTGCGTGTCCCTGCTTAAACTACAATTGGGTTAGTCTATTTTTTAACATTGGGAGTATAAAAGAGGCATTGCAAGACTGGTCCACACCAATTTATTTTCAAACTGGCTGCAATCCATACACACTCTTCCATCACTGGGATCCCATAACATAAGCATAAACTGAAAGCCTGAGAATGACCTGTGATAAAATTGCCAATGCAAATCAAAAACCAAATTCCAAATGCATGATCACTGCACCAATGTCGACAAACAAGACTGTGAGCGCAGTAGCTTACCATCCTAGCCTAAAAGTACATGGTGATAGCAATAATTCCCAAGACTAGTGCGCGGATTATCAAGTTAATGAGCACCAACTAAAAATAATTAGCAAACAACCTAGCCATATAGGAACTCTGGCAAAACAATCACATACTTAACTATATATAACTTATTAGGTAAAGTGCAGAGTCCTACAGCTGTATAATCAAAAATTAAACTTCTGTGACTTCAGTCAGTCCGCATGCGCTTGGCAAGAGAATAAAGAAAATGGTTCAAGGATTTTTGAGCCCTCATTAGTTTCTGATCAAGCTCTCCATTAGTTTCATCTATATTTCCTTGCTGCTCTTGAACTGATTGCACATTCCGAACTAGTTTGCGCAACTCCTGCAGAGAATAAGATGAGATTAATACATACATACGTGCGGACCAATATCATCAACTAATGACAACTATAATATTAATGACAGTAAAAATTGGCGATGAAATGCAAAATAGTAATCAAAAGCATAATTGTGCAAAGATTTAGATGAATCAAGTTAGGCCAATCATCCTGTATAAGGAAATCAATCTTCACTCACCTACATGGTTGCTATGAGCATCATTTAAGGACAGGTTTTGTTCACAAGATGGGTGACGGCTAAGTAAAAATATAAAATATATATTACTGGTAAAACGTTGTCTAGTGCTTCATCTTACTGATTTGATCTTCACAAACTGGTCGAATATAACTTCTGACGCGTAAAAATACTTAGCAAGGGGACAAAACAGAAAGAAAGAGAGAACAATATTATTTATTCTGCCTTAAGTAAGGGAATAGAGAGATGGTATCTTAGTACCTGACGATCAAACTCAATGCTAACTGAATAGACTTCCTTGGTAATGTTGACATCTTTACTTATCAAGCCGTCAAACCATCTACTTGCCGTCTCAATATGAGATACCTGAAAGCAGAATCAATATGTTGAATAAAGCGCATTGCCAACATTACATACTGTGTCCAACAAAACCCACACATAAAATTACTTCGCAAGCTATGATTGGTTTGCATTAGCCATATAACAAGGCCTATTAAGCCACAATAACTTTAGAGCTTCACATTGCATCCGACAATCAATGAAAGAACAAAAACAATGACCCACCAAAACTTTATCTTCCTCGACAGATTCCTTATCTTCTTCCTCTTCTTGGTCCTCTCCATCATCTTCTTCAATCGTTAATGACACTGGACCACGAGATGCCAACACTTGTGTCAGACCACCATCTTTAGCAGCTTGAATTAACTCTGCCATCAACTCCGGATCTACATCCCGCAAAAGTTTTCCTGCAGACAGAGTCAGCAGAAAACATTGCCAACAGTTCATACCAGCCTTGAAATGGGCAAGATACTAAATAAATCACTGTCTTCTCTATCAAAACTGAGCTGAAAACATTTGGAAATGTTGTATTCACAAACAACACTTGAGTCTGTAGCTATTTGGAGAATATCTTTAGCCACTCAACATATCCAAAACTAAATTGCAAAAATTAGGAAAAGTTGTATTCATAAACTACAATTCAGTCTTTAGCTATCTGGAAAACGTCTTCAGCCATTCAACATATTCAATCAGTACCTATATAATTGAACTGTCTTCTCTTCCCTTCACGAACATCACTCCCTAATTTCTGCAACAATTTAACAAACAAGTTGACTCCATTTTCTGATAAATAGCATACACCCCCAACAATAGCCCACAATCTACCAAATCAGGTTCCTCAAACACTTTTCAGTGCACTAGGTCTAAATCATCATCAAAATACACGGCTAGCACCTTCACAAGCGCTATAGCCTCGAGCAGCTCCGGCTCCGGCTCAGCATCCGCGGCTCTACAAACAACCAATCAAAACAAACATCATCAAGTTCACCCAACATACAAGTGTACCTCAAATTAGAACCCAAATACGAGAAAAGGAAGCTCATTTCAGCCAAATACTAACCTAAGTATGCGCTTGATTTGAGAATCAGTCAATACCGCAAGCTCCATTCCAAATCGAACGGCCTGCCTCGCCAGTCGCTTCTTATCATTCCGACTCCTCCTCTCCTCAGCCTCCGATTCCCCCTTCTTAATCTGCTGCATTTCCGACGGCGCCGGAGCGTTTCGCATCTTGAGTCCGCGCGGTTTGAAATGCGCACCGCGGTTGCCCGAAGGTACTAAAATCGGAAAAAAGCGCCGCAAATTAGGGTTCGTCAGAGCCGGAATGAAAAGATAGTGAAGTTGAAGCACTGTAGCAGGGGATGAGCAGGCAGAGTTTTGCAGCTTCGGCCATCGCCTCGTCAATGGCCGAATCAGTTGATGCGCCATTTCTGCTTCCCTCTCTTTGTTCCTCCTCCCATCGAAACAACGAGCCAGGTGTTTGTTCAATAAATCCAATTAGACCGAATAATTGGACCGACCGGTTTGATTATAAACCCGTTCATTTGAAACCGACCCGACTTGCACCATGCTTTTCCTAAGAATATCCGCACCCTTTGGAGCTGTCCAATCTCCTTGAGTAGCTCCTCAATCAGCAATTTTTATTATTATTCATCAAATAATAATAGTATTTTAAAACTTTTTTGCACCAATACAACCTTTTGAGAAGCTTCTATTACTATTCACTGATTAAAAAATAATATTTTTATAAAGAAAATATTTTTTTCGAAGATATTTATGGATATTGCTAGGGATTCTATTTAGATTTCACATAGATTTTCATTCAATCATAACATGACACGTGCATATGAGGATAGTAATAGCATTTTGAGACTTATTTATGCATTTTGAGACTTATTTATAGTTTGAACATGACACGTGCATATGAGGATAGTAATAACATAACATGACACGTGCATATGAGAATAGTAATATCATTCAATCTCCTCGAATAGCTCCTCATTCAGTAATTTCTATTACTATTCATCAAATAGTAATAGCATTTTGAAACTTTTATGCACCAATACAACCTCTTGAGAAGCTCCTATTACTATTCATCGATTAAAAAATAATATTTTTATAAAGAAAATATTTTTTCGAAGATATTTATGGCTTATCACTAGGGATTTTATTTAGATTTCACATAGATTTTCATTCATTCATAACATGACACGTGCATGTGAGGATAGACATCAAACTTCTATAAAAGAAGGTTCATACGTTTTTATACTCACACCATCAATCTTCTTGCTTTCTTCTACGTTCTTATTTTTCGCAATCATTTTTTCTTATATGGATCCTTTCAATTTTGATGAGAGCTTTCAAATATTTCAGCAAACTATGAATCAGATGAATGATACGGCCAATTCAGCTGTTATGAACGCGGTAGTGCTAGCAACCATGGACGATGAAGACGATGTGCCTCCTCGTCGCCAACCTAATCGACCCAGAAACAAAGGACCGAGGGGGCAGAATTTGTTAGAGGACTACTTTGTTGAGCGTCCAATTTTTTCAGAATGAGACTTTGGTCGCAGGTACCGTATGAGTAGTAATATATTTAACCGTAAAAAATCAAACTTTGTAACAATGATATGTATTGGCACCAACGACAAGATGCCGCTTGCGTGCTTGGCCTTCTTCTTGAGCAAAAGATGACCGGCGCTATACGAATGTTGGCATACGGTTCATGTGCAGATCAGTATGCCGAAATCACATGGATGGATGAATCAATAACCCTTAAATGCTTGAAGAAGTGATCGCTATTTACGATTTCCGAATGCAGGAGATCTAACTCGTCTATTAAGAAGGGCAGAAAAATGAGGATTTCAGGTATGATTGGGAGTATAGACTGTATGTACTGGGAATGGCAAAATTGTCCAACAGCGTGGCAGGGGTCATACTCAGGTCGTAAGGGTCGTCCAACCATTATATTGGAAGCTTTCGCATCACACGACACATGGATATGGCACAATTTCATTGGTACTCCTGGATCACAAAATGATATCAATGTATTGTACCAATTAGAAATATTTGACGGCCGGCTCGAAGGAATCTCTCCTCAAGTGACATACAAAGTAAATGGGAAAAATTATTCAGACACTTACTATTTGGCTGATGGGATTTATCCAAGGTACTCTTCATTTGTGAAAACAATTCGTAATCCACAAACTGATGTTGAGAAATTATTAACGAAGAAGCATGAATCATATCACAAAGATGTTGAGAGGTGTTTTGGGATCTTACAATCTCGTTGGGAATTATACGTCATGCAGGTGTGTATCATAAGAAAAGTGTATTGAAAACGATTATGTTGGTTTGCATCATAATGCATAACATGATTGTTGAAGAATAATTTATTGACAATGAGTTTGAAGAGATTAAAGAAGCAAATCCACACAACCCACATAGTGCCTTTACGGTGTAAGATGGACCAATCGATCACAATGGCAGTTAGTTTCGTCATGATCCCGTTGAGGGCTCAACAATTTCAGATGTTTGGTGAGCGTCTTGCAAATCTTCAGTCTGTGTATCTTCATATGCAATTTCAAAATGATTTAGTAAGCCATAATTGGTTTATGGAAACCGGTGAATAGTTATGAATAGTAGATTGTATGTATTATTTTAAGTTGTGTGTTGTAATTCTCTTGCTAGTTTTATGATTAGGAATTTTGTTTTGGCTGAAATTTAATGAGAATAATTAAGTTTTATATTTGAAAACAAATTCAAGAATTAATACACATAATATATGAAATAATTGAACAACATGATTCACATAAAATTGAAATTACATAAAGTTTAAATAAAGACAAATAAAATTAAATGTACTAAAGAGATTACTTATTATAGTGAGATGGACGATAACAATCTGAATAGTCATCTGAATTGTTCCCACCATCATTATTACCTTCCTCTTCCTCATATCGCCGCAAAATAACAGCTTTCCTCTTAGAGAAGTATCTGTTAGACATTGGTGTCATTATGTCGGTATTCATTTGCATAACATTTTCTTCCTCCTCTAATTTCTTTACATTCATGGCGTGTTCTTACATTTTATGATTGTGTTCTAGTTGCTCCCTAGCAAATGCGAGTTGCTTTTCTTGGAAAGCCAATTGATGTTTTTGAGTGTCCTCAATCGATTGTAAAACTTCATCTCGAGCTATGTTATATGAAGTGACTACATTTTTATCCTTTCTCCTTACTTCTTTTGCCACATTTACTCCCGAAGGTCTTACCGGACTAGATGAACCTTCCGGTTAACTTTCGGGTGTGCAAAATGCCGCATCTTCAAAAAAAGAATTAATAAGGACGTTACTTGCACGCACTTCTTCACTCGCGAGTATGTATTAGCCGGTGGAACAATGGGTTGGACAGGTGCAAATGTTTGATGTGTCTTGACTGGTTCCAACATTCAAATATATGAAAGTCTTTTTTCGTGGTGCAACATACATAGTTTAAGTTTTGCGCATGTATAATTTAATAATTAAAACAAATCAATTTCAAATGAAGAAATATAAAAAAATAATATTAAATAATTTAATAGAATTATACTTCATCTTGTATATTAGCACCCGATTCCGGATTCCTCATCGCGTAGGCAATACAAGCTCCCCATAAAACTAAATTTTTCTTTAGTTTTCCAAACCGAGAAGAAAGCGCAATTTGAGACCTACCCTTTGTTAGAATTATTTCATCGGCGCTCATCACCCAATTTGCTTGAAAATCGGCATGAATTTTTTCCCACAACCTATCAATCTTTAGTTTGTTGCCGGATATGGGATCAACATATTGACGACAATAAGATATACATAATTGCACATCTTCGGACATGGATCAATTTGTAGCGGAAGTCATTTTTTTGAACAAAAATGATATGAAAATGAAAGAAAATGTTGCCAATATATTAGAAGATAACAAATGAAGATTGGTATACTTTGGATCTGAAATGAAAGACCTATTTATGGCAAAAAAAAAATGTAGGAGCTCAAAAATATTTTTTTCAGATTTTTTATTTTTTTATAAAAAACCTTCCATTGGAAATTAATCTGGTTCGTAGGATCAGATCTAACGAACCAGATTAATTGTCCGTTACAAATATAATTGTTAGGTTTCTCTAGCCGCTGCTGCTCCAGCTGCTGGACGAGCTTCTCAACGGCATCTTCTCGAGCTCAATTCACCCGTTGAGGAGCTTCTATAATCTCCACCAGCTTCTCACTCGTGCAGATGCCCTAACATAGGTCCTATTAATAATCAAGGTTAACTTCGGTTCAATTCAACTAAAAAAATTATCCCAAATGATTTTGCAGTTAGATCAGTATTTATGTACAGAAAATGATCGAAATTGGACCATTAAACCGGAAAAACGTACAGATTGGACCATGAAACCAAGATCGGAGTCGGTAAATTAACAGGCCTCGATTAAAACTGGGCAGTGTTGGGTCACATATCAACAATGTACACACTACTAAGATATACACAACTCTAATAAACTCGGGATCGCTGCAAGACAACTACTACCAGCACTGATCAGTCTCCCACCTTCGGCTGCTGTACACTGTTGCCTCTGCGGCTCTCGAGTAGCCGTACGTCGCCGCAGCCATCTCGAACGAGCTCGCAGGTCGCCTCCTGACGAACATCGAACGGTCGTACTCTGCTCGCTTCTCCGGATCGGACAGCGTCGCGTAGGCCGAATGAATCCGGATGAACTCGTCAGCGCCGGATGATGCAACGTCGGGGTGCGAAACTCTCGCTAGTCTTCGGTACGCCTGCTTGATCTCCTGGCAAGTCGCGCTCGTCTGGATTCCCAGCACGTCGTAGAGCGAGGCCGCGGTGGCGGAGGTCGAGGTTCGTGGCCGCTCGACGGAGGCGTAGGCGGCTGAGATTTGGGACGGGCGGAATCGGACGCTGTCCGGATTGCTAGTAGAATACTTTCCAGAATCTCTGACGCCGGAGATTGGAGCAATAGAGGTGAGGGAGGAGAAGGACGAAGAAACATATGCCATTAGAGCGATGTCGAGATGGAATTTAGGGCTTGTGATTTGGGGGATTTCTGATTGTGATGCGGAGGGAGGCTTGTAGAACGAGGACTGATTTGGATAAGGGTGAGGGGTGGTGCAGTTTTATAGTGGTGGGTTTGGGATTTAACTGCGGTTAGTTTGGTGTGGTTAACGTATAACCGCTTTAAAGTTTGAGAAATTTTTAAACTCAACTTGGAGTCTAGTTACGAGGAATCTCTCTGCTGAATTTGATTGGTCGAACATCCTCGTCCAAGTTGACAATGTTATTAGGACTTGACAAGATGATCCATACGGGATTTGTGACTCTGATGAAGTTCTATAAAAAAAGTTAATATTATTTTAGATATGAGTGCAAATGATCTAGAAGCAATTTGTAAATTGATTGGGACAGCAATGAGCCTTTATTTTTGAGGACGTCCCTCCCCCCAAGTCAATAACTCATTTTTTTATTGGCCGAAAAATGCGTCACTTGTCAAACTGAACGCACGAATTAACATGTTTATGGAACAATACATCATCGAATTCAAACAGATAGCGTGTAAAGGTCAATATTTCCGAAATGAATTCTAACAACATTTGTGGAACTGTTATATGAGCTGTACAAAAAGGCATAACACAGCCAGCTAGATGATCTTATCCGGACACGTAGAGGAACCATCAAACATCATTCTCAACAGGATAACGTGGGACCCAGAAAAAATCAATCCTATGAATTTGGACTTTTAAATGGAAACGGGAGTATATTTTAAGTGAGCTATTAAAAATTGAAGGGCAGCATGTGAGTGGTCGGTCATGAATTTGGGATGCAGGCGCGTGTGTTAGAAAGGGGCGGTGGGGTGTGTCGGCATAGGGAGACCAGATTGATGCTTTCCATAACCTCAAATATTTTTATCAACCGGACAAAACATATGCATGAGCCCGAAACCGCAGTTTATGTGGAAACCTCGGCGCTTACTCATTGTATATTAACTAGTGATGTAATATCAAGCATTTTAAATAAATAAAGAAAATGAAAATGAAAATTATTGTGAAGTTTTAAGTGGGGAGAAGGAAGAGATTGATCTTTCTTTTTATATATACTTATTCGTATAACTCAATAGAAGACAATTACAAATGAGGATCTCAAATAAAAAAGAGAATGACAGTCGAGCCGGATCATCTCGATTCGCGGCAGGAACTAATTGTAGTCATTAAATAAAAATCCGTCCGCCAACGCCTTCTGCGAGAAAAAGACAATTTCTGTTTTAAAATGGAGAGTGCTGCCGATGGCTCCATACCTTTGGCCTCAGCTCATCTCGTCGCCACTGCCATGATCAGCTGCTCTGCACTCACTCCGAAACCTCCTAAGGTTTCCATGATGAAAGGCACGAACATAAGCCCATTGACTGAACAACCAACTCCATATTTAGAGATCTTCATCTCCTCTTCTCTTTTAGCTGCCTCCCCTGACCCCATCCATGTCCCTCGCACAAAAGGAGAGACAATGGATACATCCACACAAAGATCTCTACCTACATCCCAAGCAGGTACTAAAATGTCCGCTGACTTCTCTCTCCATCGAGAAGGTCGGCCATCTCCAGCCTATGCCCCATATTAGCCTCCCTAAAAAAAGTGAATAACGCATCTCTTACCGCGTTATGCCTTCGAATCCTCCTCCCACCCCCCGGACAATGAGAATCGTGATCCCCGCGTGTGAAACTCCTTACAGGCCGTACAAGCACGAGAAACCGCAAACACGTCGTGCCCGGTACAGTACTTGAGGGCCACGCCGCCAGGTCATATGAAGCCCAGAGAAAGGCGTAGGTATCGCTGTGGTCCAAATACCACTCCTTGAAGCAAATACAACATTCACCAGAATATTAACCTGGGCCCCTCCCCGCCCCTTAATCTCTTCCCTGATGACTTCTGCGGCTAAACCGGTAAGCCATTGTTGTGCCTTAGCTTTCGATCTAAGCTCCTCCAATCCAACTGGGGAGGCAGGACGAAATCTTAAATTCCACTCCTCAAGCAAGCCTCCGCACCTCGACGAAGAGAAAGAATCCTTCGTAAGCATCTCCCACAAACCCTCTGCCTACACCAAGGAAGCCACTAAAGCTGAGAGAGCCACATCACTCCCCATCGGAATCCCTAGCCCACTGAATTTTAGAGGCAAACCCACCAACCTCCTTTGCTTCAACGTGAACCCCGTGTTCCAAATGTGCACTAAACTCTAACGCACCGCTGCGTCAAAAGAACGAATCGACCCCTCAATCCAATCGAGCGATGAACTCCGCAAATTATACATCATCTTCGGCATGCCTACACAAGCCCGCAAAAGTAATAACTCCAACTGCGGATTATCCAATTTAGACACCTATGTTAGAATGACCTGAATACGAATAACTCTCTGCCTCACCACCCCATCGGCCCCTCTCCCATCCGCTGAAATGGGGTTACCCAAGACAGATATAGCCGAGGAACCCGAGACAACAACTCCGTCTGTCACCTCAAGGGCTATCACCCCCTGGCCACCACCATAAGAATTTGCTATGGTTCATCACTAACCCCAGCCGTAGCCCCGAATCCCGAATGAGTTCAAACGCCACCAACAAATCCTCTCGATGATCCATCAATAAACCGTCATCAAGGTACCAAGAGTTGAGCATCAAGCGAGGATACAACTCTCTAATCTGACGAAGCAAAGGCTGCAACGAGATGACAAAAAGCAAGGGCCTCAAAGGATAACCTTGTTGCACCCCACGACAACTAAGAATGACCGACTCTCCAACAAAGAGCAACACTTGAGAACCATAACAATACTCAACCCAAGCGCTCAACGATGGGAAATGAAGCCGCACTTCTTCCATGAAAACCTCTCTGCTGACTAGATTAAAAGCATTAGTGAGATCCACCTTCAAAACTGCCAACCCCTCATCGACTGAATGCTTCGCCATCAAGTGATTTAACGAATGTGTAATAGTCTCTGCTGCCCCTTTCATTCCTACATCTAACTGAAAGGACAATAAATGAGCCATCGCAGAAGCTCTAACAGCACTCAGAGCTACCCTCGGCGTAAGATGCCGCCACACCACTCCCACTGCGAACGGCCTAATTCCTCCTTCAAGAGGAATAATAAAAGCAATCACAAGGAGCAGAGGCAAACTAAGAGGCGCTCTCCTCCCTAAGCAAAAGTGCGACATGCGCGAAACAACTGCGGTTTTATCCCATCCCGCCCTCTGGCGGAACCGCTTGGAAAAGATTGAAGAGCTCGCGACACCTCCTCCCAAGAAGGCGCAATCGAATCCGGAGGTAGCCCTATGGGAATCTCTGGAGGTGGAGCATGCAGGTATTATGGCCAAGTTCATCTATCACCTCTTGTGACCCCGGTAACACCCTTCCACTAACTAAAGTGCCAGACGCATCACCGAGACGACCCACCGCCACCAACTTTTTGCAACGCTTCACATTAATCTTCCTCTGGTCTTCCTTAGAAAAATATGACAACCGCTTTCCAAATGCCCCAATGCCTCTCGCCAAAGGTGACGTTGACCGTCGACTTCCCCTTCCCACACCCCTAACCTACAAACAATCGACTCAGCCAAGGAGACGCCACCCTTTATTCTTTTTTGACAGATCTAAGAACTGACACAACAAAGATCTGCATGACCCCCCACCGGTTAAGGTCATCCGGAACCTCATTAACCGCTATAATTGCTTCAATATAACACTAAGCCACACCTCTCCTATAAGATTTCGGAATAAAGTTCATGGTAGGGATCGTTGCACACCTCAACTTCTTGAGCACCTCAGGGTCTTCGTCAACAGGCCTAAAACCATCGGAAACCTCCTTTAGGACTGTCTGATCCTGCTGAACATCCACCACCTCCCTCAAAACTGGCACCGCCGACCCAGCCGGTGACAACTCCTCAGAACCTACGAAGGTGGCCCCACAATTGCGGCCTCGACACCTAGTCCCCACCCTGTACGTCTTATTGCACCTACCGCATAACCATCTCTCATGCTAACGAAGGTGATGAACTAACTCCACCAGCCCTCTACCCGACAGGCACTCACTCCGCGAACTATTTAAATGACAAGATACATGATCCCGCAAAGCACTACTGCCCCTAAAATTCACGCCAAATCTTGGACAAATGAGAAAGAGCACTTATGTCTTCCTCTTCCAATCTCATACTAGATTAAAAAATAAAAATCAAACAGTCTCACTCAAGAACTCGGGAAAGAAGTTATCAGGTAAGCATTCTTGTGTAAATGAGATGAATGGTTGATTATGATTTTGGTGTGTCGAATATGTGGACCATAATTAAAAGTAGAAAACTTGTAATCTGATTCAGTTGGCCCGTTTCTGAATCCTATATTATCCGATGATATGACACTTGTAATCTGATTCAGTGTGTACTCATCACAAATTAGATTTGAACTCGAGTATCAAATTTTGTGTTATATTTTTTAACAACCTAGATGACTGATTTTGAAAATGATATAACTTCTCTTTTAGCTATTTAAATGAGATGATTCTGGATTCTAAGACAATCTATTTGAAAATATCTTTCCAATAACATAATACATGCATAGTAATCAAGATGGATTTTGAACCTTAAGATTTATGACCCGATTATTAATGGGTTGTGAAAAAAAAAAATGATTTCGTTATCATCTATCAGAAATGAAAACCTAAGTTTGCAGATATGACCTTTGGACAAGAAAGTTAAATTGTGTGATATTAATTTGCATTTTATGATATTGAACGTTCAAATATGATTTGAAAACTATTTGTAGGTGATTCTTGACTTGATTACATCTTGCTTTGAATTGTGAAAGAGTTCATTTGATGCACATTCAAGGTAAGTGATACGGACCGTGTTAGTTATTTTCTAAACTGATTTTGTCAAATCATATGGCATGTCTGTTATTCTCGTAAGCTTATTTTCTTAACCAAATCGGATCATGAGTGTAGTTTCTTATGAAATTATTTAGTCTCGGTAAGTAAAATTTCTCATGTCTTGTCATCTGTAAAACTCTTCAAATCGCATTTCATTTCAATGGTTGTGTTTCATATATCACTCATGTGGAACTCTCAAGGCTCACAATCTGATTATGATTCTTGTTGTCTAACCATAGGACGAATATGGCACTCATGTTACCTAGACGTAGAAAAAAATACAGTAATCTTGTTACCTAAACATAGGAAAAAATATAGTATTCATGTTGGCTAGTCATAGGGCGAAGTATGATAACAATTTCCAGGGACCCATGCATGCATAATTGGATTGTGAAGCCATTCAGTGCATTATAAGTTTATTCGATCTTGTCCTCGTGATACGTGCTTCGTCTTTCTTGCTTGTTTCTCGTGATACGACTTCCGCGCTCGTTTCTTGTGATACGAATTCTATCATCAACTCATCTTGCAAATTATCAAATTAAAAGAATGAAATTAAATCTCTTGTGTCTACATGCCTTCATATATTACATCCATTTATATTACTCGATATTTGAAAATACATATGATACTCATGATTTGATAGTTGGGTATGTGTTACTTATATGAGTCGTGGACTCATGTTTCCATGGTGATATTTTCCAGATGCTAAAGAATGATAAATTTGGGGAATGGGTTGAGAGGAGCGCAAGGGTGAAATGCTTGAATATATTTAAAAATCATCTGAACTTGGAATATTGTATTGCATTGGAGAATTAATGTTGATTTTTATAAAAATATTAATCTGGATGTTGTGATTTATATTGATGGTTTAAATTATTTGCAAGTATGCTTACGTTCATTTGGTAATTTAAGGAACATGCGACATGTGTGATGCGGCTTTGGAAATTTAAGATTTGGGACAATACAGATAATTTGTTTAACTTTAGTTTGATGAGCAAGACAATCAGAGTCTGTCTAGGCTAGACTGTATAACAATAGTAAATGTTGCTTATTAATTATTTGGTACCTCTCCCACCGATTTTCTATGAATCTTGATAGTTCATTTACTAAGGATTGTCTGCAACGGTTTTTCAAAATATGGAGAAAGATAACCGTTGGAAAAATGTGATAAATGTGAAGAAAATGCTGGTGCAAATCTATTTTGTAAGCCAAAATTGAATATGTAGTACATCTCGGATTTGATTAAATTAATTATAATTAAATACCTTGAGTTGAGAGGTATGGAATTGATTATTCATAACCAAAATTCAAGTTAAATTGAATGAGACATTGATGCTCAAAGACTGATATAAAATAACGAAAATGTGAGTCCATTATGAATAAAGCATTCAACCTTCTGAAGTAGAAATACAAGTAATTTGCAAGTATTCATATTGCTTGGAAAGTGAACAAAATCGAATTAATATATAAACTCATTCTACCCACTTAATATGATAATAACCAAGAGGGTTCTCTCTACGCTCGGGTGCCAAGGGATGCAAATCACGAGCAGATTCACATTCGGAACAAGGTCCAATGGATGCGCCCAAAACGTACGGCTCGCGAATGGTAAACTGATTTAGTCGCATGCAGACATGCCACTTTGTACTTTTTTCTACACAAAAATATAATCTTGAGCATATTAGTTTAATTCACGCTTAGTTATAACTGGAAGCAACACCTGAAGGTTAACGCGTCGCTTGAATTTGGGCTTAAACGAGGCAACGCTTGAATGCCAATTATTTAGATTTAATGGCATTTAAGGTTGAGGCTAGATGTCGAGGCGATGCTTGAGTGACATTAATATATTTAATAACGTTTAAGGTTGAGACATCGTTTGAAGCTCAATGTTGAGGCGACGCCTGATTGAGTACATAGTTATATGAGCATTAACGAGCACTCAGGCGACGTCTGGCTTAGAAGTGAAGCGATGCCTGTGGCGTTACTACTCTAAGCGTATAAAAGAGAAGTTTTTATCTTCATTTGGACATCAACTTGAAAACAACAACACACACTCCTCTCATGCAATCCTCTTTCAAGTCTTTAGCAGACTAGTTTCAAGGTTTCTCGATCTTTGGATTTTCTACAGTCCGGTGATAGTCAAGGGCGAAAGATTGTATGACGAGCAATTCTTTGATCCAAGAAGAAAGCTCGTTGGGCTGTTGTATCCTGGGAAACGGTTGATCAAATATCCCAACACCGAATGGAGGCCAATACTTTAAGGAAATTGTCTAACGAGCCTTTATACCTTCTTACTCTAGTTTTATTTAATTTGAATATTCAATTTATTTTATTAATCCCCTAAAATTATTGCAATTTAGTGCAACAACATCAATTTTTTATGATGTTTCTATAAATGGACATGTACTTTTATATAGGGGTCAGCAAACAGTCAGATGGGTCAAAAGGTCCGAGGGCGGCCCGACATACAGTAAAGCCCGAACCACCCATCCTTTAAAGCCCGGTCCAACCAAAAAGTCCTGTCGGGCTTAACTTGACCCGTTGACTTGCACAATAAAAGGTTAATTACTTATACTTATGAACAAAATATGATCATGACCGTGTCTAGTTAAAGATAAGACATGCATGACACACACTAAATAAGCCTCTGGCGTCCAACATCTTAATGTGTATGATTCTTAGAAGTTTATTTTTTTCTTTAAGGCGATGTGGGAGAAATTAATTTGATTTTCCTCTTCTTTATTCTATTTATGTTTGTTAGACTGTTATGCGAAAAAACATAGCAAAACCTACTTCTTTCACTTTGTGTTATACTCCCACAAAGACCAAAAATAACAAAGTTAATAAATTCACTTAGCTATAAAATATAAGTTTGCTTCTTCAATTGGTTTTGTAGCTTGCCACATCGACCAACTTCCAAAGCCTATCTCCATACCATGGTTTTAAAAAGCTCATTGCGGAACTGACAATGATAGCCCTCTTTTGCCATTTATGTGTGGATGAGCTCGGACAGCTGAAGTGGCTTCGATTGATATTGATGCTTGAAAGAGTGGTTATTGTTGCTGGTGAAGTAAAACCATCAATTTCTTACTAATCATTTGTCTAATGTCGTTTACTATTTTGGAGCAAGTACATTATGGTGGAATAAGTGGCAATGGAAATTATTGAGCCTCTCAGGCCCAGTTAGCCCGGATCTGGCCCGACTAATGTGGTCCTTGGGCCTTAGGATTTGATAAGGTTCGGTCCAGCCCGATCTGCTTACGGGTCAGACTAGTGCTCAGCAAATTTCGGTTAGGTTTGGCCCGGCCCAATACTGATGCCTACTTTTATATGAGGGAAAACGACGGATAAGATTTGTGGTTTGTATTTTTATATAACTTAGAGTACCATTTATATCTTAAAAAAGATCTTTAACCATTTTCTCCCTTCGAAAAAAATAAAAGATCATCTGAAAATTTTTTCTTCATTTTTTTTATAAAAAAATCATCAAATTCTCTCTTCTACTTTTACTATCTACCCCATCATATATTATCTTTCATCATTTATATTATTTTATTTTCTAAGTTGGATAATAATATGGAAATAATTGATTGTCTATATTAATTATAATTTGGATGATAATTTAATAAATAAAAGAATTTTAGAGAAATTAATTTGCATTTACTTGATGAAAATGTTTGATGTTCACTATCTAAAATAAATGATATAAAGCTCCACTAAATTATCATTTTACGATCGAAAGAGTTGAATACTTGGAGTTAAGGTGGGTCACTAATTCACATGCTTGTTGTCTACTGTTCAGAATAAATAACATAAAAGATGAACTGAATAGTCTTTTAATGGCAAAATAGTTGAATGACTTAATCGAAATGAGTTTCGCATGCTTGTGTTGTCCCTAATCCAAAATAAATGACATAAAGCTCCATTGAATTGTCATTTTATGACCGAAAGAGTTGGATAATTGAGTCCAAGTGGTCATCAATTCACATATATCTTGTCCATTATCCAAATAAATGACATAAATTTTTTCACAAATACGTTTAAAATTAAACATTAATTTGCATCTGTTTTTCGTGAATAGCCGGGATATTGAGGAATATTCAGAAAGGCATTTCGGGAATCGATCTGATTTATGTTCGTTCTGTTTGAAGAAAGAAAGGATCCCATAGAATCGATCTTTCTTTTAATCGATGAATTTATCTTTGATGGATCAATGTGTGATATTCAAAATTCTCACTACGAATGAAATCTAAATGATCTCTAGATTGATAAGAAGATTCTTTCAATTGGATAGAATTTGTTATTTGAACGAAACTACATCTTTGTGGCATCACATTGAATATTTGATGAGACATACCGTCCCAACTTACCACTCACACGAATTAGGAGAAAAAATCTTGCCACGATTTTAAACCTTAGTTCCTAAGATGCTATTTTTGCAATAAGTTTTCCAATATGCTATTATTTGAATAAATCGTTATTTCCGCTATTGATTTGTATGTATTTTTTTATTTGAATAATTACTGGACAATGAGGTATGGATAAAAATCATAAAACCATTTGTCGAAAAACAGGTCAACTAATCCTAATCACGGTTTGATGAATTCACAAGCTCCCCAACCTTCAAGAACATCTCTCATGCCCTAATACAATCACACTCCTACAACAACACGCTCGAATTGGAACATCCCCTCGTCTTTTCTCTCCAGCATCAAATCGTCAAACCTTTTCACATCTGCATCATCGAGAATGCTTCACGGTTGTCGTCGGAGCTAAGAAAGTGCTATAAAGAGGCGACGAATAAGGTCTTAAATGAGTGGTCTGATGCGGGTGGGAGGAGGAGGAAGATGAAGAAGACGAGGGAGATGAGGAGAAGGGAGGTGGTGAGGATGAGAATCGGAGAGCTGGTGACGGCGGAGGCTAGTCTGTTGTTACTGGAAGCGGCCTAGGGGTGGTGTGATTTAGTATTTGCGGGGCAGTGGAGATGTTCTTGAAGGTTGGGGTCGCCGGAAGTGGCTTGTGGATGATTTTTATCGAGCTCAGCCACACCTCGTTTTCAAATAAAAAATATTACTTTTAGTAACATAAGTTTGAAATTGTGGAAGAACTGAAATTTCTCACAAATAAGCTTAAATTTAAACATTCAATCACAACCACTCCAACTTAAACATTAACCCACAAAACATATCACATAATTTTATAGTTATGAAATCATTTTCATATGGTAAGCGCTTTCCTTGAGTGATAATGTTTTCACCATGTCTCATTTTCTATTTCTTGATAGTAACTTTTTTTCATTCAACTTCTAATCTTTCCTTTTTCTCTTTCAACATCTTCGATCCTCGACTATGAATGAAGTTGTAATATTTCATAAATGAATTGAAATATTTATTGCTTCACCCAAAACTCTCGTTTGGCTTTCTTTACACCTTCGGGATGAGAAAGACTCCATTCACCTCTTTGGCTACTGGTTGGTGTATCAGGAAGTCAATGACTACTATCATCTCTTGGTCTTTTATTAGTATGTTACTTCAAGGAGAATTAATATTTTCTCCGTAAAGTTTAGGACGACTATATGGATTATACAGAAATTTTAATACTATGAATCTTTACATAAAAAATTTACACAAATGTTCCCAACAGTAAATAAGAATGAACATGCCATTCTTTCATTCATGAAGAGCGTCGAAGAACAACATCATCATTTTTATCACTCTTCTTTCTTTTAAGATTTTATCATAGAATGCATCCCCACCCCCTTAAAACCGCTAAAGCAACTCTACCCCCAATGACTTTTGACCATATCCGCATTGTTTTGCTGATCTTGATGGCTCAAGCTTTCTAAACGTTTTTCCCGAAAATTTCTATCTCTTGATATGTCCTAACTAACTAATTTGAACTAGAGTTTACATATGTTAAGATAAAATGTTTCATCTTCAACTGTGTATCAAATTCTCTTGTCGGAGGAATTTAAATTGAAAGTAGCTTGGAGTGATGGAAAGAACCAAGTGTGGGGTGACGCCTGAATTTATTAAATAGTTTTTAAAGACTATTTACGAGCACTTAGGCGTCTCTTAACTTCATGTGAGGCAACGCCTGAAGCAAGGCGTCGCATGATTTGGGGCGACACATAATTTTATTAAATTTCTATTAAGAGCTATTTACAAGTATTTAGGCATTGCCTAACTTCACATTAGGCGGCGCCCGTTTCACAAAGTTGAGGTGAAATACAAGCCTGACTGATATAGTTTCGTGCTTATAAAAATATAATATTTTCTCGTCATTTGACACATCAACATACAAACAACAATCCTCTTTTGGAGACCAAAATCCTGCTCTTTTTTTTTATAACTCTGTTTTTTTTATTTCTCGTTTTGAGTTTTCGAGTTCTGTGATAGAGAAAGATACAATTCGCCGGCACAAGTTCATTGGTGCAGGAATAGTTGTTGTATCCTCGGAAACAATTGAACTATAATCTTGCACCGAAGGGATGTAAATAATATTTTAAAGAGATAATCCAACGAGACTCAACTCACTACTTTAATTTTTTTCACACTTCAATATTATTATTTCTTTTTATTTAAAAAATTATTGGGCGAACATGATTGAATTTCCCACCATCAAATTCCTATTAGAAACCAAGTGGATTTCCTTATCATCAAGTCAAAAATCGAACATTAGGTCACATAACTATGCACATCCATAGCATGTCCCGTGATGTCTGCGTTTGTAAAATAATGGAATAAGGAAAGATCTTCCGATGAAGATTTGTTTGGATTATGCATACTTTTGAAAAAATTGATTAATAACTTCGAAATGAGAGATCAGTGGAATGTCCGCAGAGATGATGCTTTTTGGTCGAGTATCATGATTGATAAGGTAAACAGCCCTTGGACACATCATGCAGAACTTCACTGCTCATCCAAACAATCTCACCCCCTTCATCTCTAATGCTCAAATCTCCATCATCATCCAAATCCAAACTCCCAAACTCTCCCCCATACCCTTCAATCTCCCAGACCGATCTCCACTCATCCATCATCTCCAACCCCACATCCGTAAACGCCAAGCTACAGCTATCCACGTCACTCACCATTGCACAATCCGACTCCCACGCGACCAACTCCATCTCATCTCGAACCACCTGAACGTAGCACAAGTCATACGCACCCGCCCCAACGGGCGCCTCTCGACGAACAAGGAGCGCAGAGTACTTTCCCAACGGGGACGCGAGGAAGGGTTGGGAGGAGCCGTAGGTGGGCATTGGCTCGTGGGTCGGTGGCAGGCTGGCAAGGACTTGCTGTTTCCTCACTCTCTGGATTGTGCTCGTAGTAACACTGTGGCATGAAATGAGACCAGTAGTGGCTAAGATGATGATCATGCAAGCCCATGCATTGCTGTTAGAGTTAGAAGCAGCCATGTTCATGGTTGATCAGAGCTTCGAGCTGATGGAATGAATGGCGGGGTTGTGTTAAATAGTTTGAAGATTTGGACTTGTTAGAGGGACAGTTGACAAGGAAGGAATGAGTGGTGTGTTAGACATACCAAATGCAATAAACTTTGTAAGAGTCATGTAATGTGTTACTTGGGGCCCACTTGAGTGGGGCCCATTTTAATTTTCCAAAATAAATGAAAAATTGATTATTATTTAGGAGTGAGGACTGAGGACGGCCGAGGTTGATGGAGAGGCAGTTCAAGAGAGCTCGTCGCCGACTCCATGGCTTGAGGAGGAGGACGAGCGCTCCGTTCTATCCGAAGAAAACATCAAGTAAGAGTTCGGTTGATATTTTGGGGCATCTTTCGTATTAGGTAGATGCACAAGGTCTGCACCGCAACCCAAACTGTTGAGATTTCTTCTTTGAACTGATCCAGTGAAGATAGCAGAATCAGTTGTTATTGAGCGCTGGAGGTTCAGCAACTCTTCCGCGTCACAATGTGGTGAGTGCTGATTTTGGCGTTATAGAAATACTTATTATGATTCATTTACTCATCATGATTAAATCCAAAACAAAATATGACCTAATCTGCTCAGTGCTCACGTCCCTGGTAATTTTGTTTGTCGATCATCATATCATTCAAGGTTGTATTTAAAGCATTTCTCCTTACTAGTAACATATGTGCACTTGAATTGTCTTTCTATCATTGAAATTCCATATTTGTTTTTGTATCTGCAAGTTTTTGGTGTCTCTAAAAGAGTAAAGGTTCAAGACTCTTTTTTAACGAGTAAGCCACTCCTCGTCTACTTTTTTCCATAAAAAAATATTGCTTATGTTTGTCTAAAACATATTTCCAAACATTCATTATATTGTTGTATACCTTCATATATTACAATTTTCATTGTTGGCTACTAATCATTCATTTGATCTCCCATTCATTACCCAGTTTGTACATTATCGAAAAAGCTTAACGTTTCCAGTTGCATTTTAAGACTCTCTTTTAAAGAAGATGCAAGTCTTTACCATATTAATACTTTACACAGCAGAACCTGATCTTTACTTGAGTGTAGACTGTAGAGTGGCATTTGCAGGTCTTGCCCAACCGGAGTACTTCAACTGTATCTCAGCAGTGACAAAGCTAATGTGATCCACTAATCATTGCATTAGAGAGTTTGGATGGTTTGGACCTAATGCTTTCCAGCATAATAATCCTTGAATATTTATCATGTCATTAACTCATCATTGCATTTGATCGAAACGCAGTCGTACCTGATATGTTACCACTTCTATCAATACAAGTAAGAAATCATCCCAAATTTAAGATGATATCTTCTCAACGATGGAGGATGAGGTGAGGGTGAATACGAATGGAATGGTGGATCAAGAGCATCTCCCGAGAGATGTCATCCCTCTGATACTCATCAATCTTCCGGTGAGGGCTTTGATCCGATTCAAAACCGTATCCAAATCGTGGAACACTCTCATCTCAAGCCCTAATTTCATCTCAAAGCACCAAGCATATTTAGCGGCGATTAAACAGCGATCTGTTGATCAAGGTACCACTCTTCCGTCACTCATGCTCACTGTTAAGGAATTTGAGACTAGATCGGTTCATCCCATACTACTATCACTGAACACTGAAACTAGTACCGTCGCAGTGAATCGTGGTGTGTATGAGCCTCTTATGATGCCGGCTACTTCTTGGAAAGTCATTATGGGTCCTTCTGTAGGAGTATTTTGCTTGATTAGCTCTTCAGGGGATGTTACTTTGTGGAATCCCGCAACAAGGGAGGTCAAGACTGTTTTTCATTTCAGTGTAGATCTATCCGTTCCAAATTTTATGAAATGTGGCAGAGAAGGGTATGGATTTCTGTGTGTTTGTGATGATGAAGCTGCTGCTGATTTTAGATTCGTAAAATTTTACTCTCCTGAAAACACAAGCAGGGCACTTGAGTTTGATACCTATTGGTTGAGCGACAATGTTTGGACCACAAGAAGGATTTCCAACTTTTTCTTCTTTTATGTCGATCCAACCCCAGTTGAATTGGATGGAATACTTCATTGGTACACTCTGTGTTGTGATGACATTTATAATGATGACGATTGGGAGACTTTTCCTGTCATTATGACATATGATTTGAGCAGGCCATCACCAACTCTTAGAACAATTGACATGTTACCTGAATTAAAGATGGAGCCTCGCCTTGATGATTTTCTTCTCACCAAATTTGAGGATCAGTATCTATCTTTCATCATCCGCCCAGAGTTTAGTGAGTATACCGATATATGGGTTATGCCTAAGTATGGTGTGAAGGAGTCATGGGTTAGACAAGTGAGAGTTGGGCAGGTGAGTAGTGTAGGGATGTTTTTCTTGTCTGGGCACTGGAAGAATCTTGGAACCTTTTTCTCACTGAATGACAATTATGAAGATATGCTTTGGGTTATAAACAATACCCAACAAAACTTTTCAGTTGGGAATAGAGGAGATATGAACATTTTTGAATACATGGAGAGTGTTATGCCGATCAATGGGATTCGGAGGAAGATTCAGCTTACTCATGAGGTTCATGCCTTGTAAAAGATTCAGAGTGGTAGACTCACATGGAGAACTGACTATTATGGGTTCGTGGCTTATTGCTGGAGCATGGTTTATCATCCTCTTCAACCAGGGCGGTTTTCTACAGGCTGCCAAAAGCTTTGATGCTTTGAAATTCTGCTTTTTTATTGTGTTGGTGTGTGGTACTGCATTTTCAGCATATTTTATCATTTTATCTTTTGTTAGTTCTCCAAGCTTACTTGTTTCCCAGCATTTGTTTATAAAATTATCTGTCATAGGTGCTGGGTTCAAGAAATGATTTACTGCATTAATTGAAAGTCAGGTTATATGATACGGGATATCTCAATTAACCTGGTGGTATGGTTATGCTAGAGCTTCAATATAACCAGTGAAGTTATTTTAGTGAATGTCATACCGATTGTGGTTAATGGCATAAGTTCAACTATTTTATGTGTCTAAACATGTGTGATATTGTATTTTCAGGTTTCCATACATTTATCCAGTGAAGTAGAATTGTGGAAGACGTAGTAGAACAGGCAGTCATTAAGCTGTCCTGTTTAACTTGGATGTCGAGTGTCTAATTGGTGAAATTTAAATGAGTTGAGTGATCATTTGACAAGGTTGGATGAACTTCATTGGCTGCAGGTTGCATAGTGAAGAAGCTTGCACAATGTTTAACATCTGAATAGATTGCGCAAGGGACATTGTTCAGTTTGTTCATGGGACTATAAAATGGAAGAGGCAGAGAAGGGAACCCTCGAGGCAGGCAGGAACAATTTTATGGGTAATTTCTGTTTTATTCGAAAATGTCAGTATGTTTGTTAACTATAAGTTGATTGACATGAGCCTGTTCTTTATAACTTAAATTTTCAGCATTTAAGTTAAGTTCAATTAAGTTCAGTTAAATTAAACTAAATTCAGTTAAGCTAAATTAAGTTAAATTAAGTACTGAAAATGAACATATTTTTAAAAAAGACCACCACCCCATCCCACCACCACCAATACGCCAACCTCATCTCACCACCGCCCCAACCACACCACCACCACCCCTAAAGACCACCTTCCCAACCCACCACCACCCCAACCACACCACCACCACTACCCCAAAAGTCCACCTTCCCAACCCACCACCACCGAAACCACACCACCACCAACCCACAACCACCACCCTAACCACATCACCATTACCACCTCAACCATCTTATATTTGTTTAATTCTCAGATACTTAAGGTTAAAAATATATTTGTAAAAGTATTTAAGTTAAATTAAGTTAAGTTTAGTTAAATTAAGTTTAATTCAGTTAAGTTAAATTAAGTTAAGTTAAGTATAAATTCAGCTCTAAAGAACATATTTAGTCGAAAAGCTTGAAACTGGGAAATTTAACATGACACTTTTGATGACTGTCCATGAATTTGGATCAGGAAGCACTTTTGCTTGAATATATACACAATGTCATCCTGTTCAGCAACCCAGTCTCCTCCTCATGATTTCAGTGCAGCTTTTGATCAAATTCATGGAGATGTTTGGGATCCATTTCATGGGCCAACATTAGAGCTGATCTGGACATTTTTATTAAAGAAAAAAATGAAGTTGGAGACATCATCATGAACTTCTTTGCCATGATTCTTACTCAATTCTCAAAGGCCATCATGTCTTTAACAACAATGGAGGTCAATTCTTTAGTGATAAAATGTCTTCTTTCGTGAAAAGTGAAAGGTTGCTTGAATCAATGTAGCTGTCCTTATACCTCAAAAGAATTGACTTGTTGAACGAAAATAGTACACTTTTTGGTAAAGAAATTCGACCAAGTTGAAAGTTTGTATTACCATAATACATTTGTATGGGTCGTACACCCCAATGCTTTCTTTTGCGCGGAAATGCAACAATATATGTGCAATTATAAAAGAAATTGATATTGAAATAAAATAAAATGTTACAAAATTAGCGTAAGGAGTCGAGGTTCATTAGACGATATTCTTAAAGTGTTATTGGGGCCTTTCATCGGTGTTGAGATCCTTGGTCAACCGCTTTCCAAGATACAATAACTCTGAGCAACTCTTCTTGCACTATAGAACTTGCTAGGGCGAAATGGCTTTGCTTTCCGCTATCACCACGATTTAGAAAGATTCAAAGATTGAGAAGACTCAAGAACATTCACCTTAGGAATCTCACGGAGGCCTCTGGAGCAATGTGTGTTGTGGTTTTTTGAGTTGATATATCAAAATGAAGAAAAAACTTCTCTTTTTATAGCCTTTGAGTAGTAATGCCTAGGCGCCGCCTCACTTTAAGTCAGGCGATGCCTCACTCATGCGTCACCTCAGTTGGTGTCAGGCATCTTGCTCCTTAATGCTCTTAAAAGTCATTTGATCACTTAGGGGGCGCCTCAACATTGAGCCCCAGGGAACGCCTCAACTTTAGATACCATTAAATAAATTAATGTCACTCATGCGTCGCTTCGCTTAAGCATAAATCTCATGCGATGCCTGAACCTTTAAGCGTCACTTTCAAATTATGTTGATGTGTCAAATCGACTATTATGCTCAACATTAAGAGTTTAGGAAAAGTGAAAAAGAGGCATGTCCACATGCTACGAAATCGGTCGACCATTTGCGTTATGTACGTCGCGGACGCACTGATCGGTCAAATTATTGATCGATTATTCATCTAATTTATACTAGAATTTTGTTCGTTTCCCCGGATTTTTATTGTCATTTTACCACGTTACTCTTTTTTTAGGTTACATTCTATTAAGTTGAAGGTTTGCAGTTCGTTTGGAGCAAATGAAGGGAAAACACAAAGATTCAGACGAAAACAGACCAAATCTGGGCAGATTGACCTATTCACCTTCAAAGGCTTTCCAAGTGCATGATCATTGTCTGATTTGGTGTTCTATAGCTTGTTAGAAAACTAACATAAAACGCTACAACTTCATAGTTTACACTAGCACGAAATTCGAAGATTTAAATGACCAAAAAAGCGACCCAAGTCAGAATCATTGTGCAGAATGACCATCAGCCCGTACTGGCCCGTATTGCTCGTATCAGTCGGATCGATACGACTGAACCTGAAAGTTCCATTTCTTGGGTGAACTTTACAGGGAAGGAAATGTGAAAAAGATGAAATTTTGTGGTTGTGGGTATGTTTGGATTGTTAGTTTAAGAGTGGGTTTTAGTTGGTTTCGAGTTTGATGAGGATTTGGGGATGTGGGTGGAGAAGTATATACAAGCTAAAGGAGTTGAAGGAATGTAAGTGTGAGGAAACTTCTCTGCTCGTGGCGGCTGGAGAAAGTTTGGTGCAGGTGGAGGTACATCCTAGTTTTGAGCTGGAGCCAGACAGATTCTGGCTGTGATAGATCTTTCTTGAGACTACTGCCTCTACCAGTGGTTGAGAAAAGTTTGTGTGCTCGCTTTGGGGTTCACCAAATACGAATTGACAGCTACATAAAATTCTATACACGCGGTTTAGGCTGGATGTGCAGAAAGTTTAAAGTTACACAAATATGAAATTTTGATGTGTCTTAATCTGATTACAGTGATCAAGTAAAACTTATGTATGATGAGATCAGGTTACAGAGGAGGGTTTAAGGTCACTTTCTCTATCTATCTATCTATCCTTGTCTCTTTTAAGAGCTGGGTAATGGCTGGCTTGACAATAATTGAGATGAGATATGCAACTGGTTCGGATTTGGTGACTCTCAGCACCCCTTCAAACTCTTACATGCCTCTTCTCTTGCTCTCTGTCATTCAGTATCTTCTTCTCAGTTTCCTCAATTAAGCAACTCTTGTTTAAGGCGACTCTTAAGATTTAAAAAAACCGAGTCATACACGATTGAACATTTTAGTCCCTTGTAGTAGTTTTAGTCCCATGGGATTAGGACCAATTAGAATCGGCTGCACGCCCTTCCTTATCTTATGCTTAAATTATACTACTTTTAAGAGCTCTAGTTCCACCTTCACCACAAAACTGAGAGACACAACTTGGTTGAACAAGAGAGTAAACTATAGTTAACTCCAGCTGGAACCAGCTTCCCCACACGCCATTCTCAACTCTCCCGGCTCCTTCCTCTCATGTACCAAACCAAACCAAACCCCTTTTAAAAATTTCACTATAAAACCCACCACCACTCATCTCAACCAAACTCACTCATTCACATCTCTCACAGCTTCATCAGTCTTCAGTTCATGGCTTCTTCTTGTTCTATTTTGGCTGTGCTCATGCTGGTTCACATGGCTGCAGCTGCTAACAGCAACATGAATGACCACCTGGAGGTGGCATGGGGTGATGGGAGAGGAAGGATGGTGAACAATGACCAACTACTCACCCTTTCGCTCGATCAAACTTCTGGCTCTGGCTTCCAGTCAAAAGATTGGTACATGTTTGGCAAAATCGACATGCAGATCAAACTAATCCCCGGAAACTCCGCCGGCACTGTCACCACATACTATGTAAGCCAAGCCAGCCTTAAAGGATATATTATATGCAGCAGGCTGTGGTTGTGATATCTGAACCTCGGACTAAATGTTGTTATGATGTTGGTGTGCAGTTGCATTCGCAAGAAGACTCGAGGCATGATGAAATTGACTTTGAGTTTCTGGGGAATGCGAGTGGGCAGCCCTACACAATCCACACCAATGTTTACAGCCAAGGAAAAGGCAACAGAGAGCAGCAATTCCACCTCTGGTTCGACCCAACTGCCGATTTTCACACTTACACCATCCTCTGGAATCCCCAACGCATCATGTAACCCTAAAACTCTACTCAATCATCATATTTGGGCCTGACTGAGACTAACAATCAATGTATACATACAATACAGATTCTCAGTGGACAACACGCCCATCAGAGAGTTCAAGAACTCGGAATCAATGGGAGTCCCATACCCGAAAAGCAAGCCCATGAGGATGTACTCAACTTTATGGAACGCGGACGACTGGGCCACTCAAGGCGGCCGCCTCAAGACGGACTGGTCCAAAGCGCCATTCACAGCCAGCTACAGGAACTACCATGCGGACGCTTGTGTGTCCAGCCCCGCCGGCTCATCATCATCATCTTGCAAAGGCTCGAACATCAGTGGCGCATCATCGAGGTCGAGTTCTTCGTGGCTGAACCAGGAGCTCGACAACACGAGCCAGGCGCGGATGAAGTGGGTGCAGAAGAACTATATGATCTATAACTATTGCACCGATACTAAAAGGTTCCCCCAAGGACTGCCGGCTGAGTGCACCCTTCCTTAACTTTCTAGCGTCCAACCTTATTCATTTCATTCTTTGTTTGTTGTTGAGTAGTATTTATGATTTTTTATGTCCTCTATATGTTGGATGTATCTCATAAATAACATTGAATATATTTTACATGTTCAAAGGATACTGAGTATTAGAAATAAAATAATATCTCTTTACCAACGAATTGATATGATTATAATTCCTATTTTATTCGGTACGCCGAAAGAAAAATATATCAATAAAATTCCATCAAGTCTTTCGATAAAGAGGGAGTAAGATAGAAACATCTTGAAAAAAATTGAGATACGAAATTCTTGAAGATTAATGGTTAAATGTAAGTATTCTAGACTTATTTCTTCTAAGAAATCACTGTCATGACTCATGATGTTGTGAGTAGTAGAACATCTTGATGATGTCATTTATTCCAAAAAGAGGGAGGAGAAGAGCAGGCTAAGAAGTGGAGGTGAAGAAAAATTCTTCAAACAAATCTCTGGTGGGTTTTGTCAAAATGCCAAGGGGGAGATTGATGATGTAAGTATGGCAGTGTTTGACAAAACCAGCACAAGTGAACAAGGAGTTGCTTCAGCTCAAGTTATCAGGCAGGCCAGCAGAAGTGCTCTAGCAGCAGCTGCAACAGGGGATGCTACAGCAGGAGCTTGTTCAACTGGCTGTATCAACCGTCCAAGAAGCAGCAGCAACCTGGGCTTGTCCAGAAGGGCTGGAAACTCTATGGAGAGCATCTGAAGAATTTCTAAACTGCTGAAGAGTATATTCCAGTGAAGTTTACTAATCAGAGAAGGAGATTTATATTGAAGATAAATATCAAATCTAATCTCCTAGATTTTAGGAGATAATTGTTCTTGTTGGACATTGCCTAAACCTGGACATTGCTAAAAGCTGGTGATGCTATTTAAGCAGAAGGGGTTTAGAGCAGAAGGGTTGATCGAAGCTGAGGGATACACGAGTGCATACACAGATTTCAGAGAAAGCAATCTTTGGTGTGCGACGGACGAATTCTTCGATCATCACCCGAGAGCAGAGCGTGAACGCAGAGCTGTGGTGATTGTAGCAGAAGGGAATCAGGACTTGCAGAGTCTGATTCAAGCTTGATCTGGAAGCCAATTCAGAGCTGCGGAGCTTGTTGGTTGATCAAGGGCAGCCGCGGAAGAACTGACGGGTGTGTGGCTCGGTCGAGTGTCTAAGCGGCAGTACTCGCTAGTGGCAGGTGGTCACTGAGTGAGGGGGAGTATTCCAAAGTGTGCAGCGCTCGTGGAATCGTTCGATCGGCTCGGCAGAAGGCCTTGGAGCGACACAGACAAATTGTGCTTCAGCTGTGTGTTACAGCAGTTGCTACAGCAACCCTGCTGAGTAGGTGTAGTTTAGAATAGGCTGAGTTCTTTGAGAAGACTGTAGCTATTCTAGATTGACATATTTTAGAGGGTGTGCTAACACAAATCAGAGCTTGTTCTGATTGTGCCGAGTGATCCACACAAGGTTGAGTAGCATAGGTTGCGTGAGTTGTAACCGAGTGTACTTGGAGACCTTTGGTTTGAGTGGATTGAGGACTGGAGAATAGTCCTCCCCAGACGTAGGCAGTTGGCCGAACTGGGTGAACAAACTTTGTCTTGTTCATTGTTTGCTGAAACAATTTCTGAGTGAACAAGAGTGTGCTGCAGCAACTGCTTGTTCACGAATCTGTCGAACTGAGACACTGCGAATTTCAATTGGTATCAGAGCGGGAGCTCAACACACAGAGTAAAAGATCCTACAGTGTCTCTGAAGAAGTCAAGACAATGAAGGAAGGACAGAGCACATGCAGACCTCCATTGTTGGAAGAGAGCAACTATGGATATTGGAAAACTAGAATGAAAGCCTTTCTCAAGGCTATTGATGAGAAGACATGGAGAGCTGTCGTAATCCAGTGGTCTCCCCCAATCACCATGGATGAGCAAGGAGGTGACAAGGATAAAACCTGAAGAGCAATGGACTGCTGAAGAAGGTGCTGCAGCAACTGGTAATTCAAAGGCTCTGAATGCAATTTTTGTTGCAGTGGATGCTAACAACTTCAGGTTGATATCAAACTGTGACATGGCCAAACAAGCGTGGGATATTCTGCAAACTGCACATGAAGGAACTGATAGAGTGAAGCTGTCAAGACTCCAGATCATTGCTACACAGTTTGAGAATCTGAGAATGCTGGAAGAGGAGACTGTCACTGAGTTTAATGCCAAACTCTGTGATCTTGCAAATGAAGCCCATGCCCTTGGTGAACCTATCCCTGAAGAGAAGCTGATTAGGAAGGTTCTCAGATCGCTGCCCACAAAATTTGACATGAAAGTGACGGCCATTGAAGAAGCTCAAAATGTCAGATTCATGAGGTTGGAAGAATTGATGGGGTCTCTCAAACAATTTGAGATGAAGCTGGTTAAAGAAAACATCTCTGCTAAGGACAAGGTTGTTGGACTAAAAGCTGAAGCAGAATCCATGAAGGCAGTTCCAGAAGATCAACTGAGTATGCTTGTTAAGAACCTTGGGAAACTACTAAAGAACATGGAATCCAGAACCGGGAAAAGCTCTTCCTCGCAAAGACAACTCAGAAGGGGCCGTGAAAATAACAGAAAAGGGAAGGAACCGGCTCAGAATGAAGATGAAAAGAAAGAAAGAAAGAAGGGAGTCCAATGCTGGAACTGTGCAGGCTACGGTCATGGACAAATCAACTGCACTAGCAAACCGATGAAAAAGAGGGCTCTCTCTGCCAGTGGAAGTGAAGATGAGAAAGAGCTGAGTGAAGATGAATGCAACTTGGCCAGATACAGGTCGTTCAGAAGAGGCAGAAAAACACAAGGAAGATTGAACCAGGATCTGCTTCAGCAACCTCTGCATCACCGTAACAAGAGAGCTTCAAAGTATAAAAAATGTTACAGCTGCGGTCGCAAAGGTCACATTAAAAGAAACTATTCCTCAGCTCATGCTGGAGTAGCTTCAGTCAGGGAATCTGTCAGGCAGAATCCTGCGCAGACTTAGCTCCTCGCTCTTGTCAGCACAGCTAGCTCCTCGGACAAGATAAGCTGGTACTTTGACAGTGGATGTTCAGGACACATGACAGGAGAAAGATCCTTCTTGAAAAACATTACACCCTGTTTGGAACAACGCGTGAAGTTTGGTAACGGCCTAAAAGGAAGAGTTCTGGGAAGACGAACTTTGGCAGTGGAAGGAATGCCGAGCCTGAGCAATGTTCTTCTAGTGGAAGGGCTAAAGGCAAATCTCATAAGCATTAGCCAGCTGTGTGACGGGACTAAACAGGTAAAAGTTACAAAAGACTCATGCAAAGTCCTCGACAAATCTGGAAAATGTATAATGGAAGGAGCTAGATCAAAGAGCAACTGTTATCTTCTCAATGTGAGTTCAAACTCACCACTTCAGAAATGTATGCTGATAAAGGCCGAGGAAATATGGCACAGAAGAATGGGGCATGTTAACCTGAGAACTCTGAAGAGAATTGCAGCAGAAGGGCTAGTCAGAGGAATATCACAGCTTAAAGGGGAGACAAATTCCATCTGCGGAGATTGTCAGATTGGAAAACAAAAGAAGGCGTCACACCCAAGAGTCAAAGATGTAGGTACTGCCAGACCGTTACAGCTGATTCACATGGACCTGATGGGACCAATGGAGGTTGAAAGTCTGGGCAGAAAGAGGTATGCTTTTGTTTGTGTTGATGACTACTCTAGATTCACCTGGATTGATTTTATCAGAGAAAAATCAGATACTGTGAAAGTTATATTGTCCCTGGTGTCTCGCCTAGAGCAAGAGAAAGACCTCAGAATCAGCAGCATCCGCAGTGATCATGGTAGGGAATTTGAAAACGAAGCTATGGATGATTTCTGTCGTCAAAGGGGTATCTCTCATCAGTACTCTTCTCCCATCACTCCACAGCAGAATGGTGTAGTGGAACGAAAGAATCGAACAATTCAAGAAATGGCCAGAGTCATGATTCATGCTAAGAGAGTTCCCCTGAGATTTTGGGCAGAGGCTATGAACACCGCATGTTATATCATCAATAGAGTCACCTTACGGAGAGGAACCAATCAGACCTGCTATGAGCTCTGGAATCAGAAGAAGCCCACTGTTAAATACTTCCACATCTTAGGAAGTGAGTGTTTCATTCTGAGAGATCGGGAGTATAGAAAGAAACTCGACCCTAAGAGTGATCCTGGATTGTTCTTGGGTTATTCAACAAACAGCAGGGCTTATCGAGTATATAACCAGCGGACAAATTCAGTCATGGAATCCATAAATGTTGTTGTCAATGATGCAGAAGAAGTTTTTACCCCTGATACTGACACTGGTGATGAAGACTCTGATCTTGAAGAAGTGTCTGACAGACAGACCAGAAGTGAACAAGCTGCGGTTCCAGCAGATGCTACAGCAAGTGCTGAAGCAGAAATTCCAGATGTTCAATTAGAAAGCCTGTCTGATGATCTGCACACTGAGGCTCCTGTTCCACCTTCAAGGCAGCCCCCAAAGAAGATTCAGAAGAATCATCCCCTGACAAATGTGATTGGGGATCCCGCAGACAGAAGAAGGACCAGAAGCCATGCTTACCTCAATACATGTTTTATGTCCAGCATTGAACCCAAGAATTTCAAGGAAGCCATGAGTGATGAATTCTGGATGATGGCTATGCAAGAGGAACTGGCAGAGTTCGAAAGACACGATGTCTGGGATCTGGTGGACAGACCAAATGGAGTGAATATCATAGGCACAAAGTGGATCTTCAAAAACAAAACTGATGAGAAGGGAAACATCACAAGAAATAAGGCCCGTCTGGTTGCTCAGGGATTTACTCAGATTGAGGGTCTGGATTTTGAAGAAACATTTGCTCCAGTTGCTCGCCTGGAGGCCATTAGACTTCTTCTAGCCATGTCATGTTTTCTTGGGTTTAAACTGTATCAAATGGATGTCAAAAGCGCATTCCTGAACAGAGACCTGTCTGAAGAAGTTTATGTCACTCAGCCAAAAGGTTTTGAAGATCCTCATTTCCCAGAGCATGTTTACAAGTTGAAGAAAGCCCTATACGGACTGAAACAGGCTCCTCGGGCATGGTATGAGAGGTTGACAGTGTTCTTGGAAAAACATGGCTACAAACGAGGGGGAGCTGACAAAACTCTTTTTGTCAAGAGAACCAAGTCAGATGTGATCATTGCACAAATCTATGTGGATGATATTGTTTTTGGTTCAAAGTCTCAGCACCTGGTGAAGCAGTTTGTGAATCACATGCAGCAGGAATTTCAAATGAGTATGGTTGGAGAGCTGTCATACTTTCTTGGTCTGGAGATTACCCAGAAAGAAGATGGCATTTTTATTGCTCAAAGCAAATACAGCAAGAACCTTGTGCAGAAATTCCAGCTAGATAAGGCCAGTCACAAACGAACCCCTGCTGCCACTCATGTCAAGGCAATCAAAGATGAACATGGCATGGAAGTGAGTCAGACAATCTACAGAAGCATGATTGGGAGCTTATTGTACCTGACTGCTAGCCGTCCTGACATTTCCTTCGCAGTAGGAGTCTGTGCCAGATTTCAAGCCTCTCCCAAAGATAGTCACCTACAGTTGGTCAAGCGAATCATTCGGTATGTGGGAGGAACTGTGAATTATGGCCTTTGGTATACTAAGGACACAAATGCTAATCTGGTAGGATACAGTGATACGGACTGGGCTGGATGCTTAGAGGACAGGAAGAGCGTTTCAGGAGGATGCTTCTTCTTAGGAAATTATCTGGTGTCCTGGTTCAGCAGGAAGCAAAACAGCATTTCGCTATCCACTGCCGAGGCTGAATACATTGCTGCTGGGAGCTGCTGTGCACAAATGCTGTGGATGAAGCAAATGCTGAGTGAGTATGGTCTTCATCAGGATGAAATGACTCTCTACTGTGACAATATGAGTGCCATCAGCATATCTAAGAATCCGGTGCAGCACAGCAGAACCAAGCACATTGACATTCGTCATCACTTCATCCGTGATCTTGTTGAAAAGAAGACCATTGCACTACAACATGTTGTGTCTGCCAAACAACTTGCTGATATCTTCACAAAAGCTTTGGACGCAGTCCGATTCGAAGCCCTGAGAGCCTCTCTGGGGCTTTGCGTGTTGCCTCCATAGTTCAGCCAGGAGCACCCCCTTGTCATTTATTCCAAAAAAGGGGAGGAGAAGAGCAGGCTAAGAAGTGGAGGTGAAGAAAAATTCTTCAAACAAATCTCTGGTGGGTTTTGTCAAAATGCCAAGGGGGAGATTGATGATGTAAGTATGGCAGTGTTTGACAAAACCAGCACAAGTGAACAAGGAGTTGTTGCAGCTCAAGTTATCAGGCAGGCCAGCAGAAGTGCTCTAGCAGCAGCTGCAGCAGGGGATGCTACAGCAGGAGCTTGTTCAACTGGCTGTATCAACCGTCCAAGAAGCAGCAGCAACCTGGGCTTGTCCAGAAGGGCTGTAAACTCTATGGAGAGCATCTGAAGAATTTCTAAACTGCTGAAGAGTATATTCCAGTGAAGTTTACTAATCAGAGAAGGAGATTTATATTGAAGATAAATATCAAATCTAATCTCCTAGATTTTAGGAGATAATTGTTCTTGTTGGACATTGCCTAAACCTGGACATTGCTAAAAGCTGGTGATGCTATTTAAGCAGAAGGGGTTTAGAGCAGAAGGGTTGATCGAAGCTGAGGGATACACGAGTGCATACACAGATTTCAGAGAAAGCAATCTTTGGTGTGCGACGGACGAATTCTTCGATCATCACCCGAGAGCAGAGCGTGAGCGCAGAGCTGTGGTGATTGTAGCAGAAGGGAATCAGGACTTGCAGAGTATGATTCAAGCTTGATCTGGAAGCCAATTCAGAGCTGCGGAGCTTGTTGGTTGATCAAGGGCAGCCACGGAAGAACTGACGGGTGTGTGGCTCGGTCGAGTGTCTAAGCGGCAGTACTCGCTAGTGGCAGGTGGTCACTGAGTGAGGGGGAGTATTCCAGAGTGTGCAGCGCTCGTGGAATCGTTCGATCGGCTCGGCAGAAGGCCTTGGAGCGACACGGACAAATTGTGCTTCAGCTGTGTGTTACAGCAGTTGCTACAGCAACCCTGCTGAGTAGGTGTAGTTTAGAATAGGCTGAGTTCTTTGAGAAGACTGTAGCTATTCTAGATTGACATATTTTAGAGGGTGTGCTAACACAAATCAGAGCTTGTTCTGATTGTGCCGAGTGATCCACACAAGGTTGAGTAGCATAGGTTGCGTGAGTTGTAACCGAGTGTACTTGGAGACCTTTGGTTTTAGTGGATTGAGGACTGGAGAATAGTCTTCCCCAGACGTAGGCAGTTGGCCGAACTGGGTGAACAAACTTTGTCTTGTTCATTGTTTGCTGAGACAATTTCTGAGTGAACAAGAGTGTGCTGCAGCAACTGCTTGTTCACGAATCTGTCGAACTGAAACACTGCGAATTTCACATCTGATATGAGGAGCCAACCTTTAAACCTATTCTTTAGTATAATGTTTTTTTATATATTGATGTGAACTTGAAATCGTGTTTATGTGGTATTTTGTAAGTTTGAAATCACGTACTGTTTTATCGAAGGATGCGTAAATTCGTCAAATATATAGCATACGTGATTAATGTTAATGTTTATCAATTTATTTTTTGTGAGAAAATATCGCAACAAATATGCTATATTCTGTTTAGTAAGCCGCTCCTTCTATTTTATTTCATATTTATCTGCTATATGCCTAAAGTTTATTTAGTATTTATTTTTTCAAATACTGAAGATATCTTGATAAAATATGTCATATTATTTATTTTGAATTTTGTGAATCAATGATGTGCATTGTAAGTTTTTTGAACCTTGACAAAATTTTAATTAGTCGTGAAAAAGGTGCATAATGAATAAATTAGTTTATTTCAAGTTTTGTTTATGTTGAGTCAATATGTTTGAATTATATTAGTTTTCATGATATGATTTTTACATGGTTAAAGAATATGCACATGAGGTTGACATGTTTATTCATAATTGTAGAAATATTATTGTAACTAAGAATTAATCATAGCATTCTTAGTTATAGTGATATTTTTATTTATGTGAATAATCATGATCATATAGAATTTATTAGAATATTTATTTTACCCTACACGGAAATAATTATTTTGATAAATCAAGGAATAGATTTATGAGTTTATACTTGAATTTCGTAGGCCCAAAAGTATAGAAATTTATTGTATTTTCATGTGTTCATAAATTTATTATAAAGTTTAATAAATTCTGTATGAATGGTGTCATTCTCCTAGTCATTTTATTGAAATCAATTTGGTTATTTCTTTTATTCAGTTAGATTATTTGCTTCGTTGTACTTGAATAGCATTCTGATAATTTAAATAGCTGAATTCACTTTCTAGTTTAATTCCGCTACTGTCATATTGATATAATAAATCGTCAATATTAAAGTTTACGAATTCCTCGAATTTGGATAGTGACACACTCATTATATTTTCAATTGATGACCAGATTGGCTCCACTGATAACCCAAATATGCTTCCAATATTCAATTTATTTAGCTATGCATTACAAACCCACTGTCAAATGAATCAAAAAGCAACAGCAGCTCAGACCCATCTGCTTATTTTTCATGTCCCTCTGCTACCTAGAAAACCAGCAATGAGGTCCGGCCAGCTTGTAGAAAGCCGATAGTGTGTGCCTAATGGGTGCCTGGTTAGTTGATTGAAGATGGAAAAGCACCCTTGGCTTCTTTTCCTATCCATATGATGCAGCGGATTGAAGTTCCGCTGATGAGCATGTCAAAGGCTTTATTGATATCCTCAAAATCTATCTCGTGCGTTACGAAATCATCCAGATTCAGTTCCTTCAAATAATGTGGATCATCTTAAGGCCGCGACAACAGATGAAACAACCTTAGTTTTAGGCCTAGTATAAGCAAATAATTACCTTATCCATGTAGCGTTTTAGAAGAATAGGGATGTCAGACTTGGCTTTAAGATCACCAAATAATGAACCTCTGATGGTCTTCCCAGAGCACACAACATGGGAGCAGTCGAAGGTTATTTGTGATCCGGGTTTGGCAGCTCCTAGCACTATGGTCTTTCCCCAACCCTGCGGTACCACAAAAAAATTTACTACATGAAACTGAAGATGCACTGCAAGCAGGTCGGCATAAGAGGGTCAGACCTTTCTGCAACAAGTATATGATTCTTGCATTAATGACGGCAAACCAACGCATTCAAAGCAATAATCTGCACCTCCTGAGGTCATCTCGATTATGACCTGTTTTATTTTGAAGTAATACATGTTGTAAACATGATTTCCCAGACAGAAAATGTTTAGATATCGGACAGAAGAAAACCTGGCTCACTGGTTTAGTTCCACAGTCACGGGGATTGACAAAATCCGTGATGCCAAACTTTTTCCCTGAAAAAGGAGAAAATATCAGACAAAATGTTGAATGTCCGATTCCATAGTTTCAATTGGATACTGAACTTGCTTTTCAGTTACTTGATCGATAAAGTAATATGCCTGAAAATAGTCTATCAGCATTCGCCGATAACACGGTAATTTTAGAAGATGCTGTCATATTTTTTCTACCACAAGATGCTGTTATGTTTTGGTAGACGTCAATGTATAGAACTGAATGTCTACCTATCTCAAATTTGTCAGGATTAATATCGATTCCAATTATTTTAGAAGCTCCACATAATCTTGCACCTTCAGCAACCTAAAACAACAGCAAAGTAAGGGATCATACATAGTTCATGATTATACAAAAAGCCGGTCCATAAGAGAATAATGCTACAGATGAAAAGAGAGGTATCAGTGTCAGACCGCTAAACCAATGGCCCCTAGCCCGAATATTGCCACAGTAGATCCCACCTTCACCTTTGCTGCTCTCCAGGCAGCACCAACCCCTGATAATTCAGGGAAGGTAATCTTAAGACTGGAATAATGGTGAGCTCCAATCAGCGAATATAATTTGAACCTTGTGAAAAACTAATGATTACCTGTTGATACTCCACAGCTGAAGAGACAAGCTCTGTTAGGAGGGGCTGAGGGATCTATCTTCACGACATGGGCAGTGTCCACAACTGTATACTCACTGAAACTGGAGACGGACAGAAAATGATACAAGACCTCTCCTTGGAGATCTGTGAATCTGCTGGTGTCCTCCCTAGGCATCCAAGGGGAAAGCTTAAAAGGGAGTGTGGAACATAAGTTGCTTTCTTCGGATTTGCAGTCTGCACATTCTCCACAATTTGACATGAATGTTGGTATCACAGTGTCCCCTTGGGCAAATTCTTCTACATTCTCCCCCACGCTTTCCACGATTCTATAAGATAGCAAAAAATAGCGTCACGCATAACGATGGCTTCCAACACACTCCCTAATTACCAATACAAGTCAAGAAGCGGTAAGTAAGAAGTCCATTATGTCAAAGTTTGCAGCACTACTCATCATCAACAAATTAGGAGGCGATACATTACTTGGTATATTATTTAACTTGTCCCCATTATTCCGAGTCTCGTGTATCACGTCGGACGGATGGATTTACAACTAGGCACCGGGAATTTTAAGCTCGGATGTTTGAATAAGAGAAGGAAAAAATAAGCAGGTACCCGATTGCTTCATGACCGAGAATACATGGAGTGAATGCAGGAGGATCCTACAAAACGAGGGTACACAATAACTCTTCAAATATTTCCATGGAACATCTAAAAAAAAAATGTTCCCCAAACCTTCAACTTCCAGAAAGAAATGTCAGTCTGGCAAAGGGAAGTGCAGATGATCCGTATTCGAATCTCATACTTCTTGGGCGGTGCCACAATGATCTCCTCAATCACCAGAGGCTCCCCTGCGACCCGCGCGATGGCAGCTGCATAAGAGACACAATCAACTACCGCCAGCTCATTCAGGCATTGTATGAAACACATAGGGGTCAAGACTTTAACACATACCCCTGCACCGGATTGGCTTCCCTGCTGTCTGAATTGAAAGCTGCTGCTCCATTGGTTGCTCAAAGTTCTTGCCTCCCGAAGTCAACTGGCTGCCTCTTTGCTTTCAATTGAGTAATGCTAGTAGTAGAAAGTATATATTGACTTCTCTTTTGCCTCTTCGTAACCACCACAAATTGCTATCAGCTATTTCTGTAGGATAGGATATTTTAGTGAGTTGGTTTCGCTGTCACTCATACACAAAACAGACAGCAGTTGACAGTTTTAGTATTTTTTGAACTCCACCATTACTTTATGTTGAAGTTCCTGAATTTTATTAGAGTTTGATGACATAAATATTCAGCTGATACATTTATTTGAGCATGCAGATAATATTATATATCACAGGTATTACATCATTTGATAATGGTGGATGAGACATACTAACATTTTCGGTCCAAGAAGATTAAAAATGAACGATCAGACGATCTAGTGCGCACAAACAAGATACAAGAGATATCAAGATCAACGAGCTACAAATTAAGAAACAATATATTCAAGATATCGAGATCCGGTCAAAAAAAATTAGTATGAGATAACTTTGTTAAATAGTTGATAAGATCATTATGGAATAATCTTTATCATCTATAACGATTTTATGTTCCAATTAGCAAAGAAAATATAGGATTTACGATTGAGCAAAGAAAATCTAAGATTTGTGGTTGAGCAAATCTAGAATATCTTATTGTGAGAACTACATGTAGAAAGGAGGCGTGCCTATCTTTATTTCTTGGTTGTGTCCGGAAATCCTTGACAAAGCTTAGGAGCGGAGGTTCGAAAGATTGTGCTACCGTAAATATTGGACTAGAGCAGCGTGCTACTTCGGAGGGAACATAGGACGTTACTGTGATCTGTGTTAAAAAAAGACGTTACTTGTGATGCGACTGACTTTAAGAGTGTACCTTAACATATAGAACTAGAAATGTTTTGTTACTAGTAGTTCATTATCCTAGTGTAAACGAGAAACAGAATAATACAATAGTTATTCCAAAATCTTAATAGCGTGCTAGAAGGTAGTAATTTTTTTTTCAAATATTGAATGTGGTACCGCAATTTTCACTATAAATTTATGAGTAAACATACATTAATTTCTACGCATTTATGTATGTTAATTTCTGCGCATTTATTTCCTCTTTCCGCTCTTTTCTTACCGAGCTAGGAACAAAGGCTCGCTACGAACTGTAACTATTATCCAACACTTTGAATATATGACATTTTCTTTCCTGCAAACTTGGGACTTTTCTGAGACGAGAATTAAAAGTGAGAAGAAATTGCATCTATCACATTATTCCTTTTATTATGTTATGAAAAGTCTGCGGCAGATGATACATGACGAAGCGAGCGTAGCAGTGAGGGAAAACAAGAAGCTGTTTACGTCATACCGCTGCAATGGAATGGGTCATGACTTAAATACGCTCATTTTTTTTCCATCCATATGACACAGCGTATGCTCTTTCCGGTGAGGAGCAAATCAAATGCTTTGTTGATGTCAGCGAAACTGATTTCATGAGTGATGAATTCATCAAGATTCAGCTCCTGCCAGTACAGAAGTAGAGAGAATTTTGTAAGCCAAAATTGCAACTAAAAAGGTGCAAGAGGATATGTTTCTGCAAATGAACAAGTCATCACCTTGTCCATGTATCGTTTTAGAAGAGCTGGAATGTCAGATTTAGCTTTGAGACCGCCAAAGAGTGAACCAGTAATAGTTTTCCCAGTGTGCAGTAATTCAAAGGAGCTGAATGTCAACTCTGCCATGGGTTTATCAACTCCTAGAACAATTGTCTTTCCCCAACCCTTAAAGAGAAAAAAACTTCCAACTTATTCGCTCCGTCAGAATTAAAAAAATCATACCATCAACAAAAGACTTGCCTTTCTGCAGGAGGCAAAAGCTTCATGTACCAGTGACGACATGCCGACGCACTCGAAGCAATAATCTGCACCTCCTGATGTCATCTCATTTATCACCTGTGGAATTTGATGAGTAAACTATCAGCAAAACAAGTTCACAAGACAAACACATTCATCAGACCTTTTGGGATGTGTGGTAACAGAGTTGAACAAATCAAACTAACTAGGACGAATCCAGGAAAATGAATAGTATCAAATGTTGCAGTTAGTTCCTGGTTCATGTTCTTCTAACATCTGCAGATTTTACCTGGCTCACTTGTTTGTCCCCAATATCGGCTGAGTTGAGAAAATCCGTGACACCAAATTTTTTCCCTGTCGCGGCAAATGAAGGAGTAGGAGTATTAAGTCAGTATCGCATAAGGAACTCAGTTGAAATTCTCAGGTACCTATTTCGAACTTGTTTGGATTAACATCAACTCCAATAATTCTGGAAGCTCCACATAATCTGGCCCCTTCAGCAACCTACCCAAGCAGCATAACGCAAACTGGAATGAGGAAAGAGCAATGGAAAAATTAAGAAACGCAAGAGCATAGAGATACCGCTAAACCAATTGCTCCCAGTCCAAAAATAACCACAGTGGAACCTTTTTCAACCTTGGCCGTTTTACAGGCAGCACCAACTCCTGTGAATGACATCATGTCAAGTATGTAAAAACATTGAGAGTTATTAATTCCATTCCATGATGGTAGTACCTGTAGATATACCGCAGCTGAGGAGACAAGCTTTGTCGGGAGGGGCTATGGGATCGATTTTAGTCAAGTGGGCAATATCAACAACTGTGTACTCAGAAAAACTTGACACGGATAGAAAATGATACAAGACCTCCCCATTGATGTCGGTGAATCTGCTTGTTCCATCCCTCGGCATCCAAGGGGAAATCGAGAAGGGGAGAGTGGAACATAGGTTGCTCTTATCAGATTTGCAATCCACACATTCTCTGCAATCTGGCATGAATGTTGGTACCACAGTATCACCTTGACCAAATTCACTCACTTTCTCTCCAACACTTTCTACAACCCTAGACAATGAGAGTACCAGGTATCAGCCAACACTGTCCTTTGATAATTCGTAGCAACATAAAGAGAGTGTCACTGTCACACACCCGATGGCTTCATGGCCCAGAATTCTAGGGAAAACGCCAGGCGGGTCCTTGAAATCAAAGGCAATTTGTAAGAAATTGAAATCAAATGCTGAAATTCAATAAACATCATCGGACTGAAAACCTTCAATCTCCAGAAGGTGACATCACTGTAGCACAAGGAAGTGCATATGATCCGTATCCTGACTTCACACTCCCTCGGCGGCGCCACAAAAATCTCTTCAACCACCAGTTGCTCCCCCGCCGCCCGCGCCACCGCCGCTGCAGAAACAAAACATAAATCAAAACTCCTCAAACACCTTTTGGGTTCAGTTACAAAAGAATACCTCTGCACCGAATTGGCTTCCCTGCAGTCGTCATCCTCACTTGTTTGCGGTGGCGCTGCGTTCATTGTTATATAATATTATGTGCTTCCTTCCCATTACTAAAATTTCAATCAAAGGCAAAAAAATAGTAATAATAAATGATGATTACTCAATCAAGGAGTATTTTAGCGTCATCATCAGATGGATTATTTTTGGAAATCTAAAAAAAACTAACGTTTTGTATTGTTCTTCATTGCCTACACTATTACTTTACTCTATTCTGCAGAATTCACATGCACCATGCACGTGCTTTTTACGGCGTCGTTTCATTACAGCTTGCTTCAAACAAGAATTAAACTTATTTATTTAACTCGATTCGTTAGATGAGACGATCCAATCATGCATAAATTTTAACGTTTTTCATTTAATTATTGATAGTAAATTATATATAGAGACTCGTGATCTGACGAATCTGTATGGGGACCCGGGTGACCTCTGACCCGATCTATCCAGTAGTGTGTAGTGTTGTCTTATTTAAAATGTCATGTTGTCTTCATAATTAAAATTCATTTTTGTATTTATTATATGTTGTGTGATAAAAAAATATTAAACATTTCAGTGATTAGGATTCAATTCCGGAAGAAGCCAGAGCAGGGGCTCTGATGGGTGTTTTGAGATAGAATATGAATAATAATAAAAAAAAGTAAACAATTGATCAAATTTAATAAAACGATGAATTATAGGAAGATTTGGACCAACCAAACATTAATTTTTTAAAATAAATATCTTAGAATGGAATATGTTTTGTATTTGAGAGCCTGGTTTTGGTGCTAGGAGAGCTTCATTGAGAGGGACGGGTCTGATCTACATTACTTATCTTCTGGATATATGGAGACTGATCCTTTCGTGAGGAATACGGTAACCTTTGAAATGTAATATGAACAAGTTTTGATGAGATTTGTCCCTAGCTAGCTATCCTTGTACGTTTAAGGTAATGTCGTGTAGGAACATGATGATGGTCATAGAAAGAAGTTGCGTGGCTCAAAAAACGCCCATTCATTGCAATATATCTCTTAGAATTAACCCAAGTATCATACAAATTTATAGTCCTAGGATGAAAGTGTAATTAATAAAAGATAAGTAGCAAATCAAGACTATTTCAAATGTTTTACCCCATGGCGAAATTTGATTTGTCCACATCATCATCAACTTTCTCTTCTTCAACTTCTATACTTCACCAGCTTCACTGTGCAACGCCAGGTTGATCGGACATTCTGTTTTAACTTTGTATCATCACGGAGTGTTGAAGTAGACTATGTCTCTTCAAGACTGTCTCTCGCCCATTCTTCAGATAGTGTCTCAGCTTCAAATCTTCAGAGATTACTGAAGCAGACTCTGGTTTATTGTTGTTGTTGTTTTGTCAGTCTTCAGATTGTGCTCTAGCCACAAATCTTCAGGAAGTGCTTCAGCAGTCTCTTGAACAGTTTTGTCAAGGAATGCCATATCCTCAACACTTAAATATATATTTTAGTAACTTTCCTAGTTTACACATTTCTTATTTTCTTAGTTTTCTTATTTAGTTTATAGCAACTTCCTTCTTCTGTTTTCAGAAACTTTCCTAATTTGTTGAATTCTTATTTTCTTAGTTTCCTAATTCTTTTTAGCAGCTTATGATAAGGATGAGTTGGTGTTCATTACAGAACGAAAGCAAACATGGAGCAAAGAGAAACTCTTAGAGAGATGATAGTGCCTACCTTTGATGCTCAACCTTTTTTGTATCCATATGAAGCCCATCGAGGTTGAAGAGTACTTTCAAATAAAAATGGAGTGATTCAACATCTTCTTAAATTCGAAGGAGCTCTAGGAGAGAATCCAATAATGCATTTACATGATTTCCATATCGTGTGTAGTGCCATGAAATCAAGAGGAGTAGCTATGGAGAGGTTTAAATTTGAAATACTGTTGCGTAGCTGATGTGGAGTTATTGCTTCTTCTTAAGTGCTCTCTGTATCTTTCTATGGAATTACTCTACTGATAGAATAAGAAAGACCCGATTCGGCAACTTGCCTACGTCTAGGGAGAATGCTTCGATCCTCAAGATTCCATTATCTCACTTCGAAATATAAGGACTAACACCTCTACTTCTCACCTAACCGAAATCTAACGCTTAGTCTAATCTCCTCCACTAGCTAGCAATCTGAACTCACACATTCTTTTCGTGCAGCATACACACTCTCGGTAATAAATAGCTACGAACCTGACACTCAGACCTAGCCTATTCTATTACAATGTGTAACTCACGGAATGCTTCAGCATACTCTTCACCAGAGTTACTGTCTCTTCTGTCCATGACATTCCACGCTCTCCAGCCAAGTAGTCGGACACTCTGAGTTCTTCCAACTCAGTCTTAGCTCCCCCTCAATTAGTGACTCCCTCCGTCTCTATTGGGAAACTTTGAACACTGCCTCACAGCCCGCGACGGTCCTTGTCCTGGGCTGATCACCGAGCTCCCACTGTCCTTTCAACGAGCAGCGCTCCAGTTGAACTCAGAACCAGTCCAGAATCAAACTCCACGAGTTCTGATTCCCTCAACACCACACATCTGCTTAGTATATAGAACCCTCCTACTGTAAATTGAAATCTGTGAACTCTCTGTGTGCGCTTGAGTTGCTCTCTCTGATCGTGTGCTCTCTTGCTGTGCTGCTGCCCCGCCTTCCTTTTTAAGCACACCAGCACACCAAAAACGCAAATGATCATTATCAGAATCTTCTCCTAGATTCTAGCAAGTTTGTTGAAGACTTTGTTGCCAAATTTGAACTCTTGGTTCTTTATCTTCTTAGACCTCGTGCTGGCATTTGCTGAGCTCTTGATGACGTCTGCATACCTCTCTAAGCTTCCTCGATGGCAGCCGTATCACACCGGAGCCTTACCGTGCAACGCCAGGATTCTGCTCTAGCTGTGGATCATCATGGAGTGCTGAAGCAAACTCTGTCTCTTCAAAGCTGTCTCTCGCCCAATCTTCATATTGTGTTCCAGTTACCGAACTCCAATGAGTGCTTCAGCAGTCTCTTGAGTAGTTTTGTCAAGGATGTCATATCCTCAACAATCTTCCCCTTGACATTTTGACAAAATTAAACCACAACTACAGCTATACTACTGATCTAGAAAATCTGGTAACAACTAATAGCTAAGCTAGATAATTTTGCTAACTGTTACACTAGAGTTTAGAGTTCCTCAATGAATGCTAAACATCAAAAGTGGTCTACGAGTTCTACGAGCAGTTTAGGATCAAAATGATAATGTCAAGAGTAAATAATTACAACTTCTCTCCCCCTTTTTGGCACAAATGCCGAGATCTTCATTCATTCGCTGGGCTGAGCAGGGGCGACACTGCTGGCTGCTGGGTACTCCAAGTCACGGAGGACACTGCTGATCTGGGATTATCGTATTGAGCTATTCTTAATCACTTCAGTCAGATGAGCATGTTTGGACTCCAGCTGACTGATCAACCTGGCTCTTAGAGCTGAGTCTACTACAGAGTCTGGAGCAACAGAGATTGCTTTAGCAGTCTCTGGAATTTCTCGAGCTGGCTCCAGATCAGACTCACCTTCTTCAACATCCACAATGTGTCGGCCCTTGAAGACCTTGTGGTCCTATAAGAATAATTGCGGAGCTCCTGACAATCCTCATGTGATGCGGCCAATTCCTTATGCTGGCTGATCATGAGCACATAGATAAGTGAAGGAAATCCAATGCATAGATTGGACTTCGGCTTATCAGCGTGTGCAGAGAGCAGATCAAAGATGATCTGCCCCAGATTCACCCTTTTCCCCAATGCTGAAAAGGAGCAGCCCCATTGCCCAACTCACCTTCCTCTTGTAAGAGTTGAACATCCAATTTCTCACCGCTAACGCATAAAGAATAGCATACTTTGTTCATCAACACTCAAATTATAGGAAACCCAACCTTTGCATAAACCCCAGTGAGAGCAACAACTAGCCTATCAACACTAACCTTTACCGGTGGGCATGCATTTACATCAATCCCCAAAAATTTATTTATCACACCCAGTGTGATCACCACCCTCATCCTTCTTACAAAACTTGCCTTATATAGCAGATTTTTTACTACTCTTAAGTCTCTATCAATATTTGCTAAGAATTCCTTAGCCAAATGCAAGTTGTAGCGTTTAACAAAAGTCAGAGTGTAGCAGATTTACCTCTCTCAGTAGAGCATCACGTCTGGCACCCGAAATCTCCCAATCTCCAGCAGTTTTTCAGTCACAATCGTCCGGTGGTTGATCACCTCCCAGGACCCGGCAACCTTTTTAGATACAAACCACACTCCTTGTTGATCACTTCCTGTCAAAGCTGATATAGTTGCAGTGGGTGCAGCTCTTCTAGTGGACGCCTCTGGTCGGGTTCTGGGAGCTATTTTGAAATCCTCAGATTCTACTTCAGCAGTTTCTTCAACACTTGATTTCAGCACCACTGGTTCCTTCCCTTTGCTCATGAGTTCCTTGGGAAGATGCTGCTTCTCCTCCTCGGCCACAGTCTCTTCACCGCTGGTGGTAGCTTGTTCAGGTTCAGATAGAGATGTAGGAACGACAGCCACGTGTCTCATGAGAGGAGTCATCTGAGTCAGTGTTGCACCCAGAAGATGTTGAACCAGTTTCTTCGCTACTCTGGCTGTGGCTATTACTTGTGGACCTCTGAGCTTTATCCACGTCCGAGGGCACAGTGCCTGCAGTGGAGGACGGGCTAGCTTCAGCTTGGTTGGTAGTCGGGATCCAAGTCAACCGCGAAACATTAGTGGGTTCATTGATCTACAGCGACGATCTTCTTTTTGCTGCTGGGGAGACACTCACAGGAACGTCACTGCCTTTCCGCTTGGTGATCGGTTGATTTCTTACGATTATTCGCTTCATTCGATGATGAATTTCGCTCATCTCCCAAACTTTTCATTGTGTTTTTACCACTCTAATCTCATTTTAGGTCAAATTATATTATAGCAAGGCTTTGTAGTTTGTTTGGAGCAAAATAAGGAAAAACACAAAGATTCAAACGAATACAGACCAAATCTGGGCAAATTGACCAATTCACCATCAAAGGCTTGACTAGAACAGGATTCTTATCCGATTGAGGCGTACTATATCTTGTTGGAAAGATAACTCAAAGGGCTACAACATTGTAGTTTATCACAAGACGTAATTCGAAGGTTTAGATGGTCAAAAACTCAAGCAAAGTAAGATTTACAGTGCTGCGTGAACAGTAGCCCGGTTCAAGGAAGAACCGCCGGTTCACTAGTCAAACCGCCGGTTCATTGGTCAAACCGCCGGTTCACTGGTCAAACCAGCGGTTTGGTTTTGAACCGGCCCCAAAGGCAAAAATTCGTAACTCTCTGAGACAGGCCGGTTTGGTCACTCAACCGCCGGTTTGGAACCAAATGGGGCCGCGAATTAATTTTGAAAAACAGCCCAATTGATTTTCAGTATAAATAGAAATCGAGGGCTCGTTCACAAGGGTTGGACGATTTGGAGAATGAAAGCAAGAGAGAAAAGGAAAGCTTGGAGTGAAGATCGTCGTCACGGGTTCTTCGTTCTGTATTCTCTTCATTCTTGTATTGGTAGTAATCTCGATGAGTAGCGAGTAGTTTATTTAGTTTTGGGATCCTACGGATCCCATGCCTGTAACCTGATTTCATGTGATTTGTACGAACATCAATTTTAGTCTAATGCAAGTTAATGTTTTTCAATTCTACTATACTTCATTCTATCGTTTTACCATTGTCGATCATTGATTGGGATGACTGCATGTCAGAACGAAATTAGGTTAGATGCCAAAAAGATGATTGGGTCTGAGGTGATTAACCGGATTGAGTAGAGTTGATATCGAAACATGATAGCTATATTGTTAGTACATGAATCGATAGGAAAGTTGACATCTTTTGTCTGGAAACCCTAGGCTTACTGAATTGAAACTGTTGATAATCCGTGATTAGGCGGCGTTCAATAGTGTAGATTAATTCAGGTGATGATCCATGAATGGGCGGCTCACCTGATGTCAATTTAGGTGATTTCCAAAGCTATTTTGCATGACTATATGGTGTAACTGATTGCATGAATTGTTTTGCGAGCATGGGTGAAGTTCGATCTTAGAATTACTTTCTCTGATCGAATCAACCGTTAGTTATATTAATTAGGAAAATTAGGATAATTAGAACAAACCCAGAATTTTCATTAGGAGTAGCTGAATACATTGAGTGCTAGCTAGTATATACACGCGCCTGTTCCTAGGATCGACCATTGGCTTACCAAGGTCTATAAATTGTTTTTGACTACAATTTGACCCTGAAACTTATATCTGACAACTATAAAAGGTTAAAAATACGCATTGTCACTTGGTAACACCTTCCCTGCGTTTGTATACACCTTAGCTCCTCTCGTCTTCACCATTGTTACCGATTCTGAGAGCAAGGGTGTTGGATGATCGAAATCGCAGGAGAAACAACAAGCCCTAGTTTGCGGACGGATACTTCTGGGTTCTTCCTCTCTCGTTCTTTTTCCCTTTTTTTGTTTTAAACAGCCGGACACGTATCGTCTCCTGAGTGGCCATTCTTTTCTGGAGACAACGTTCAGAAAGTTACAGCACCGAGTCACCAGAGAGTGCTTCAGCACTCTGTTCAGCCGTTTTTTCTAGACACAAAATAACTTTTGTTGTAAGCTTCCATTTCTCAGTTCTTGCTTCAGTGGGGATATTAGCTATCTGTTTCTCAACCCAGCTCTTTTGACACTTCTTCCTTTTCACCTCCACCCAGCGCATTTGACACTCGTTCCTTTTCACCTCCACCCAGCGCATTTGACACTTGTTCTTCTCAAATGTACTTCTAATTTTTGCAGCTGTTGAAGTGTGAACTTTGCTCCGTTTCTTTCTATGTCTCCTTTTCTGAGTGAATGCTTTTTTAGCACTCCTGCAAGTTTCCTGCACAGTAACAGGATAACCTTGGTTTACCTGCATCCGTGTACTGTAGCATTCATACGTCCTCGGAGGATTCCTTGTTCTGACACGTAAGTCATTTGATCTTCTTTGAGTCTCACTCTACACTGTCAGAGTTGGACACTTTCTCTGAAGATGTCCAGTTTGATCACAAGCGTAGCATCTCTTCTGTTTTGATCTGTGTTTCAGAGCATGTGACTGATCTAGAGAATGTTTCAGCACTGTGGATCAACTACGACTGAACCCTTCTGAATACTTGCACTTTGATCAATCAGTATGGCTTTGACAAATGTAGTTATACCTGTTCCTTCATCACCAGTGTATCTGAGACCTTCAGTCCCACCTCCATACCTTTGGTAAGCTAGACTCTCATCCAGTATGGATGATTCTCCTCTGTTTGCTCAGGTGTGATTTTTTGCTCACATACCTTATCAACTGTCTAAGCATCATTTGATTGTTTCTTAGACAGAGAGGTAATGATGTTTTGAAGGTCGTCTCTTTCATCTTCCATTTCCGAAACCTTTGACACTAGTTCCCTGTTGGATTCAATGACTGAGCTGATCAGCCACAGTTTCTACTAAATATTCCTCATCATCATAGCTGTCAGATTCAAAAATCCCATAAAAAACTCTGTCTTTATTTGATATGAATCAACATTATGAAATACATTAGTCAGGGCTAGATTTCCTTAGTGACCAGTCTCCTTTTCACAATCTTCATCGCTTCAGTTTCCTGTGAGAGAATTATTCTACTTCTTCTGGTAACTTGGACATTCACTCTGTCTGTGTCCATATCCCTCGCACTCCCAACACTGGATTCCTTTCTGTTTGTCTCTGTCAGCATCCCTGTTCTTTCTCTGAGAATTTTCTTATCTTCGGTTTCTCCCCCTGGATGACTGACCTGAGTATAAAGGTTTCTGATCCATTCTATTGATGAACTTTTCATGGATTTTGACCAGCAGGGACAATTGTTGGTTGACATCATCTGGGACAGCCTCTTTCTCTTTTGTCTCAGCTTTCAGCCAAAGGTCTTTCCTAGAGAGTGGTGAAGCAGTCTCTGTAACTTTCATCTCGAACTATATTAGTGAACAGATCAACGCCTCCAGCCTCATGTTCTTCACATCCTGGGCTTCCTCAATGGCTGCGACCTTCATATCAAATTTTGAAGTGAGTGATCTAAGTACCTTCCTCACCAGCTTCTCTTCATGTATTGGCTCCCTGAGAACATGAGCCTCGTTTGATATGTCGCATAGTCTGGCATTAAACTCAGCAATGGTCTCTTCTTCTTACATCTTCAGACTTTCAAATCTCGAGGTGATCATCTAAAGTCTAGAAATCTTTATATTATTTATCCCCTCATGAGCAGTTTCAACAATCTTCCAAGCTTGTTTCGCAGTGTCACAATTGGAGATCAACCTGAAATTTTTAGCATCCACAGCAGCAAATATAGCATTCAAAGCCTTAGAATTTTCTCATGGTGAGGCTACCTCATCGACAGTCCACTTGTTTTCAGGTTGGTTGTGGGTGACTCCTGCACTGTCGATGGTCATTGGGGGGGGGGGGCCCATTCTGATATGACAGCTCTCCATGCTCTTTCATATATGGCTTTTATGAAAGCCTTCATTCGAGCCTCCAGTACCCATAGTTAACTCCCTCGAGCAATGGAGGTCGGCTGGTGCTTTGTCCTTCTTTCATAATGGCCATACGTATCGGCATCACTCTCCTGGATCACACTCTATATGTTGAGTGAACGGCTCTGATACCAATTAAAATTCTGTTGCTTTGATGATGCGGAGTTATAGCTTCTATTTAAGCACTCTCTGTATCTTTTTACGGAGTTACTCTACTGACAAAATAAGAAAGACATAGTGTTTGTTCACCCAGTTCGGAAAGTTGCCTATGTTTGAGGAGGATGCTCCGATCCTCAAGATTCCACTATCTCAGTTCGAAGTACAAGGACTCACACCTCTACTTATCACCTAGCCATAATCTAACGCTCAGTCTAATCTCCTAGACTAGCTAGCAGTCTGAACTCACAGACTCTCTTCGTGCACACTCTCGGTAATAAAAAGCTACGGACCTGACACACGGTCCTAGCGTATTCTATTACAATGTGTAACTCACGGAATGCTTCAGCACACTCTTCACTAGAGTTGATGTCTCTTTTGTTCATGACACTCCACGCTCTCCAGCCAAGTAGTCGGACAATCTGAGTTCTTCCTACTCAGTTTTAGCTCCTCCTCAATCAATTACTCCCTCCGTCTCTTTTGGGAAACTTCGAACACTGCCTCGCAGCCCGCGACAGTCTTGTCCGCGGCTGATCACCGAGCTCCGACTGTCCCTTCAACAAGCAGCGCTCCAGTTGAACTCAGAACCAGTCCAGAATCAAACTCCACGAGTTCTGATTCCCTCAGCACCACACACGTCTTCTGCTTAGTATATAGAACCCTCCTACTGTAAATTGAAATCTGTGAACTCTCTGTGTGCGCTCGAGTTGCTCTCTCTGATCGTGTGCTCTCTTGCTGTGCTGCTTCCTCTCCTTCCTTTTTAAGCACACCAGCACACCAAAAACGCCAATGTTCATTATTAGAATCTTCTCCTAGATTCTAGGAGTATGTTGAAGATTCAGTTGCCAAATTTGAACTCTTGGATCTTTATCTTCTTAGACCTCGTGCTAGCATTTGCTGAGCTCTTGATGACGTCTGTCTACCTCTCTGAGCTTCCTCGATGCCAGTCGTATCACACCGGAGCCTTACCGTGCAACGCCAGGATTCTGCTCTAGCTGTGGATCATCACGGAGTGCTAAAGCAGACTCTGTCTCTTCAAAGGTGTCTCTCGCCCAGTGTTCAGATTGTGTTCCGGCCACCGAACTCCAAGGAGTGCTTTAGCAGTCTTTTGAGTAGTTTTGTCAAGGATTTCATCTCCTCAACAAAATTAAAGGTTTTTCCTTTAGCTAACTCTACTAAATTTTGCTGGTTTTCTTTATCTTTAGATTCTATATACTCTTGGGAGAAAATGCAACATCAATTTTTGAAGAAATGTTATGCATCGGCTAGAGTAACTTATATTTGTACGGAGATTACTATAATTGAGCAATTTAGAGGGGAGACCACTTTTGAGTACTTAAGGGTCTGTTTTTTTAACTGAACTTATTTAGTCAAGTACTTAACTTAATATAATTTTACAAGTACTTAATTTAAATACTTAAATTACTATTCATCATCTCTTTCCTACCACACAACACCACACCACCATAATATCACCACCACAAGACCACCATAATAAAAATAATAATTTAAATTAACTAAACTTAATTGAACTTATTTACTGAAAATTTAAGTGTAAAAGAGCAGGACCTTCTAGCGGCTTGTCCCAACCATGGCTTGCTAGAGCATATTCTTATTGAGTATTTTCTAAATGGGATGATTCCAATAGAGTAAGAGGTTCATTAATGCATTATTATCTCGAGGATGCATTGGCTCTAATAGAGGAGATGGCAGAAAGTATGAAACCATACGAGTCTTTCGAAAGAACTCATATTATGCACCGAGAGGACACCACCAACGAAGATGGCAATTGATGATTGACAAAAATCCATATGCTTGTGAGATTGAGTATGATCCAACTATTTTATAGGAAGAGATAGTCAACAAACTGGCAACAATATCAAGCGAAGACGGATAACGACATTACAAAACTCTCAAAACAAATGTAACAGATTGCAGGAGCAGTTTTTGAGAAGTAAGGTAATCAAGGAAAGCTACCATCTCAGACTATCCTGAATCTAAAGATTAATGCAACACAATGGTGCTAAGGAGGGGAAAGACGCTCGGGGAAGGAGGCGTGTCGAACCAAACGTTCTTAGACGCTACCCCGCGAAAACAAAGTTACGGCCGTGCGTAAGGAGCGATTTAGCGGTTTGGATTCGGACATAAGCAAGGCACAGCTCGCAGTTCTATCTGAGAAATTTGAGTCTCCCATCTCAGAGACGACAGTGCACAAGGAGTAACTAGCGACCGCACGCAATGAAAGAATAAGCAACCTGTACCAGGCATAAATACAAAGCAGCCCGTGGTCACCACTGAGGAACCAAATATTTTGATTTCTAAAAGTTCAGTTTCTATTTTGATAAAGATACAAGCTACCAACACAAAGATTTCTATCTATTAGAGTTACTTAAAGAACAAGATACGATCAAATTTAGAAGATAATTCCAAGAAGATGTATTCCTACAAGGACTATGATTGAAAAGCTAGTACATTATATAAAGAGATCTCCTCATCAAAATTCAATCATCAAGGAATCAAGAATCAAGGTAAGAAAGTTTAGTCCAAAGGCTGGACGCCTAGAGAGCTAAAGAGAAATCGAGAAGACGAAGTCTTGGAGATGCTTGGAAATCATATTAGTATAGCCTGGACCATTTGCAAGGTCTTGAGAACTTCATTGTGCTCAAAGAGGTGGCAACACCAACCAGCATACGTCTGCACCGATGCCCACAATTATAAAAGAACGAGATTAAAAAGCTGGTCAAAGAGATGTTGGAGGTAGGGATCATTCAGCAAAGTTACAGCCCGTTTTCCGATCCGATCCTACTTGGTAAGAAGAAGGATGGAAGTTGGCGCTTTTGCATCGATTAACGGGCACTCAACAAGAAAATAGTAGCGATAAATTCCCAATACAAAGATAGACAAGTTGTTGGACTAGCTACATGGGACAAATATCTTCTCAAAGACCGACTTAAAGTCAGGGTAACATTAAATATGCATGAAGGAAATAGACACAAGATAGCTTTTCACACTCATTAGAAGCAATATGATTTCTTAGTCATGCCATTTGGCCGATGAAAGCACCATCAACCTTTCAAAGCTTAATGAATAAGGTATTTAAACCTTGGTTAAGAACCTTTGTTTTGGTACTTTTTGACGGTATTCTAATTAACGGCAAAATGGTGGAAGAGCACGCGGGAAATTTGAAGCTTCTCTTAGCCGCATTGAGGGAACAAAGGCCGGTGGCTTATGAGAACAAGAGCACCTTTGGTGCGGTACGCGTGGAGTACTTAGGACACATGTCTATTGATGGAGTATCGATATACCAATTGAAGATTAAAGTAATGCAAAACCAGCATTTTCCCGCACAAGGGCCACTAAGGTTCACCGAAGACTCGGACCTTCCTGACCATGGTCCGGAAATGACCATACTAGCTCCGAAGTACTTTGGGCGAGGTCCACACATGACCAGACCAGCTCCGAAATAATCTGAGCAAGGTTTGCATATAGTCGAGCAAGGCCTGACGAGATCCAACCAAGGTTCGCCCGAGGCCCGCATGAAGGGTAACCTTCCCGAGGACTTCCGACTAGCTTTTAGGACATTTTGTCAAAAAGTGACGAAAGGATCGAGGGACATCCGATTGAGTGTTCCATGTACCCACTAGCCAATGGATGCTTTGGACTATGAAGTTCGAACAAAGGGGCACAAGTACAAATCAAGGGCTGTCTTTCCATCCTTTCCAGAGGCACATTCATTTGCGTGTATAAAGGACGTCCAGAGACATTTGTTTAAGATAAGAATCATCTCGGGCATTAATTTGTAGAAGTAGTATAGTCGGCACAAGTTTGGAGCATTGTTGTATTTATATTATCATATTCCTGAATGAGAGTAACTTTCATTTTTTGGGTCCAATCAGGGTTCTGGTTACGAATTTTGATTATGAATGGATTGTTGGGATATGCACTTGGTGAAACTGTCGCACATTGGTTAGTGAATATGGAATGGACTATAGAATGATGACATAAAAGTTTTGGTTTTGGATTAGAGCGGGGCTATAATTGAGCTGGGCTAGCAAATTCCGACATGAATGGCTATAAGGAATTAGGTGGCAGGGTAGGCTATAGATGGATTAGGAGGCTCATTGCGCTACAGTGTTATTCCCTATTGCTCTTGCCAGGTTGTATCGAAGGTATTTGGAGGCAGTGTTCTGTTGGTTAGTTTTGTTACTCACTTTATCAGTTTTTTCTTATATGTGTGGACTTATATTTACTAATAGAACTACAACAGAAACAGGTTGTTGTTGTTCTGCACTTGTATCTGACCCTTAGAGATGCAGTTTCTCTTTTACCTCTCGGCATCATTCTTTTCCATCCATGGAACTAGAGACTACTCGATTCCATCAATGGGTACTTGGTTACAGAAGAATCATTTGTCAACAATCTAGTTGCACCAAAAGTACTTTTCACTCACTCGGGTTCAATTTTACTTACATGGAGGGAGGGAGGGAAGACGCGTACAGACTTGTTTCTTCAAGTAACAACAACACCGTGAGTAGTGGCGGATCCAGCCGATCAACAAAGGAGGGGAATCATTTTACTTCATATAAAATGAAAAGGAAACATAAATATTCAATTTAAGTAGTCATCAAAAAGATGTTATAGCTAAATGATCGTATTGATTGATAGGTAACCTTAGTGCCGGATCACTCATGGTAATAAAATCATCACTATCATTCTTTGGACAATCTCTTTTTTCATCCGAAATACCAACCTCTTCATCAATAAAATTTTCAATTTGAAAGAAACATTCACAACAATTTCGAATAGGATTGACATTCATTTGCTTGTCTCCATGACTCTCTATTTTATTGCTGCTTTCTAATGAATCTTTATAGGCAACACTCTCCTCAATGGCGGCAGCAAAAGGCAACACCTCATCAGCCTGGTTTTGGTTGTATTATATATATATATATATCAAACTAATCAGTTGATAAAATCCATGTGGTATTTAGCGTGTGTTTGACCAGTCAATGACCCATTTGACTGATGATACCAAAAATTCCGAATGTAAGATAGCGAGTCAGATCGATCAGACGGATCCGTTGCTGCTGCCGAGCTTCTAGGGCTTCCTTTCTGCATCCGATGGCGGTCAATCCTCCTGTTGATCCTCACCTCATCGTCGTTCATCAATTCCCTGACGTACGCCCTCTCCTTCATCTGCTTTCTTTATATTCAATTTCCTGTAAAACGTTCTCTCTCTCTCCGTCATATTTATGCTGATGATAGTCATAATTTGATTCTCCGTTCTCCCTTTTTTTTGTCATGGAAATTTGGCAGACTACATACACGTATAATGAGAGGTACGACGCTTCCTTTTACTCTCATTTCATTTTGAGTGTATTGATTCATACCAGTGAACAGTGATTGAACTCATCCATTAATGGCTGTGCTTGTTTTGCTTCCTCAGAGATGCAGTAATCTATGCATTAGGCGTGGGAGCCTGTGGAAAGGATGCTTTAGATGAGAGTGAGCTCAAGTATATCTATCATCCTGATGGACAGCAATCCGTTCAAGTATATCTGCACACTACTGAAATTTTTATGATTGTTGGTGTTCAATTCTCTGCATCTGAATCTGTTAGAAAAATTATTGAGGTTCAATGCCTTGATCAGTTCTGGCAGGAAGTTATGGAGATTTAAATGACCTTATTTCTTCATTTTATTAGTTGCACTTTCTTTTCTGCTGCTTATTATAGGAGCAAGCTTAAAATTGATGAGCCGGAATAAATGAATTACTTACAAAAATAGTTGTAATATCCATGTGCCTCTTGTTGGCTTTTCCCTGTAATGCAATGTATGTTTTTTACCAGCATCCACTTTATTATGCCCAGGTCTTGCCAACTTTTGCCGCGTTGTTATCCCTCGGTTCCATTAAAAGCATAGGTTCTCTTCCTGGGCTAAAGTGAGTTTCCATTCCCTTGTATGAACTTCTGAAAACCTTATGTGCATGCGAAACGAGTTCCTACAATAATTTCTTTCCAGATGTTATGATTCACAGCAGTTGCTCTTTCTATTTTTGGCAGTTATGATCCTCGCCTTCTTTTACATGGACAACAATACATAGAAATTTACAGTCCCTTCCCCTCAAGTGGTTGTGTAAGGCTTCAGATAACAAAGTCTTTACTCTTTATTGATGAATCTTGGAACCTTCTAAAATTAAGTTTTACACTCCCAGCCTCTCAAATATTCTACTTGTTTCTGCTCTTTACTTTATATGCAGATTGAAAATAAATCAAGTGTAGCAGGATTACATGACAAAGGTTAGCAGTGATGTCTAACTCCTGGATCTTCTATGAACAGAATGTTGTAAATATAATAGTTTCCGCATACCACTATAACTCCATAGTGATGCATTCTTCTTTCATATGTTTGAAGAGTCATGTGTATAGTAAATTTGATTAGTCATAGCCATTTAACTTGCAGATAGATCTTTCTGTTGAATCATTTTCCTGACTTCCGACAAACTTATTAAGCTAAAGCAACTAATGTGAAGGCATCCAAACTTAGAACCTTGTATGGTATAAGTTTCATGCCAAATGGGTATGTATGTTTTCTGACGTTGTAATATTATAGTTCCACAAGTATTGAAGAAGTCATTGTTTCTCCTTTCCAGGTAAAGCAGCTGTGCTAGAAATTGAAACTAAAAGCTATGAGAAAGAATCCGGTGAACTTCTATGTAGGAACAGGTATCTCCACTCGAGGTGGTTGATATTAGATGAGATTTTAGATGTGTCTGCATTAGCTCATATAAATTTGCAGGATGACTGTCTTTCTGCGAGGTGCTGGAGGCTTCTCAAACTCATCAAAGCCGTATTCCTTCTCAAAGTATCAAGTTACTCCAGCTTCAGTTACCAAAGTTCCACAGCAACAACCTACCTCTATTTTGGAAGAATTGACCCAGCCATCACAGGTATGCCAACTCTATCGAACTTGCAACCTGATTCGTTATTGATGCATGCCATGGGATCAGATTCTTAAGATAAAAGCTTGTATTAACTAATAGCTATTTATTACGATTGCATTTGAATTATATTTCCATCTCGTGTAGCATGGTAATCGGGTGAACATAGGCGGTCTTTTGATATTTGTCAATTTTCATGAACTAATTTTCACCAAATACACAGGCATTGCTGTATCGTCTGTCTGGAGACTATAATCCACTTCATTCGGATCCTTCGGTTGCGAAACTGGCAGGGTAAGTGTGTTTTAAAATGACATGACCATTTAGTGAAATAGCATTTTCCCCGCTCATTCATGTTTACTTTAAATGAACAGCCTATAAACTTTATATACATGTACTGAGTACTGATTCATCTCTTTTCTCCTTCACGATATCAAGATTTTCCCGTCCAATACTCCATGGTTTGTGCACACTTGGGTTTGCTATCAGAGCTGTGATCAAATGCATTTGCCGTGGCGATCCAAATCTGGTTCAGACCATCTCAGCCCGGTTTCTTTTACATGTCTACCCTGGTGAAACCCTGATAACGGAAATGTGGCATGAAGGACCTAAGTATAGCTCACCATAAACTTGGCCAAAATGATCTTTGTCATTCATAGCTAAGAAAGACTAAAATGGTATTTGAAATATTGCAGGGTGGTATATCAGACAAAAGTCAAGGAGCGAAACAGGGTAGTCCTCTCTGGCCTTGTGGAGCTTAAGCCAATATCTTCACTATAAATTAGTGTGAAGCGCAGGCTACTGGATCATGCAGGATCAGTTTCCAATGGTGTAACATCCGTGTGTTGTGTTTTCCTGGTAAACAGAGACATATGTCGGAAATTATAAATGCAAATCAATTACCCTTGACGATACATATTGTTTGTATTGAATAAATAGTGCATATAGATTACAAATATAGTTACAAAGCTTACTTGAGAATTTAGGATTGTATTTCTTAAGAAATAATGCTGATAGAGACTTGTTTGTAGCAATCTCCTACGACGAAATTTTGCCACTAATGTAGTACTGCACGTAAGTTCTTGAACATCTATCTTACAGGATGCAATTACTATTCTTGGCAAACTATACTTCGTGCTTCTCAGAAAACTCTAAAGGAAAGAAGAGAATAGAATGATTTTATGATAAATATGTTTTTTTGGATAACATTAATGAAGAGATGCAATTATTATTGATAAAACAATGTAATATTTAAAGGTATGGGAGGCAAAAAATGTATCTGATCCTCATCAACGTTTTGCCTCTTTGCATGTTCAAAAAATGATTCTGGCCAGGATCGAACTGGCGACCTTTTGCGTGTAAAGCAAACGTGATAACCACTACACCACAGAACCCTGTTTGACCATCAACAACTCGTTTCTTCAACGGTCAAGGTTTCAATTGATGAAATGGCTTCCAGTTTCTTAGAATGGGATGAACTTATATCAAATTTTCATTTACATTTCAAACAACTCACAAATTTTATTTTCAATTCATTCATCGTATGCACTCCATTTTCGTCCGATTTAAGTTTTGATCAGAGTTGGAATAACAATTAACTTGATGAAGTTTTGAGGTGCACTATTTTGATAAAATAAAGCACGAATGACAGTAGCAGTTTTAGCAATCTAGCTTACTAATATAAGCCTGGTCCTACTACAAAATCACTGTATCCTTCTCAACAAATTTGCTCCAGCGTGGCTTGTGCTCAGCTCCTTTTGAAGAACGCTTACATTCTAAAGACTTAACACGGACGTTATAGTCATGTCATGTTGTAGGACTTGCAGACCAACCTGCCATCTCGAAGCCAAAAGTCACAAGTTGAGGAATGTGACACAATTTCACTGAGTTTTCAGTAATCTTCCCTCACTATAAGTACAAGTTGAGGAAGCAAACGATACCACATTGTTATAACGAATTTTGTTTGGACTTATAACACACAAATTGTTTCAGATTTCAAAAAATAAATCTGTGATTAGATTTAAAAACATATAAGTTCGATGACACATACTTGCAGCCTACTGACCTCAGTCTTCAATATTGTTCCCAAGCAAGAAGATCTATTAGTTATGCAAGCTTGTTGAGACCATGAAAGAAGCGGTGCTTCTTACTCTTAGAATGTCTTTTCAAGCTCTTGGACTTTACAAATGGTATAAAATGAACCTGTGCATGGACATTCAAACTTGAATCAGCAAAGGGAGCACAGATTACGTGTTCACCAAATAGCAATCAGCAAGCCAAAAACTATTTACAAGTAGAGAAAAGAAAAACAAAATGAGCAAGGTACGCTTGCTGAAACAGTGCCATGCTAGCATTGAACTTCAAACTTGACCGAGTATAGCCATAAAAAATACCTCCAATAGTCCAACATATTGAAATATTACAAAAATAGAAATGATTACAAATATCCTCAATTGATTATCATGCATTTCAGGCGCAAATAGATAAGATAACACAACAGGTAACATACTTGGAACAATAACAAGCTTGATATCAGTGAAAAAGTCCATACTTGAGAGTTGTTACGAAGGCCAAAATCTTGTAGCAAAGCATCATCATGAAGTAGCTTTTCATTGTGATACGAAACACAAAAGTTTGCCCAGACGTGCTTCCTGCCAAAATTTACATATCAGAAAGACAAATGACAAACAGATATGAAACCAGAAAGTTGCTTTACACAAACTGCATACAGCACAGATAGAACATAATGGATCGATCAAATAAACTACTTGCAATTGCACACACTTGGACTTATCAATATTCAGTCCACAACCTCAAATTGTGGTCTGCTACTATCTACGTTTTCAACCTAGGATATCTCAGACTGGGACAGACAGTAAGCAACAGTCAATCAACAAATAAGGTGCTCAGAAAATACCAAGATATGTGTCTGTGACCCATCTTTGATTGCTCCAGCTCATTAATTTTCTTTTTGATAGCCAATTTCAAATCCTTCACAGTTGCGGAATTCATCAGCGCCACATCTTCAAACCTCATCAAAAAGGTAAATTTATCACTTTACAACTCCCACCAAAAGCCCACCAAGTGTTTGTCAAAATGGCAGAATGAATGAATTAACCAAACTATACCAAAGGTGGTTCCATCCATCTTCAGAACAGATATACGCATGGCGCTTCCCAATTCCAAGCTGAGGAGGGTGTCGACGTCGGACAGGGATGGCTTTTTGGGTACATCTGAGAGAATAGGATCGTCGAGAAGAGCTGCTAGCGTAGTGTTCAGCCTCGCTTTCTTCACGTTGCCGAAGTTGTACCCTCCCGTGTCCTCCACCCCTTCGTTTGTTCTCCGGTCGCTGCCGGACTGTTCCGCCATCTCAACTCAAATGTCGTTGTCAAAATTCAGCACAGCGAAGCTTTCAAGCATTTTGATTTGTTAGAACTAAAGGGGAAATTAGTGGAATATTTCGCTGTTTATTCAGGGTTAATATGGCTTATACGAAGCCGGAATACAAAAGAGAAATTCTAATAATAAAGAAACACTACTTAACCACTGACCCACTAATTCTTAATCTTATTCAAGTTAAATTGATCAACTCCATGGACTAATATTAACTCTTATATCTTAACATCCTCCCTTAAACAGAATGTGTTAATAATCAATTTACAATCTGATTCGAGATCTTCGAAACTTCATGATTAGAGGACTGTTCAATTGTTTTTTATTGATTGGTTCTTCATAACCAAACATTCTCTGATTTCTTCTCGGGACTCACTAGGCCGCTCCTCTCCGTCATCTTCTCAATAAATAAAAGTCACTATTCTTCTTCACAACTTATTGATGACAAAAAAACAAAGTCGTAAACTTAATTTACCATACTCAATAAGTTAGATTTTCACACAACCGGCTCGCTTTTCCAATCACTGAATCCACCGTACTTGGAATCAACACTTCAAAAGCACAAGCACATGCATTGCATTCTTCTCCATGAATTCTGTTTAATCTCACAAAATTTTGCCAGATTCCTCAACACCCCAACTGTTGCTGCCGCCTACGAATTAGGCATCCCAGCCTGACAAATCTCGAACAATGAGGAAATCCCACCTCGGGAACCAATGTCCCTAGCATTCTCCTTATTCAAGCTGAGCCCTTGAAGAGCGAAACAACCCTTCTCTTTGGCAAATCCACTCCCAGACTCCAAAAACCTTCTCCCCTATCTCAACAGAACTTGAGTTTAGAAACTTGACTAAAACTGGCACAACACCTTGTGCAACAGCTATCAACACATTCTAATAATCTTCCCATCAAAAGCATCTTAAGCTTATCAATTTTTCGGTGCAACATCCACCAACTCCTTACTCCCATTGCCACTTTGAGGTTCGGCGGAGGCACAAGGAACACCGAGTTTGATGTCCCAACAAACTTCACTGCATACATTTTTGATTGAGTGCACAACACCGCCTCCGCGTCACTCTCTGGTAGAGAACTTTTGGCAGCAACTTCTCATCCACTTCAAGCAGCATCAAGTCATTGTGAAGATCAAATTGTGGATTATATGCAACAGAAATAGATGAGTCAGGCTCCATATTCAAAAACCGCTGCAGCACCATCTCCACAAAATCTCTCCAATCCTCCATCCTCAGAATCCTATGAGCCACACTCTTCCTCTACTTCGTTTACTAATCCCAGGAAAATTGATCCTGTTGCCGCCATAGTGCGAAAATTCAATTGAATAACTAGCTCTTGATACCACTTGTTAGAATTAGAAAAAGAAATTAGTAGAATATTTTGTTATTTATTCACCGGTCAACACGGTTTATATAGCCGGAATACAAAACAGAAATTATAACAATAAGGAAACACTACTTGAGCCACTAACCCACTAATTCCTAATTTATTCAAGTCAACTTGACCCAACTGCATGGGCTAATATTAACTCTTATATCTTAATATGATTGAACCGAACCTAAAATTTATAACCACAAGCTCGAATGGCTACGTCAATTTAAATTGTTTGTTATTTTCCATCATTCATTCATCTTATCACTCGATTTTATTGCCTTTTCAGCCGTCCATTTTAAGAAGCGCTTCTTACCCCAACTATGACTATAAATCTCACTTTATCAGTCTAATTCAAATACACATCAAATACAATAAATAAGATAATAAGAAACTTTACAATCGATATATTCATAAATATCTAGGTCATCGTACATTTTTAAAGTACCTGGTCACTGATGCACTTTGATTCTACGGCTAGAAGACGCCCAACATCCCACCACTTACCGTGTATGAAACATAAAAAATAGGTAAATGAATAATCTGCACTTTCCCGAAAAAAATTTAGAAGCACGGCAAAAGCTAATTGAGTTTTAGCTTTTGCCGTGCTTCCCTAAATCATTTCAGTTTTACCGTGTTTTCTACACGGCCGGTCTCGACGAAACCGGCCGTCTAAAAAAAATTGGGCGACCGCTTGTGCTGAGACCGGCCAGTTGGGTTTCCTAACTGGCCGGTCTCAACACAAGCGGCCGCATTTCTTGCTGAATTGTGACCGGCTGAACCAGTGTTTAATAATTTAATTTGGCCGGTTTATATGTGACCGGCCAAATTAAATTATTAGTGGCCGGCCTTAGCAAAGGCGGCCACTTTTGATTTACAAATCTGCGTCTCGCGGGGACCCCGGCTGCTTCTCTCCCTTCTCCCCTCCGTCCGGCGCTCCTCCCCTCCGTCCGAGCGTTCCAGACCTCCTCCCCGGCGACGGGTGACCGCACGGCGACGTAGAGCTTTCGTGGTTCTTCAGGTAACCGCTACTTAGTTGATTTCGATTTTTGGCTTGTCAGGGTTAGGGTTAGGGTTAGGGGAATGAGCAACTAAATGTCAGTGTGGTTTGAAATGTGTTTAGGGTTTGTTGATTTTTGTAGATTGTTGTATTTGAGATTCACACTGAGATTGTTATCCAACGAAATTTGTTTAGTGAATTGTCCAGAATTTTTGATGAAATTTTGAATTTGTTTGAATTTTGATTAGGGATTGTGTTTTGTGAATTTTGAGATTGTTATCCAACGAAACTGTTTGGTGTTGGGATTTTAGTTGGATTGAGTTTGATTGTTAATTGGCATTTTGATGAAGGTGGAGAAATATGGTTTAATTTTTATGGGATAGTGATGAATGATTGTTGCTATTATTGTTGGTTTGTTGTTGGAATATTTGTTGGATTGTGTGGGATTGTTAATAGTTGTAGGATGAATGTTGGAGAAATATGATACAATTTTTGTGAGATAGTTTTGTATTAGTAATTAAACTTGTTAGTGGTATTTAATTCAATTTGTTGTTGTTGTTTGTAAGTTGAGATGAGATGGTGGAAGGATTAAAGTGTATTGATATTTTTTAGTGTACATGTTCGTGTTCTGGGATTGTGAAATGTGGTTTTATTGTGGTTGTTGTTATGTTGTGTAGATGAATATTGATCAAATTGATGAGCCTGAGCCTATTGATAACTCAGTTTTGAGCCAACAGCAGAACCATAGGTCGCAACAAGTTTGGAATGATCCGGTAAGTGAATATGGACAATGTAGTGTTTTATAATTACTTGACCTTATTATTTCACATTCTTATGCGTTGAATTGCAGGATGATGTGAAAGTGCTGAAGGTGGTCCACAGGAGGATGTGGGAGATGGATGATCGGATAGTGCCATATATTGTCCGGGCCGGATTTTATCCATGGACACAACTCCAAAATATCGAAGTGGATTGGGCTTTGATTACAGCACTCGTGGAGCGGTGGAGGCAAGAGACACACACATTTCATTTAAGGACCGGGGAGGCCACCATTACATTACAAGATGCGGGCCTTCTTACCGGTTTACCCACAGAGGGTCGTGTGGTAACCGGTAAGGAGGAGGACGAGTGGGTCACCACATGCACCAGACTGTTGGGTGCTTACCCCGAGTGTCCGACACGTCCGGCACTCGCGAAGAGGAGATGGTTTGTGAATAACATGCAGATTGTACCCGAGGACGCGACGGAAGAAGTATTAGAGCGATTTGCGCGGGCGTACATCTTGTGTATGATCGGTTCCTCCTTGATGCCAGATTTGTCCGGGGATAGGATCCCACTGCACTACCTCCCATTACTGGGGGATCTCGACGCAGCGAGGTCATATAGCTGGGGTAGTGCAGTGCTGGCATATTTGTACAAGCAGTTGTGCAGTTCAGCCCGTGGTGGACACAAGGTGATGGGTGGATGCATCATATTGCTACAGTTATGGAGTTGGGAGAGGATAGCCATCGGGCGGCCACAGGGGTTTAGCCGGACCCTCCAGCCCATGGATGAAGAGATTGATCCGTATTTCAGAAGAGCTTGGTCGTACACGTGAGTTTATGCATAGTCACCTGATTCATAGTTTAAACAATGTCATTTAAATTATGCTACAAATAATTTAATATTATCATCGCAGGAAATGGTACGGGCCGAAGTCCTGGATGGAGACACCTCATGGGTCGTTGATATTTTACCGTGATCAGTTAGACCTGATGGCCCATGATGACTTCGATTGGACACCGTACGATGAGGCGGTCCTCCCTTTGCTGAATCCGGCGTGTACTGACGGGTCTATCAGTTGGTGCGCCGAGGTGCCATTGGTGTGCTTCAACATTGTGGAATGGCACCAGCCGGCCAGAGTGATGCGATAGTTCAGCATGGTCCAGCGTATTCCACCTCCATCCCGGGCGGCCTCTGATCCAAAACATATGTTGACAAGAAGAGCTCGTAAGGATTGGTCAGCAGAACTTAAAGAGTACATTGATCTTTGGACGGACAGATTGAATTCGATTGTGGTTGGCGAGCCAGCACAATTAGCGGATGAAGGTAATCCAAATTACAGCCGATGGTACGTGACTACTACCCGCCACTTCATTCAACCCCGCGCTGACCATTCTCGGCCATATCGGCCAATTGCACTTGAGCGCTCCAGAATTGTAAGTTTTTTGTTTTTTCACCGATAAATTTCGATATTGTGTAGATTGGTGATATATTCATAAATGATAATTGTGCCTTGTAGGTCCGCACGTTGGTTATGCATGCACGCCGTGCTGCAGAATTGTTCATGGACCCCCGGCAGCCATTTGATCTTAAAGATGCACCGCATAGTATTTTTCATTCGGCTTATTCTGAACTGGAAGCGCTAGGCGAGGCAGATGCAATTGGTGTGGATCCGTCTGCAATTCAATTCGACACTGGTAAAATTACTGTCATTTATATCAGAATTGTTCCGATTAGTTCATCGCAATTAAGTCAATTGTGGTAATTATAGGGAGGGACGACAATGATGGTCGCGGAGATGACCCCTATCATGTGACTCATCTATATACACAGGAGGACGTCGGTCCGAGTGCACCAATTCCATCTGACGCCGGTCCTAGTGGATCAGGGCAGCACTATGCCGGGCCTAGTGGATCAGGGCAGCACTATGCCGGGCCTAGTGCCCCGCTCTCACCTGAGCATTTTCTCAGACGATCAGATAGGTACAGGAGACCCCCACGACGTCTATCATACACACCATGGCGATGATTAGTGGAATCTACTGATGTACTCATTATTGGGATTGAATGTTCTACATTTATGTTCATATTTGCGTTAATTGTCTTTTATTGATTATGTCTCCTGCAAATTTCAATCATTTCACAAACTTAACAAATGAGAAGGCTACATCACAGGACGTAAGGATGCACTATTATTTGTTCGGACATGATCTCCTGTTGTGCCCCGTGTTATGACACAATCCACATTTCCGCACCCGCGTTGCTCCTTGTGAACTTGATTCTCCCCGATCCATTTCATTACGGCGACGCACGGATGGCTGACGGCCCAATTTAGATCGCTTGAATCCGGGGGCCGGTACGTGTTTAAGGCCCTCATACGGCCTCCAGCGTGACTCATCTGCAATGACGTAAAATGAGTAGCTCCATGTCTGATGGAAGGTCTCCAGTGTATAGTATTCGCTGACGAACTGAATGTACGGAATATTCTGACTCTTGCAAACGGCCATCACGTGAGAACACGGGTAGTGGAAGGCGACCCATTTACCACAAGTGCAGGTACCGTCTTCGAACCGCACTTCATGAATGTGATGTTTATGAGTGGTCAGCACTTGAAATACACCACGGGTTGCGTCGAATACAGTAACCCGATGAAACAAAGCTTTCTCCCTGATATCCCGTAAAATCAAGTCTATCCTGGGTGCAAGTATTGAAGCCGAGTTCAGGTATAACTCTCGACGCTTGCAGAAGTATTCGTTGCATTGGTAAAAGGTGAACAGGACAACAACACATATGGGTAGATCCCGGGCACCGCGCAGTAGATTGTTAAAACATTCGCTAGCGTTCGTTGTCATTGATCCCCATCTCAAACCACCTTCATCATAAGCCAAGGACCATTTCGACCAAGGAATAGATTCTAGCCATTCAATTACCCGCGGCCTATCTCCCAGCAATCCAATAAGCTCTTGATATTCTTTGTCAAACTTCACCTGATGCCTTTGATGTGCGATGTGCCCAAGTTTCTTCTTAAGTGTAGAATCTTTCACTTTTATATTGAAATTGCTCTGTAAGTGCCTGATACACACCCTATGATACCCCCGAGGAGGGGACCAATCCGGCTCCTGCATCGCTGCTATTATTCCTTTGTGTCTATCAGAAATAACGCAGATTCCATCTCGATCTGTTACGCCTTCCCGAATGCACTGCATAAACCATTTCCAACTGTTGTTGTTCTCACTCTGAACTAAGGCAAATGCAACAGGCAGAATATGGTTGTTTGCATCTAGAGCAACTGCCACGAGCAACTTCCCCTCATACTTCCCATACATATGGGTTCCATCTACACAAAGAACTGGACGACAATGTGTGAAAGCTCTAATTGAAGGTCCGAATGCCCAGAACACTCGGTGTACGATCATCTCACTACTCTCGTCATCTCTGTATCGGACCCATCTCACAACTGTCTCATCGTTAGAATCCTGTAGTGCTTGCATAAATAAGGGAAGTCTGCCAAAGGATTCGTCCCAATCCCCAAACAAATTCTTTAGCGCCTGTTGTTTTGCTTGCCATGCCTTCAAATACTTGATATCGCACCCGTAGTCTTTGAAGATTCTTGCTCTAATTTCCCCGACGGTGAGTCGCAACCTTTCACTGATAATGTCCCCGACCTCACGGGCTATGAAATGCCGATTGAGGTGCACATTTTCATTTGTAATCTTGTTATTGGTGCATACGTGATCTTCTTTGTATTTTCTCACCTCCCAGTAGCTGGCATTTTTTTTCATCGCAATCCTTACGCGCCACAGACAGTTTTCCACTCCTTCTCGACATTGAAGAACCAGCAAGCGCGGTTCTGATTCAATCGTCATGTATTCCACCCGGTTAAGAATCGAATACTTTTGTACAGCATAAATGGCTTCCTTCTTGCTGCTAAATGTCGATCCTACGGCAAGTGTAAAAGACCTTCTAGTGCTACCATCATAATACTCTTCCACAGGATTATTCACGTCCCACGCCGACACATCATGGAATGCTGGAATATCCCATACCCGTTCGGGTTTTGGAACCCGGAACTCGCCTTCGTCTTCCAATTCTTCAATCCACTCCATTTCCTCTCTATCGTATTCATCCATCACCGGCATCTCGAGTGTCTCCAATGTGGACATAACCATCGGGTCCGAATCACTGTTATCCATTGTTTGCTGTATTCCTATTCCGAATTTTAAATACATAAGTTATATTTTCCTAAAGCAATGCGTCAAATAAGTATATTGTTTGTGCACAATCATTTTCAACATGTAACTAAATATCACACAATAAATTAATCAAATAATATAACTATAAAATTACCGTTTCGGTCTTCTCCAAACGAGCTCAAACCGACTGCATTAGGAAAAGAGGATGGGATAGCAAATGAGAGAGGAGGAATGCTAGGAGAGATGGAGATGCTTGGAAAAGGGAGAGGGGAGCCGTTTATAAAGGCTTGCGGCCGGTTTTGACATAAGCGGCCGCCATAGGTGGCCGGTCATCCCAAACCCGGCCGCCTTACCTACCCACCTACCCCACCTACCGAACACATTCCTAACTACCACCCATCCAACCGGTCGCAATGAATATATTCATTGCGGCCGGTTGTGTTGAGGCCGGCCAGTTAGAAAATTCAACTGGCCGGTCTCAACACAAGCGGCCGCCGAATTTTTTTTATACGGCCGGTTCCTTCAAGACCGGCCGTGTAGAAAACACGGTAGAATTGAAATGATTTAGGGAAGCACGGCAAAAGCTAAAACTCAATTAGCTTTTGCCGTGTTTCTAAATTTTTTTCCACTTTCCCTCCTAAACCGTCAACTCATCCTTCTCTTCTCTTGTACTAGCTCGACTTCTCAACGCTCTACACTTACGACCCCGCTCTGCACTTTTCTAGCCTTCTCCAACTGCGACCTGCTAAAACCCTAAAACCAATTCAACTAGATTGTTCTCGACCTCGACCTTTGCATTACGACTCTCCGCGACTCCGAAATTTCTCCACCAGATTGCTTCGACTCGCGCACTTTGTGAAGCTCGCAATCAGCCCGACCTTCTTATTCAGCTTCTGCACTTCTGCGTTCGGAAACCATTCCCCATTGATCAAAATGTATACTTCTTCGACGGGCAGTAGGTATGCACTTAAATATTAAAGTTGACAATGAGTAGACATTGGATTGTTCATGCCATAATGTGTGTTATTATATAGTGCATTGACAATGAGTGTTATTGGAACTTAGTTTGGTTAAGTGTATTGACGGTTTTAGGGTACATTCTTGGTTTTTCGGTGTTTGCGTGACTCTCTTTGACACTTGATTAAAGTACATTATATGTTGGATTTTTCATCTATGATCAGTGTTATTATAAAGTGGATTGCAGTCAGTATTATTAGCAACTCATTTTGGCAAAGTGTATGACGAGTGAGTGCATTGACATTATAGAGTTTTCTGGTGTTGACTATGTTTGAATAAAGTGCATTATATGTTGGCTTTTTCATGCCAAGTAATTTTCTATCATGTGTGTTATTATAAAGTGCCTTGGTAGTTAGTGTCATTGGTAATTCATCGGTTAATTTTTTATCGATTATTCGCTTCATTCGATAATGAATTTCGCTCATCTTCCGAACTTTTCATTGTGTTTTCACCACTTTAATCTCATTTAAGGTCAAATTATATTATATCGAGCCTTTTTAGTCCATTTGGAGCAAAATAAAGCAAAACACAAATATTCAAACGAATACAAACCAAATCTGGGCAGATTGACCTATTCTCCATCAAAGGCTTGCCTAGAACATGATTCTTATCCGATTGAGGCGTGCTATATTTTGTTGGAAAACTAACTCAAAGGGCTACAACATTGTAGTTTACTACAATACGTAATTCAAAGGTTTAGATGGTCAAAAACGTAAGAAAAGTCAAATTTACAGTGGTGTGTGAACAGTAGCCCGGTTCAAGGAAGAACCGGTGGTTCACTGGTCAAACCGGCTCCAAAGGCAAAATTTCATGATTCTCTGAGACAGGCCGGTTCAATGTAGAACTGACGGTTTACCAATTGAACCGGCGGTTAGACACCAAATCGGCCTGAAGCTTAATTCACAAAATCAGCCCAATTGATTTTGAATATAAATACAAATTGAAAACTCATTGGCGAGGGTTGGACGATTGGGAGAACGAAAGCAGGAGAGAAGAGACAAGCTTGAAGTGAAGATCATCGTCACAGGTTCTTCGTTCTATATTCTCTTCATTCTTGTGTTGGTAGTAATCACCATGAATAGCGAGTAGTCTTTTAGTTCTGGGATCTTACGGATCTCATGCCTGTAACCTAATTTCATGTGATTTGTACGAACATCAGTTTTAGTCTAATGCAAGTTTGTGTTTTTCAATTCTACTATACTTCATTCTATCGTTTTACCATTGTCGATCATTGATTGGGATGACTGCATGTTAGAACGAAACTAGGTTAGATGCCAAAAAGATGATTGGGTCTGAGGTAATTAACCGGATTGAGTAGAGTTGATATCGAAACATGGTAGCTATATTGTTAGTACATGAGGGACATCTTTTGTCTGGAAACCTTAGGCTTACTAAATTGAAATTGTTGATAATCCGTGGTTGGGCGGCGTTCAATAGTGTAGATTAATTCAGGTGATAATCCGTGAATGGGCGGCTCGCTTGATGTCAATTTAGGTTGTTCCCAAAGCTATTTTGCATGACTAAATGGTGTGATTGATTGCATAAATTGTGTTACTTGCAGGGGTGAAGTTCGATCTTCGAATTATTTTCTCTGATCGAATCAACCGTTAGTTATATTAATTAGGACAATTAGGATAATTAGAACAAACTCAGAATTTCTATTAGAAGTAGCTGAACACATTGATTGATAGCTAGTATATACACGCGCATGTTCCTAGGATCGACCCTTGGCTTACTAAGGTCTATAAATTATTTTTGACTACAATTGGACCCCTGAAACTTATATCTGACAAGTATAAAGGGTTAAAAATACGCATTGTCAAAATGGCGCCGTTGCCGGGGACCAGCATCTAAGTGTGTTATTAGTTTTTAGCATACATAGTTTAGGACTATTCCATTTTTTATTTCTATTTTATCCTTCACTAATCATATGGTTATCTCAAATTGCGAGGAACAAGGCATGTATACGAGTGGAGAAAGCTCAATGGGACGAGCAGCACTTTTCAGCACTTCATTATACTCTATCTTGGAAAATGATGACATCTCTTTGTGGATGAACCAAACTCTTATTGTACAGAACATGATTATAGGACACAATCATATGATCAAAATTGGAAAAGCAATCAGTATCCACTAATGGGAAAGCAATACTACGAAGACGCACAATATTACAAATTTTCACAACAAATTTAAGAAGCTCTCGCCCATTCACCTCCATTTCAGAACCATAATCAGTAGAACCAACCTAAGAACACCGAGATATCAATTGTGGAGTCCATGCTCGCTGATTTTATGGCACAACAGAGCAAACATTATCAAGAAACTGAGGCTAAGATTGACAACGTGACAAATTTAGTGGAGCAGCTTACTATTCAGACTTGTATGCTGGAAACTCAGATTGCGCAACAAGCAAGCTTAGCAGCAAGAGAACCGGGCGCGACCAAGGAACTCATAAACAATGACGTCGAGATGGAAGTGGCCAGCCATCAAGAAGTTTATTTATGAAGCATTTGCCCATTCATTCTTATTTCCCAATGATATGAATGACCATGGTGATGAAGTGGAAGAGATGGAGCACTTTGAGACACCACAAAATCAAAATTATGAGGACTTCGTTGATGTGTATTTGAATACAACTAGAGAATATTCTTGCATACATATGGATGTGATAGTGAAGAGAGCTTCAGATATATTGGCACCTGAGTTACTAGTCGAAGAGCTCAAGGGACGCATGCCAATTGGATATGGAGCATGTATTGAAGATGTATACCTTTTTGCACCACAGTCGGACAAGTTTCTATGGTTCTTGCCATATTTATTGAAACTGCCTAGAAGAAGCTCCTACAATCCCTTGGTTCTTAAGGGACTAATATTATAAAGGGATTGGATCCTAGATTCAACGTCCATATTGCACTTGATGGACGTAAATTCAATTGAGATTTTAAGGTGGATTGACACCTTTGAGCGTTGAAGGCCCCACGAGAAGGGATTCTAGCAAAGAAATTTTCGCGAGTGATTTCTATTGGGCACTTTGCTGAGTCTTGCCAAGACGTTAAACTAGGCCTTGACAGGAAGTAACCCGATTTGTAAATTTTATAATTATTTCGATTAACTTGATTTGTGCATTGCATGACATGGCATGACATGATGTATGAATTATATGCTCTCAACTTAAGTGTGGGCTGCTTGTCATGGTTGATATTTATTTCTATTTTTATCGCTTAGAGACTAAGCTTGCTCTTAACTGTGGAGTGTTTGGGAGCGCATAGTCACTCCATCATTGCCATGTACTGCATTTTAGTTAGGCATTGCATATTAATTGTTTAGAACCAGTCATGTTGCTCATGTTTTTGCCTCGCATTGCGTCATGCTCATTTCTCTATCAGTCTTGCTTGTCAATACCTCAAGTCACTTGATGAAGAATTTAGAACCTGATGTTGTTTTCTTGAATGTGTATTCCTATGAACTCACTACCTCCCCTATCCTATTTCTGTCACGCACTCTAAATGACTTTAGACGCATGATAGAGCAAGATTTTAGTAGGCAACCGGCTCATATTGTTCAAAAACTTTGACTATCTTTGTGATTCAAGATGACTTTAGCACTCTTACGGACTTCACGTGCATGTTGTTACTCACACACACCCACCTCCACCATTAGTACACTTTGTCAAGTTTTAGTGTGGAGTCCTTCGAATGAGAAGGACAAAAAGAAAGTCAAAAGAAGGCGCAAAATAGGCCCCAAAGAAAAAATTCCATTCTAAAAAAAAAAATTATTATGGGAAATAAGATGCAAAGGAATGGAAGAAAAGTTCCCCTTAAGCATGACAAGACCGAAGGCCATTATATATTCCTTCTTAAGCTTGACATTGTGTATTATACCTCTTGTTTATTGTGTGTGATTGCATCTTGTATTGGAGGTCATGTAAGATGAGCTAAGGAACGACCCTTGTGCTTGCACTGAATCATTAAGAGAGTCTTCGCATCTTTCAAAAATTCCCTAAGCCAGGCTCCTCTTCTCTTACGGGTTCCTAGCCTAGACTTTGATACTTGAGAACGAGCTTTGCGCCAAGAGCCCGTGGACTATCCCTAGATAGCATAGGTAAATGGCGAGCAAGTTTTGTGTAATTATAATCTTAGCTTCGATCCGTTGCAGGAAGGTTGATTAGAGTGAATGACTAGACATTTGATAGCCTTGTGTGCTGATTTTTTTTTGAATGCATTATTCTTGTCAACTACGATGACTTGAAAGTTCTTCTGACAGTGTTTTGAACTATAAACTAAGCAAGCATGAGTTTGAAAAGACGCCATAGTGGACACGCTTGAGCAACACTTAATCCATGCATTCATGTAGAACTAGATGCATTTGGGATTTGTAGGTACTCTCTCTTCTGAAAATCTTTAAAAGACTATAACTCGTCCACTAGAACATTCTAGGGGTTTAAAGGCTTGATGCATATGCTAAATGCACACCGTGATTCCTACGAAAGTGAGTTAGGACTTGCATATCTTAGGACATTAGTTTAGTTAATATAGATCGCATGAACTTGATTGGTACTTAGATTAAATTGGTTTGCTACTCATTGTGAATTTTATATTTGTTCGGGACGAACAAATTCTAAGTATGGAGTGTTTTGATAGGTTAATTTCTTATCGATTATTCGCTTCATTCGATGATGAATTTCGCTCCTCTCCCGCAATTTTCATTGTGTTTTTACCACTATAATCTCATTTCAGGTCAAATTATATTATATCGAGGCTTTGTAGTCCGTTTGGAGCAAAATAAGACAAAACACAAAGATTCAAACGAATACTGCCAAATCTGGGCAGATTGACCTATTCTCTATCAAAAGGCTTGCCTAGAATATGATTCTTATCGATTGAGGCGTGCTATAACTTGTTGGAACGCTAACTCAAAGGGCAACAACATTGTAGTTTACTACAAGACGTAATTCGAAGGTTTAGATGATCAAAAACGTAAGAAAAGTCAAATTTACAGTGCTGAGTGAACAGTAGCCCGGTTCAAGGAAGAACCGCCGGTTCACTGGTCAAACCGGCGGTTTGGTGTTGAACCGGCCCCAAAGGCAAAATTTCATGATTCTCTGAGACACGCTGGTTAAATGTAGAACCGGCGGTTTACCAACTGAACAGGCGGTTTGGACACTGAACCGCCGGTTTGACACCAAACCGGCCCGAAGCTTAATTCTCAAAATCAGCCCAATTGATTTTGAGTATTACAAATTGAAAACTCATTGGCGAGGGTTGGACGATTGGGAGAACGAAAGCAGGAGAGAAGAGACAAGCTTGGAGTGAAGATAATCGTCACGGATTCTTCGTTCTATATTCTCTTCATTCTTGTGTTGGTAGTAATCATCATGAGTAGCGAGTAGTCTTTTTTAGTTTTGAGATCTCACGGATCCCATGCCTATAACCTGATTTCATGTGATTTGTACGAACATCAGTTTTAGTCTAATGCAAGTTTGTGTTTTTCAATTCTACTATACTTCATTCTACCATTTTACCATTGTCGATCATTGATTGGGATGACTGCATGTTAGAACGAAACGAACGAAACTAGGTTAGATGCCAAAAAGATGATTGGGTCTGAGGTAATTAACCGGATTGAGTAGAGTTGATATTGAAACATGGTAGTTATATTGTTAGTACATGAATCGGGACGTCTTTTGTCTGGAAACCCCAGGCTTACTAAATTGAAACTGTTGATAATTCGTGATTGGGCGGCGTTCAATAGTGTAGATTAATTCAGATGATGATTCGTTAATGGGTGGCTCGCCTGATGTCAATTTAGATTATTTCTAAAGCTATTTTGCATGACTATATAGTGTTACTGATTGCATGAATTGTGTTGCGAGCATGGGTGAAGTTCGATTTTGGAATTATTTTCTCTGATTGGATCAACCGTTAGTTATATTAATTAGGACAATTAGGATAATTAGAACAAATCTAGAATTTCTATTAGAAGTAGCTGAACACATTGATTGCTAGCTAGTATATACACACTCCTGTTCCTAGGATCGACCCTTGGCTTACCAAGGTCTATAAATTATTTTTGACTACAATTTGACCCCAAGAAACTTATATCTGATAACTATAAAGGGTTAAAAATACGCAATGTCAGTAATCAAGTTTAGTAAAGTGCGTGAGTTTGTGTTTATAGATTACTCAAATGCACTGGTTGTATCAGTTGTTCACAAAGTCAATTTATGTTTGTTTAGGATAAAAGAAAACAAAACCTAACACAATAAATTACCAGCAAGGCACTAGTAAGTGGAGTTATAAGCCACGAATTATATGAATAAATAATTATACCAAAATCCTCTTTGTTAGTTGAGCAGATAAGGATTTTATGTGCAATATTAACGGGCTCTGTATGTGAAAACGAAAAAACATGAGGCTCACTGACGGCACTTTGTTGTGTGCGCCAAACTTATATTTATAATCTCCTGTTAACACTTAGCAAGCGGTAAGCAGGGTTGAACCCACGAGAGAGCAATCAGTGATAAGGTTCTACAAATAATTGTCACGATAAGAAGGGAGATTTAAGGAAGAATGTTTGTTGTTATCAAATTTAGAGAAAAGTCAGTTCAGGGATATGCATTGCAACTGGTAATCATCGATTGTAACATGCATCAACTAGTAAACTGTTGTTTCTAGTCTAACAATCCTGCTAGGGTAATGTCGACTCTAGTGTTCTACCTACTCTCAACCGCTAAGTTCTCGAATAGGTTTAACGATTACTCGATTAACGACACCGATTAGGTTACACCGCTAGGCTTAGCTAATAGGGAAGTCAATCAAATGTCACGCAATAGATATCAACTCAGTTTCACCGCTAGGCTATGCTAACTTGAAATCAGATCATGCAATTCAAACGAAGAACAGAAATTTACTGAATTGAATTACGAAACATAAGTATCTCAAACCGTACATTGCAACACAAAATCCTCAAACTGAACGAAAGGGTTAGCTACGAGAATCCATCTAATAACAATAATGAAAGTAAACTGAGTTCAGAAATATTTACGAAATTGTGAATAGTAATCTGTGATGAATAGTAACTCCTGTGAATAGTAATTCCAGCGATGAACAGTAACTCTGCCTCGATTTCCGTGCACTGCTGCCTCTGACGCCTCTGTGAATTCGTCCTAAAAATTGCTCTAAAAATTGTTCTCCAAATTATTGTATCAAGGTTGTATTTATAGGTAATCAGGCTTCCAAATCATGTAACTTCCAAATCTGATGTTTGGGTTGTGGGCCCAATGCTGATGTCATCACATATTTTCCGCTCCAGTAGAAGACATTAAGAATTGCGCCCGATGAAGATATTAGCCGCGCGTCAGCAGAAGACATTAAGCGCTGCTAAAGGGTGCTACTGGCGCCATACTCACTGAGATGCACATCGATTCTCCAAAAATGCCATAAATCTCGAAAGCGGTCTTGATACACCTGCGATGCGAAACACTACAAAGAAGTAATCCTTCACACACAAAATGTAATTAAACGTTGGGAATAAATAACTCGATGGATCGTATATATACGCTCCATCACTCATTAAAGTGCATTGCTCAAAAATTCCATTATTAGAATGTATTGTAGCAATTGAATCTTCAAAAAAAAAAAAAAAAGTGCGTTGATGTTTAATAAAGTGCATTGGTAAAATATGTATATGTAATTGGTACCTAAACTGCATTACATGCCTAGAATTTCATCGAAATTTTATTTTGAAACCAGAAAGTGCATGATCAGAACATCTTCAAACCAACGCAAATAAAGGCATTTTCAAAATGGAAGTGCATTGCTACCAAATCTTCAGTATAATACATATCAAAATGTGTTTCCAATAACTGGACATTAAACAACTAAAGTGCATTGGCGGTTTAAACAAAAATACAATACAACTTTTGTAAACTCCAGTAAGAATAATAAGTCCATTGTAAACAAACAAGTGCATTGAGGCAGAACAAAGTGCATCGTTTAAGGATTGGTTATATTGCAATCCGTCACTCACCTTCTAGTATTTTTGATTCACTATCCAATAGGACATCTAGTTGAACAATATGGTCGCGAAACTGCTTGGAAGAGTTTTGGGACGAAAATAAGGACGAAACTGGGTCGGCGACAATTGGAAAGAAAACTGGCGACAATCAGGCGAGGCAAGTTGAAACATAAGAAGAGGCGAAATAAGAAATAAAATCGAAACACATTCGGACAATTAATGAAGAAGGGCTAGAACAGATGGGAAAACAAATACAGTAGAGAGGATTGAAACTGAAAAAATAATAAAGAAGGACAGTGAATAATTGCTCGGGAGATAATAAAGTGAAAATGATCAAAGATAAAAACATCCTTTATTATTTAATTTCAAATTTATGTAAAATACTAACATCAGATTGATTAAAAAAAACACCATAAGATACCTTACAAATGGGAAATTTTTTTTGAATGCCATTATTTTACAACTTTGTAGCCATCTTTTTAAAATTTGTTTCCAAAATGCCACAAATTTGACAAATCGTTACTTCCAGTAGCGATTTGTTCCCCATTGTAAATTTCGTATGCACATCAGCGCTGATATGGTGTAGATGTGTCATGTTTTCTACAAACCGCTACTCCCAGCAGCGATTTGTGCGAAAATATAAATTCCAATGATTTTTATGAGTCTTGTAAACAGTGCTGCAAACATTAGTCATGTGCAATTAATGATGGTATTGGAAGTAGATGTCATATGCATTTAACGGGGGTAGCTGTCATACCCTAAATTATCACATCTAACATTGGAGGAAAGGACTGTGCATTGTGAAATGCAGACAACTGGGAATGACAACTTCGAACATTGCACAGTGTTAGAAGATGTGCAATGTTCGAAGTTGTCATTCCCAACAGAATTTAACACTGCTGACCAATTCCTCCAAAAATTTTATTTGTGCAAACCAAGAAACTGCTACTGAAAGTAGCGGTTTGACCATGTTTAGGGTTTGTTGAAAATGCATCATGTCAGCACTGATAAAGAACAAATCGCTACTCCCAATAGCGATTTGAGTAGTGATTTATTAAAATTATGACATTTCGAAAACAAACTTCACAAAGATGACATTTGGGAAAGAAAGTTTCCAAAAAGTGGCATTCAAAATTATTTTTCTTACAAATATACCTTATTAAAGACCTCATTTGAACATTCCCTTAACTCAATGTTCATCTTTCATGTATATGTCTTGAAAAATAGAAACATGCATTTTAATACATTTTAGTCTCGGATTCACTCTTATTTGAGTTGAAACAAACAAGGCACAGGAGAAATCAATGACTCTTGGGCGCCGGAGAGTTTTGCATCTGCACCACCTTCTTCCATGACTCACGGCCAGAGATCTCTCCCCACCATCGGTCCACATTTTTTCGTGACTTGAACAACTCCGCACTATCAGTCCCGTTAACCAAGTACTGTGCATTAGGGAGGTGGGAAAGATCTGCCAGACTGAATTCATCCCCGGCCAAGAACCTGTTATCTTCCAGCCTCTTGTCATACACGTCTAACACTTTGGCTAACTTAGCGTTGTTCTGCTGGATCAGATTCTCATCCTGCTTGAGCTTCATCCTTGTAGCAAACACAAGCTGAAAGACGAGGACTGAGCTTGGTGGGTTGAAGTTTTGGCCTTCTGCTTCGATCCACTGGTCTATTGATGCCTTGGCTATAGGGTTTAGACCAAACAGATTCTTATTGCCACTGGCAGCATATTTGTCACAGACGTACCTGCAAATGGATCTGGATTCTGACGCAGATCACACACAAGGACAAGCGAACAAAAAATATTGTTAAGTCCAAGTAGAACCCAACAGACTTAAATAGTTTTCTTATTTCAATAGAAACAAATACATCAACTAACTTCATACATTAGAGTAACCATGATCCATCATAACTGCTTGCTTTGAACATCAATACACCTCAACCTTACAGAATTCAAATACAGAACCAAGAACATAGTATGGTGTATGGTTTTTCTTGAAATGCTGTCATGACGAACACAAAGTCCACCAGCATTGAAAGACACATTTCTGAATGACCATCAAGTGGAGAACTAATGTAAACTTTTGTCAACTAAAAAATTCGCTTGCCTCATTTGTTCAATAAACTACAGAATCAGTAGGCTCAATCTACCATCACTAATTGGAACACTCAATTGATGTATTGATGAAGCCAGAAGTAGCCCAAGGGTTTAAAGAGTTTGATCTTACCAAAGAGTGAAGTGTCCTCATCCTGAAAGGCAGGAACTTGTCCAAAGGGCTGTTTCCAAATCCAAATCCAAATCAAACCCATTTCATACAAAATCCATAACATTAAAGGGTAGTTCAGTTCTTACTTGGATCTTGAGATAGTCAGGCTTCTTGTGCTCTCCTTTGGCCATGTTGACATTGATGAGCTGAAACTCCACATCCTTCTCCAACAAGCAAGCAAGCACCCTCGACACAGCCGTCGACAGCGGTGGACCGTACACCTTCACCGCCACTGCTGGACTCGCCATTGCTCCAAATTGGGAAAGTAAGATAGACGATGTTGTTGCTGGTCTCATTTCCCTCCACATAATAATTATTTATAAGAAAATACAAATTTACTTGTTAACGGGCCGTGTAACTTTGGGCCCATTAAGGGCCCAAACGCCCAGCAGAACTCGTGGACTGGAATAATCGTCTCGAGATCATTCCGACGCTGAGAAAATATCTCCGTTGAATCGAGACAAGCTTCGATCGTCGCTCTGCTCAGCCATGGAAACGTTAAGCTCGGCGGTTACGATCGTCACCTCTCCATCTTCTTTCTCGGCCTTCTTGCCGAACAACCAGAAGCAGATTTGCAGGAGTCTCGTCCGCTTCAGCATCTCACCGAAAAGTAAGCTTCGTCTTGATCTTTCAGTAGCTAAATCTTGATTGTTGTGTCTGGTTTGGAAGATGGATGTGAAACTAGGGTGGAATTTCGGCAGGTGATGGTAACGGTGGCGATTCTGATCATCTCCGATCCGATGCCGGTGACGCGAAGATCGTCCCTATCATGAATAATCAAACTATGTCTCAGGTGAGTTTATCTTTATCATTTTCTTTTATGTGATATGTTGAATTTTGTGATGGTTTGGGGAACTAGGGTTTTGAATTTGGGGATTTTTGTAATTTGTCGGTAGGATGCGGCGATGGGGTTGGTGTTGAGCGCTGCGTCTGTTAGAGGATGGACGACGGGGTCGGGGATGGAAGGTCCGCCGGTTCCGGCTGGTGCGGAAGAAGGATCGGGTACGGAGAAGGTGTCGACGTTTCCGTGGTCGTTATTTACCAAATCGCCACGGAGGAGGATGCGGGTGGCGTTTACTTGTAATGTTTGTGGTCAGAGGACTACTCGTGCCATCAATCCGCATGCGTATACTGACGGCACCGTCTTTGTTCAGGTTACCTATATGGCTTGCTGTTTAGTTAAAGCTTGAATTTATTTTCTTCTAATGCAAATGCTTTCAAGGAGCCAATGATTGAATGCAGCTAACAGATGTTCAAAGCTGTATGATTTTTTGCATCCACAAGATGATATCTATATCGTGTCTACCAAGTGCTTTTCTGAATCAAGTTAATTCAAATACAACCATAAATCTGCTTATCTGGAAATCATTATGACTTGGCACAAATGAGAAAAGAAGTTTCGGGTTCTTGCGCAGTTTCTTCACTTGTTCTTTATTAGGGAGTATTGGATGGATAATGTAGAAAGAAGTTTGAAGGGTATTTTCATTTATCTTGTGTTCATTTAGCCTTCTAAGATTTTGTGTTTCGTATAATTCTTTTTATAGTCGATGCTAGTTTCTTTTGGATTACCCTTTGGGTATGCGCTTTAATTTCTGACCAGCATTCCACTTATGGCTTAACCATGATACTAGAAGCATATCTATTTTCATATCTTGGTTGTAACATACTGCTTTGTGCAGAAGTTTCATTTTCTTATTGTGGTTTTGGTGCTTTGCAGTGCTGCGGCTGCAATATCTTTCACAAGTTGGTGGATAATCTCAATCTGTTCCACGAGATGAAGTGCTATGTGAACCCGAGCTTCAATTACAGTGACCCAAACTGGAATATGACCTTCAAGTTTCTGGATGAGGAAGATGAATAAAATGATGGATTTTCTGTATAATGTGATGATGGTCTAGTTAGTTTATCATCGCATAAATCGACCAATGTTCACTGTGTACATACATTTCCCATTGTCTGTAAATAAGGGTAGGCTCGAGACAGATATTATAAGCAGATTTGCAATTAGTTCCCTTGAAGTTTGCTTTTTGGAATTTCTCCATTTACAATCTTAGACCTCATTGTCCAGCAGGAAATTCTTTGTTCACGAGATGACAAACCATGAACCTGTCTTGCAGTAGATATTATCACTCATTCAACATTAGAATAATGGGAGTACATAAAGCCTTACTTTGATACAAAACTGTAATGGTTTGTCACATTGAAAAAAAGTAACAGGTTTTGCTGCACTCATTCAACAATTGAATTATGGGAGCATACAAATGCCTGAACTGTGAGACAAAACAGTACTCACTGAGACAAGGGGCGCAAAACTTTTCATTCGTGTTTATGAAGTGTGTGATAACACGACCTTTGCCTATGTACGAAAATATCTATGTTGTTAAAGCATTCGGTAGGGTTGTGCGAGCTCCCAGCACTTTACCGCCGACATCTGGGAAGGTCTCTTGCCCTGTGATGGCCTCTATCTTCCCATCCATGTCAACCTCAATAGGATACTTCAGAAGGTGACCTTGTAACGGTCTGAATTCCTCAGATGTGTACTTATTCCAGTTGTCTTGGGCAATCTGGTTCACGGTTTGCACGCAATCTAAATCATGTGGCTCCTTCAAAACGTCATTGACTATTCCCAAGTGTTCGGCCCATAATGACATTCTATACCCATACACCTACAAAGACAGACTAATTAGAATGAGTAACCAGGTTGAAACAAAATAGCTTAAATGATAACAGAAGACAAAGTTACAGAAAAAGGAACCTGGCCATAAGGATGACTCTGCTTCTTAGCCCAAGTGTGGTGGGGTTGATAAGCACCCATGGCTATCTCCGTGTCTCTGGAACCATCCAGAGACCGCTGGTTAATGTTGGCAGACCCCAAAAGAACATACTCGTCGTCTACTATCATACCCTTTGCATGTACATAAATCATGAATCTCCGAAACTTCTCTGATGCAGAAGCCTGGTTAATCCAAGATTCGATCAGATATCAAGTGATTAATTTAAATAGTCTATTCATTTGCTGCTCAACCACAACACAACAAAACATATTTTGATTAACAAATATGCAATGAAATGCACATACTGAATCATCAGCCAATGCAAATTCCTCTGTTGGGAGCTCTTCTCTATTGCCAAGACAGTAGAAATTCAAGTAATTTCGTGGATGTGCATTTTCAAGGTTCATATTTTTGAGCTCTTTGGCAATGATTTCATACATCATCTGCATTGTCTGCGTCTGCAGAATAAAAGATGTCTTCTACTGAGTCTTATATTTTTCGTGAGCTTTCCATCAACAAAAGAAAACTTCATCATTATATATAACCTGCCAGAAGAGAATTTCTTGCACTGCGGCAGAAGAAGGAACACCTTCAGGCCACATCGGTATAACCACGTAAACGGAAAATCTTTCCTTTGCTCGAATTTTACTAGCAATCTTCAATGCTAGCTCCATTGGAATTAGATTATCCGCACCTGTACACAGATTAACATGGTAGTTTGAGAAGCAAGAAGACTCTGCTGCATTTGCAAAGGCTTTGGCACGTGCGTTAAAATCATGATTGTTTGCTTTTCATTACAATGTTACACAACTCATTTCGTGAGTGGATCATAAGTTATGTAAACATGTACTTCAAAAACATTTCTAACATGATATCTGGTTTGAGTCGGGAATAGTTTGAAGTCTATCAATGAGAAAGGAAAGGAAAGTAAATAATAACAAAAACAAGTTAAGACACTTTACACTTTTTTACAAGTAATTCCTCCATCAATAGTGTGATGCACAAAAACCTTTTCACTTTTCTAAGAAGTATGCTAAATAATACACAGAGAATCCTCAGATTATAATTCCACAAATATATTCTAGGTCAAATGCAACCACACTGCTTACCCACGAGAACTAAAGAAGAGACGCCAATGACCCAAAAAAAAAAACATTATAAGCAGTTCCACGCAGTCGCCTTTTCGAATTTACTTCACCATAAAACCATAAACTGCTGCATATGACTCAAGTAATACTGGAGTGTGTTCCATACCTGCATCTTGGTGTGATTGCCAGGCGTAAGATGATCCAATGAAGTATTGATTTTCAATGTAAATGAAGTGCTGTGCAGATCTGATCGCCTGAATGTATGCTGTTTGTATGCTCATGTCTATAACTAAATTTTTTGCACAAACTAGATTCTGCAATGCATTAATTCGAGTGTCAAGACATGAATAATAATGGAAAAAAATGCTCCTAACGCAATCTTGAATCAGAAAGGAATGATCTAATGTAACCTGAGTTTCTCCTTCTTGAACATCTTTGGGAAAGCCTTTCACAGATCCTGAATCTATTGATCTGAAAACCTATTGCAGCAAGAAAAGCAGTCGGTGATCAGCATCATTTTCTATTTGAGCATAACCAGAAGATTTACTCTTTTGACCACTAACCTGAATATGCCAGTTTTCTGGATCTTTTTCTTTAAAAACCCACAGTAAAGGGTCATCAGGTGAAACTGTTTTGGAGGGGCTAATAATCCATGAAATGCGTTCCAGTTTTATCAGGGCATCATCATGCCAGTGTGTTATCCTTTTAAAACGACTTCCAAATTCAGACCATCTCGTGGCTTTTTTCCAGCGCTGCTCAAAGTTGGTGAGGACGTCATATGCGGCAGGTCCTTCAATTTTGCAATGCCAATCATGCCACGGCTGCCTAGGACCCTTACTACTCCCCTAAAATGGTCAAAAATCAAATCTGTAAACAAAGATTCACTAATCAATAATATGGCCACGCAACTGGAAGGGCATTAGGAACGACTAGAACAAATGACAAAGAACCAAACAAGAAACAGAAACTCACACTGAAAGTTGGGTTGTGATAGTCATTCTGAAATACAGTGTCAAGGTCTCGATATAATCGATGCTCTGGAGTATCATAGCGACCATCACACAGATCCAAGCCTCCTATAAATGCAGTTATTTTGCGGCTGTTCCCTGGCCCCTGTGAATCTACTATCACACACTTCTGATGATGAGTGTACAATGTTCCAACAACCTGTTTTGGACGGCAGAACGGATTGGTTAAGAAACCATTTGCTCTCGTTTTAATTCCAGTCCATGTATGTGAGATATATTAGATTTTACAGAATACTCAAAAGCATGCTGTATTTTATTAAATATTTCCAAAGGACTATCAACTAATCAAGTGGCTATCTGACCTTAAAGCTGTGATTGGAGTACTGAGAAGATACTCAAGTGAATTTAAACAGCAACTGTGAAATACCAGAGATGGTTTTGTGATGCATACCTGTTGCTTGAAAATACTGAGCTTGCTACTAGCATAGCGCGGTGAGAGTACGCAAGTCACGGAAGAGTGCTTAAAGAACTTTTTAGTTTCCTCATCATGAGTTTGCATCACACCTTCCTGCAATCCAAGTGGAGGAGTGCATCAAAATAAATTACATCAAAACTAAACTCTATTTGTAATAGACTAGCTAGCAATCTCCATCTAGACAATGCCCCTCGAATCAAACAGTAAAATCAGTAACAGAATTACACCATAAAGGAATCCAAGGTTAAGTATAGAGTGGTACAAATCATGACTAAATAATTTAGAGATATACAATAAGGATGGTGATAATACACTAAAAAGAGTCCAGAGCAAAAGTTGATTATTTTTTCTTTTGACTGTCATCAAAGGAACTGAATGGAAATATTTTTTTGAGAAAAAGAACTTTGCGTCCAGTTTCAGCTATATGCCTCAATAAAGAAAAAACAAAATAGTTAAAAGTAATATGATTATTGCTAAGTCGGATGTCTGAAAGTTACCAAAAAAAAGTATGGACACTACACTTGCACTACATAAATATATTCTGGGCAATTGAACTGTTGCAGGTAAAGAATATTTCTTTAGATTATGGAACTGAAAATATCAAAAGGGTCACCATCGGCATACCGCTTTGAGGAGAAAATTTAATCAGAAGCTTTGTCATCCTACATATGATTCTGTATGTAGATCTTAGTGCTTATATAAATTAGTTATCCACAAGAATAAAAACTGACGAGGACTTGAAGAAAAGTTCAAACAGTTTCCATTCATGATCAAAATCACAATAAAGAATTCTTCCCAGTGACGAATAAAAACAAACATCAACAGCACTCCACCTGTAACATATCTCACAAAATGTTCTGTAAAAAACTAACATGAAAACTACCTTTTCTGCATATTTTTTGGCAGAACAATTTAATGACAACATAAAACAGGTACTCATCTAAGAAAGCAACCCAGCAGATCTACAGTATATATGCTGCCTAAACTTAACTGGTACATGAGTAAGGATTAACACAAAAAGAACAATCTACTTGTGAAAGGTCATCAATAGCATACCGTTTTGAGGAAGAATTTGTTGTGAGAAGTCTTATCATCCCAAACCAACAGCAGAACCCTCACACCTTCCTGCGACTTATACTTCAGCAGCTCACCCAAAGTCAAATTTCCACCACTCGGCAATGGCCTCGTTGGCTCTCGGACTAGCTTCACCTTATCGTAGATGGACCATCCAACAATGTAAACCATATGATGAGCCTCAAGAATGGCATGACAAATATCTTCCCAACAAGGTTCTTGCTTAAAAACTTTAGAATCATCCAACTCAATCTCTGGGAGCATTCCCTTAGGAACGTGTGCATCCTGATAAAGCGTCACAGAGCCTCCTCTTCTCACTGGGAAATAGCTTTCTCTCACGCCAAAATTATCCGGATTTATGGACAACCCGTACATGTACAAAGGATTGTTCTCGCACGGAACGAATCTCATCTCAAGCTTAATCGCTGAATCAGATTTATGAGGCTTACCGTACGGTCCTAAAACCGGAAACCAATCGCTCACCGACTCACCAGCCCTTAGCACCTCAGCAGGAACCGACGCGACCCCGATCAATTCCGCACCGAAAACGTCATTGTCCTTCACATGGAACAGCACCTGCGAGACGTAATGCGCCAACGAAATCTTGAAGTGCTCGTTCCAGACAGGATCCTGCGAGTTAGTTATCACCCGAGTCCGAGCTACCGTGGCTCCACCTAAGCAAACGGTTACATAAGGATCGCTGGTGATGATCTTACTCCGGTGGTGAGACTTTCCTTCGTTTTTGCTCGGAGCCTTGCATGCATTGAAGACGGTGAAGCAGCGGCGTAGGCGCTCCGACACTAGATCCATGTTCGGTAAGCTCCGAGCCCCGATTACGTTCAGGTCCAATGTTCCGTGGAGCAGAATCAGTTTCTCTGAGCCGTCGTCCAACATTCTTTCCCAAAAATAATCACCGCAATTCCAAATCCGCCAAAAAAACCCTAGAAGATTATCAACAAGAGCTCCCGCAGTCGATTTTTGAATCAACAAATCGGAAAACGACGAACAATCGAGCAGAATTTCACAGGCTTCAATCAAAAGGAAAGTATTAAACGAAGCTGAGATAGTATTCCGAAACGATTGGAAGCAGCGCGTGAAGGAAGCATGTTGGATCTCCGACGCGGACGACGGCGGAGAGCGGAGTAGGTAACGGAGGTGAGAAATGAAAATTCCTTTGAAGGAGGGAACGAGGAAGGAGTGAATGTGCGTTGGTTTCACAAGATGAACGGCTGAGACATAGACACGTGGCGAAAGCTGATGACGTGATTGAAGACTGTGCCGCCCTGTTAATTTTATTGGATTTATAACTACATATTTTAATAAAGCACGCATACGAAGATCCAGAACAGGTAAACACGATCTATTATAAAATAACATAATTTTAAATATATATTTTAATAAAATCATATTTATTATATAATTATTAAATAATTTATTTATTAACACTCACATCTTTCAAATTTATAAATACCATTTTTTAATTCCTTTGAAGAGTGTAGTTTAATGAAAAAAAGAAAAATTGTATACAATTAGATGATAATAACTGACGATTTAATATAACAATTTGAAAAGATGAAAAACTATACATCAGTTCTTTATATGAATTCAGATCCAATACATTCAGACTAAATATAGAACGATTTAATTTTATTAGAATTGCAAAAATAAATATTTATTATAATGGAATGGTTGATGTAGAAGAGTGGAGCACGTATGTTCCTTCCTTTTAAAGGAAACTGAATAAACATATAATTAATGTAGTTGTTGTTAATAACGTCAGCAGTTACGAAATAATAATAATAAAATTAATGGGGAAGTTGAGTGGTGAATGGAGAGGTATCTAATTAATTTTCAGTTTTTTTGTTGATGATGCGGAACCTCCACTGCCAATCCTGTTCTTTTCCACTTAATTTGTTATGAAAGATTATAATAAAATAAAAGTAAACAATACAAAATTTTCATTTTTCTATTTAATTTTCTCCAATAAAGTTTCTAAACGGAACATAAATGGGACTGGAAATGAGACATAAGTGGATGAGTCGGTGCACGACCTATGAGACGAGCCTACTTATCAAACTCAATATAAAAGCATTATTGTTGGGAGGTCAGCCGCCTTACAAAAAGGCAATGGTTGCATACGTGATGTTGATTTTAGTTCATAAGATAGTCCATCGGAAGCAAACCCAAAGTCCTTTTTTGTGTGTGAAATTTGATGCATATGTTCGCTAGCCTTTTAGCTTTAGGACAAGCACCAAAACCCAATATGACTTGTGATGTTGATCACAAGTCATATTGACATTTTTGTAGCAAAGATATTCCTCGTCAAACTTGTGAATCTCCCTCCATTTGTAGCCAACCCCACTCAAGAATACACACGAGACCTATAACTAATTACCATAAATGATTTTTATACTATTGGAGATTTTCAAATTGCTTATAAAAATGAGGCTTTAATCGGTGAAACCTTACTCGACTATTTGCTCAGTTTCTTATTCATGCAAGAGCCCGGACATTATTTGTCATTTTGATATTCTGATCTCCATTTCTATCACGATCCCAAAATTCAGATCAAGACCGGCGCTTGACTAACAACCAAGCGAGCCTCGTATTGATAATATTATAAGAGAATCAAAGTCTTACTTAAAATTCAATCATAAGATTTAAAAATTATTCATGATAGCAAGTTTACAAACTGACAGGATCGTGATTAGCTCAAAACTAAGTAAAGGAACTATTAGGGACCTGAACGTAGTTTGCAGGTACATGTACCTCAGAGTTTCAATGCACAGCGGAATTCGTCTAATGATTAGTTTTATTAATCAATAGACTATACAAATACTTACACTATTTGTATACAAGCAATAGTATCAACTACTACTACAAAACTCAGTCACTTACACCTGATGATTCCAAATCATCAATCGTGACTCTCAGGGACAAGTTCCTCCAACGATCCTCCGAATCGTTCACTCGCCTCCACTCGCAGAACAGCAGCTCTTGACACACTGACGTGATACCCAGGCTCCTTCTGCTCCTCCTTCTCGGAACACAACTCAGCTCAACCGTTTGAGAGAGGTGAATCAAGAACGACACCCGCACTTGTGTCTCTTCCCGAGCTATAAAGACAATCACTTGATGTTTTCCATTAACTCAGTTTCAGTAATTGCGTTTGAGACTCTTTGTGCTTCAGCTAGCCTAATTACTCCGTGTAGTAATTGTTAAAACCATGGAGCTTTGGCTTCCTTCAAAGTTGCCCGTTCAGCTGCCAACTCAGGTTCATGTTCCTCGCTCAGACTCTGATAGGAACGTGATCCTGCACACTCAGTCAAAGTGTTAACCAGGTGTTGTCATCATCAAAATCACATGAGGTACTGATCCTCAGGATCCAACATTTTCCCCCTTTTTGATGATGACAACCCCACAAGAGAGGAAAACAGAATAATCAATCATGGCAAACCTCAGTCCTAGTTATCTAACTAGACTCAACTATCCACTGAATCAAAATGGGAACAATTCCCCCTAAGCCCAAGCAGGGACTTAAAAGTAGTATCAAGAACAGATACCTGGCATGATTCCCCCTGGATAGGTACTCTACTACCTCTTCCCCCTTTTGGCATCATCAAACAAGGGTTAGGCAATAAATATAGATTAGCCATAAGCATAGATATCCACCAAATGCAATTAAAAATTGAAAGCAATTCAAACTTCAATTTTAAAAGCTAAATGTCAAAGATGTTCAGCACACATACGGATAAGAAAAACAGGGGATTAATATGGCTTGGATAAAAGAAATGGGCAAGTCTTTTGAAGGCAGGAGGTACTGGCATTCATCGTTTCAGGTTCGTGAACCTGACCCGGACACTAGGCGCATGATTTTGCCGACCATCTCCTTTATCGCTCCAACCGCCGAGCGTACTGCAGCCATTTCTTTCTGTAACTCCCCAACACCGATCTCTATCTGGTGTAATCTCTTCTCAACAGCATCTTGTAATCCATTGTGAGGAACTTGTTCCTCCTGCATATCCTCCCCAGCTGGTTCACTTGGCTGCTTGCCAACATCCCGAACCCACCCTCTTTCTTCATCAAAATTCAGCCCCATCTTTCTGAAGATCACAGGCTCAAACTTCTTCACCACCGGGACCTCATCCACTGGATTCCCATAGACTCCATGAAACTGAAGAATCTTCTTTATGAACCGGGCAAAACCAACCATTCTGAAGGAATTCAGATATTCCATCTGATGAAGAATGAGCTTGGGCAGATTGATATGCTCCTTTTTGAGCAACTTGTCTAACAACAGGATGTCCTCAAGCTGAACAAAGCTGGTCTTCGTTCCTCTTTGCATAAAATTGGTCACAAATAGCTTATGGAGGATCTTGACCTCCGCTGACATAAATCTGGTTGGCACTTTCCCGGGTTCGGATGTCCCACAGATTCTTTCTTGAATGACATACCTCTCTTCTGCCTCGGCTGGCCATACTCCTTTCATGAAATGGTCATAGCCGGCATGAGGAATGCCCAAAATGTGTGAGAGGTCCAAGCTTGAAATCCTCAGGTCTTCTCCTTCGCAACTGAAGTCCAAATAAACTATATTTCCTTTTACTTCCTTTGTCAGGTTTCTGTAGAACTCAACTACCTTCTCCTGGCTCACCTCCTCCTCTACCTCAAATAGGTTCTGCCACCCCTGGGCTTTAATCATCTCGTAAATTCCCTCAAGACGTTGAGTCTTCAACCACTCAGTTGTACACTCCAACTCCTCCAGAGTTTCTTGTTTGGCAAATTTCACCCTTTTGGCAGGAGTTAAGACAGGTTCCTGAACCTCCTCAACGATACTTCGCCTCTTTTTCTTCAGTGGAACCTTAAGAGGGGGCAGCTGGGCTTTAATGTGCCTCTGGCTCTTTCTTATGGCTGCTCTCTTTGAGGGAGCGGAGGACTTCAGGATTTGAACATCATCACTGGACTCGGGAGAAGGCTCCCTCACCTCCTTTCCCTTCATGGAACCAGGGGTGGCTATCTTCCCCATTGCCTGGATTTCCTTCAAGGTCTTTGAGAGGAGATCCTCTGAATCGTCCTCCACCTCAGCCAGTGGACTTCTAACCGTCTCCCTTGACGCATTAGCTCCCTCATTAACTTCATCACTTATCGTGTTCTCTTCTGAACACTCCCTCACCAACTTCTCAACATCCGACCTATCCCCTTCTGGGATCACCGAATCAACAGCCAAAGGTTTGTCCCCCTCTGGGACCTTCTCAGCCATACTCAAGTCTTCATCCCCTTCTGGGACCTCTTGGACAGTGTTCAAAACAATGTCCCCTCCTGGGACCTCCACCGCAACAACATCAATAACGGAATCAACATGTTCAGTTTCGGAAGCTTTACCTTGAGCTACCGCCGACGCCTCTATTTCCACGAGTGCATCAGCCGGTGAAACCTGGGCCTCCAGCGCCAAAACTTGTGGCAGGTCCTTCAGACCCTCTGAAGAAACATCGCTCGAACCCTTGGTAACATTCGTGGACTCCATCGACTTTTCTGGGGGATTGGATTGAAAGCTTGAGAGAAGATTGAGCTCTAAGGTTTTTGTGAAAGTGTACCTCGATTTCAAAACCCTAATTTCCTTTTTATGGCATTTTTGGTAACGGGTCCTCCTTAATTTGCAACCCCTGATTTTCGCCCAGATTTTTAAGTTTTCTCTGAATTTGAACCGCTAACGGACACGCCCCTTAACTTCCCTGGTACATAAACCTCAGTGTTCGCTCAAGTACCTGAGTCTGTTCACGGCCCTGAACCAGTGAATGCTGTACCTCTACCTTTCAAAAGACTCCTCAAGGAACGTTGTGATGGTTTGGCTCAACCGTAAGGGTTATAAGACATAATAACATCACAACTGAAATCACTCAATTAAATCACACAAGATGTACCTCGAGTGTTTTTCGAGTCTCAAATGGGTATATGGCTAAGGTGGCTTAGTACACTTCCTTCATGCGGCTTGTGAGGTTCAAGATCCGGAAGGTACATAGGCTGAAAATAATTTATTTTTGAACACCAACATGACATTTTCACTTTTATTCAAGAAGTAAGTTATGCAGTCGATTTATCACATGTTAGCAGGTACACATACTTCAGGCTAATGCGCATAACTACTCAACCCCTATTCTAACCAGTCATTGAGGTTCAAGTTTTAGAGGTACCTCACTGAGTAGAGATCATGCCTAGTGCCATCCTGAACTTCTCAAAAGGCTCCCTGCTCAAAGGCTTAGTGAAGATGTCCGCCACTTGTTCTTCAGTCCTGCAAGTCTCCATAGAAATAAGCCCTTTTTCCACACAATCCCTAATAAAATGATGTCTTATCTCTATGTGTTTCATTCTACTGTGATGTACCGGATTTTTAGCTACACAAATAGCACTTGTATTATCACAATAGATGGGGATTTTATCAAAGAACAAGTTAAAATCACTTAGCTGGTTCCTCAACCAAAGTAGTTGAGCGCAACAAGAACCAGCCGCAACGTATTCAGCTTCCGTCGTAGACAAGGCAACGGAGTTTTGCTTCTTGGACCCCCAGGAGACCAAACAGGACCCAAGGTACTGAGCCATACCCGAGGTTGACTTCCTATCGGCTCTGTCTCCGGCGTAGTCCGCATCCGAGTACCCCTCCAGTGTCAGAGACTTGTACCTCGGATACCACAGAACCAGCTTCTTGGTTCCCTTCAGGTACCTCAGAATCCTCTTCACGGCCTTCACGTGAGATTCTCTGGGATCTGCCTGGTACCTGGCACACACACAGACACTAAACATAATGTCAGGACGACTAGCGGTTAAGTACAAGAGAGAACCTATCATCCCTCTGTAGAGTGTCTGATCTGCCTTTGGAGAGTTCTCGTCCCTGGTCAGGGAGACACCAGTAGAACTCGGAGTAGCCGAGGGCTTTGATTGATCCAATCCGTATTTCTTGACTACCTCCGTCAGGTACTTCTCCTGATGTATTCTAGTCCCATCGAACTCTTGCTGAATCTGCAGCCCCAAGAAAAAGGTGAGTTCCCCGACCATGCTCATCTCAAACTCACTCTCCATGAGCTGAGTAAACCCCTTCACCAAATCCTCGCTTGTTGAGCCGAAGACTATGTCATCAACATAGACTTGCACCACTAGTAGATGCTCCTTCATCCTTAGAAGAAACAATGTCTTGTCCACAGCTCCCCGCTCATATCCATGAGCTATGAGAAAGTCTGATAACCTCTCATACCAAGCTCTCGGTGCCTGCTTCAAACCGTAAAGTGCTTTGTCCAGAACATATACCTTATCTGGATGCTCAGGGTCTTCGAACCCCGGAGTCTGCTTCACGTAAACCTCCTCCTTGAGGTTTCCATTCAGGAAGGCCGTCTTCACGTCCATCTGATGGAGCTTGAAACCGTGCTGAACAGAGTAAGCGATGAGCAATCTGATAGCCTCCAACCTGGCTACCGGCGCGAAGGTCTCATCATAGTCGATGCCCTCCTGTTGATTGTACCCTTGTACTACCAACCGGGCCTTGTTCCGAACAACAGCTCCCTTCTCATCTCTCTTGTTCCTGAAGACCCAGCGAGTACCTATCACCTTCCTATTTTCCGGTCTAGGTACAAGTCTCCATACCTTGTTCCTTTCGAACTGATGCAGCTCCTCATGCATCGCCTGAACCCAGTCAGGATCCTTGAGTGCATCCTGGATAGTCTTGGGCTCCATCAGGGACACGAACGCCTTCTGAACTTGTTCTCCCTGAAATGCAGAATAACACTGAAAATTTTGAAGTCTAGTGTTAGGTTGACTAACCCGAGAACTCCTCCTTAGTGGAACCACATCTCCTATGGCTTCCATGCCGCTGCTATCACCCTCAGATACTTGACCCGCTTCAGGTACCCGACTCTGATCCCCACGCTGTTCCTCCGGTACTTGTACCTCAACTGGATTTTCAACAGCGACAACTGGAACCTGATCAGCTTCCTCCTGATCCCCATCAGCACCCTCTTGTGCTGGAACATCAACACCTCCTTGTGTTGAACTGCCTTCTGTGATGTCCGGATCCGACCGTGCTAACACAAATAATTCCTCAGCAGGTTCCTGTCTGACCTGAATCTCCACAGGTTCTTGAACCTCTGCAGGGTTCCCTGGCATGACACCCTCGTCAAACACCACATGTATGCTTTCCTCGACTGTCCTAGTCCGTCGGACATACACCTTGTAGGCTTTGCTGTGTGCAGAGTATCCTACAAAAATACCTTCATCACTCCTAGCATCAAACTTCCCTAGTTGATGCTTCCCGTTGTCATGAACAAAGCATCTGCATCCGAATGTCCTTAAGTGGGATATGCTAGGTTTTCGTCCTCGTACCAACTCATACGGGGTCTTGTTGATAAGCGGCCTCAGATAGGCCCTGTTCACCACGTAGCATGCCGTGCTCATGGCTTCTGCCCAAAACTTCTTGGGTAACCCGCTTTCCAGCAACAGTGTCCTGGTCATGTCCTCCAGGGTTCTGTTCTTCCGTTCAACGACTCCGTTCTGCTGGGGAGTCCTCGGTGCTGAAAAATTATGATGCACTCCCCGGCTTGCGCACCATCCAATGAACTGAGCATTATCGAACTCTGTTCCATGATCTGACCTTATGCTTCTGAGCTTCTGAGCAAACGAGGTCTCCACTGCCCTGACCCAGGTACTGAACTCTTCAAATACCTCCGTCTTTGAGGAGAGATAGATAGTCCACGTATACCTTGAGTAGTCATCCACCAGGACATACACATACTTGCTCCCTCCAATAGACTGAGTCCTCATAGGTCCACACAGATCCATATGAACCAACTCCAGGGGTCTACTGGTGCTCACTTCCTTCTTTGGCTTGAAGGAGGTCCTTGTCTGTTTGCCCCTTGTACAGGGAACACATACCTCGTCAGGTACACTTCCCACATCAGGTAACCCACGGACAAGACCCAGACTATGAAGTTTCTTCATCAGCTTCATGTTCACATGGCCCAGACGCCTATGCCAAAGACTTGAATCATCCTTCCTTGATGATAAGCAGAGGTACTCTTCTGGATCCCAGTCTGGATCGGTCTTATATACCCCATTCTCAACAGTTCCTTTGAGAAGTATTTTACCTGAACTCAAACACTTCACAAAACAGCCATTAGCTGTGACACCTTGTTGTTTCCCCCTTGACAAAGTTGAAAAACGCTGAGTAAATCAAACTTTAGATTTTGAACAAAGTTCACACCATCGATACTTACCTTCTTGCTTAAGTTCACCATACCTATTCCGAAGATTTCTCCTTTACTCCTATTTCCAAAAGTAATGGAACCTCCGGAATGCTGCTGCAGAGAGGAGAAGTGGTCCATCCTTCCGGTCATGTGACTTGAGCATCCGCTATCCACATACCAGGGATCTGTTCCTCTCCCAACCTGCACATAAACAATCAACTCTTAGGAACCCAAACTGGCTTAGCCTTTTTGGGTTTCATGTCTGACTTAGAATCGACACAGGTAATAAGCTTTGAAGGATTAGTGTTCGATTTGACAGTAGGATCCTGCCGGGTACGCGTTCCTCGCATGAAACCACCAGGTCTCTGATCCTTGACTTTGGGAGTTTGTCTCGCAGCACACTTCGCCCGAAGATGTCCCTCCTTCCCACAGTGGAAGCAAATCTTCTTCTTCCTGAAATTTTCCTTATCAGAAACCTTCTTTTTCTGTTTGCTGAAGTTTATGCTTGCTGGTCTTTGTCCCTGAGCAAACTTCGTCCAAATATGGTAACCTTTACCATATGTCCTAGCCTCATCTCCAAGATCCACTTTTACCCGTGGAGTGCTCCTGGGCTCTCCAGAGTTCTGAGTTCTCCTCATGATGGTAACATCACCATAACCCAGACCTGGTTTGGACTTCTTTGCCTTAACCTTACTACTGGGTTCAAGTACCTGCATTCTGGAAACGCTCTTTTGTTTCCCTGCAAGTTCCCCTTGAAGTTGCCGGATCTTGGCAGACTTCTCATCAATTAAAGCATCTTTTTCAGCAATAATATCAGTCAACTCATCATATTTGTCACAAAGACCTTGAATGATAAGTAATAAATCCGCACGTGTTTTAAAATCTGAAGACGAAGAATGTGTTACCTCTGATGTAGATGACCCTCCCTTGGCCATGAGGCACATGTTCCTTCGTGAGGACTTGTTCCTATACTGACTCTCCGAGTCACTGTCTTCATCTGAATCTCCCCATGCGGCGATCATTGCCCTCTTCTCTTTCGGTTTTTCATCAACAGATTTTTCTTTGTTGGATTTGTCCTTTTGCTTCTTCCAACAATCCTTGGCAAAATGACCTTTTTTGCCACAGTAGAAGCACTCATCCGTTTTCTTTGCCGTGCGTTTAGAAGTTGAACCCTTTGGATTAAATCTCAGGTTCGCGACCTTCAGCGCCTTGGTTAGGAGTACCAGCTCAGACTCGTCTCCTTTCTTTCCTTCTGACTCAGGTTCCTTCCTTTTGGACTTCCGGGACTTGTCTTTTTCAGTGACCAGTGCGATCTGCTTGGCTGCTTTCTGAGGTTCACGTCCCTCGAGCTTGCACTTTTCAATGAGCATACTGCTCTCCAGTTTTGAGACCAGCTCTTCCAACGTGATTCTTTTTGTCTCCGCAAGAGCCGCTAGAGTCCTGGAAATGTCATCCCACTCCGGATCAAGTCCTTGTAGAAAATGATGGGTAACCTCCCATTGCTCGTACTCCTTTCCCAGTCTTGAAAGGATTGATAAACACCCCTGAAACCTTGAGTGATAGCTATGAATGGTTTCACCTTTGGCTTGACGAAGGCTGTTGTACTTCGTCTGTGCAGTGAGGATCCTGTTCCTCCTGACATCTGCAGAACCATCATATATCCTCTTGAGATCATTCCAGACCTCTGACGGGTCTGTGTAGATCAGGACCTTGGCAAGATCGCCTGGTTCCAGTGCCGAGTGAAGAACCTTCATGGATTGAGCGTTCTTTTGGAGCTTTTTGAAGTCCGCGGTAGTGTAAGCAGCCCGTGCTTTCACTTTGGTTTTGTCTGTGTCATCCATAATAAGTTGTTTCCCTTGTTCAATGATCTGCCAGACCTCACCATCCAGCGAGAGGACATGTTCCTCGAATCTGATTGCCCACGAATCATATTCTCCTACCTTCAACTTTGGCGGGGTAGCGAATGAGTCTCCTGACATTCCTGCAATACTAATCAAAATCTAGAACCAGAGGCTCTGATACCAATTGACAAGATCGTGATTAGCTCAAAACTAAGTAAAGGAACTATTAGGGACCTGAACGTAGTTTGCAGGTGCAGGTACATGTACCTCAGAGTTTCAATGCACAACGGAATTCGTCTAATGATTAGTTTTATTAATCAATAGACTATACAAATACTTACACTATTTGTATACAAGCAATAGTATCAACTACTACTACAAAACTCAGTCACTTACACCTGATGATTCCAAATCATCAATCGTGACTCTCAGGGACAAGTTCCTCCAACGATCCTCCGAATCGTTCACTCGCCTCCACTCGCAGAACAGCAGCTCTTGACACACTGACGTGATACCCAGGCTCCTTCTGCTCCTCCTTCTCGGAACACAACTCAGCTCAACCGTTTGAGAGAGGTGAATCAAGAACGACACCCGCACTTGTGTCTCTTCCCGAGCTATAAAGACAATCACTTGATGTTTTCCATTAACTCAGTTTCAGTAATTGCGTTTGAGACTCTTTGTGCTTCAGCTAGCCTAATTACTCCGTGTAGTAATTGTTAAAACCATGGAGCTTTGGCTTCCTTCAAAGTTGCCCGTTCAGCTGCCAACTCAGGTTCATGTTCCTCGCTCAGACTCTGATAGGAACGTGATCCTGCACACTCAGTCAAAGTGTTAACCAGGTGTTGTCATCATCAAAATCACATGAGGTACATGATCCTCAGGATCCAACACCAACTAAAATAAATAGAAATGTATTCCCAGCAACATACACATATACAACGGAGTATAACTCTAAATAAAATGAGGGAAAAAAATAATTGATAAGGAATTTAGAAAAAAGAGACTAAAGTTGGATGGCACCATACGGAAGTAGTACGCTCTCTCTCGTCGAAGGCAAATAAAACCCTGAATTGTTAACGACTCACATATCAATAAAAGAAGGATGATAAAGGGATGAATCAGGGAGACTCAGTGAGAAAATAACCTGCATGTAATTTAGTAAATGGCTTTTACCTTTAACATTTCAAATTTTGTCATTTGTAATCTTGTGTATGCATGATAACCAAGTAAATGAATTATCGAAAGATTCAAATGTAAGTATACAAATGCCTGAGTGCACATAATGAGTACTGCGGCTAACAGAAGCATATAACTAGGCAATCATCACCATTATCCGTATCATTGTAACAAAGTAAAATTTCCTATCGGGTAACAAACTATGGAATTATCATTGCATAATAAAACGCGGAATGTCTTATCGCGTAATAAAAGTCGCAGTCTCAAAAAACCATATGTATGGACGTGTACGATGCTTATCATATAGTCAAATCCAACTGAATCTGTTAATCGGAGGAGCATGCAGTTATTCTCATTCATTTTTCACTTTATGCATACTATAATTTCATAATTAATATGAAACGAATACATGATAATTATTTACTAACAATTTGGATGTTGCCCCTATTAAAGTTAGTGCAAACTACAGTTCACCACTATGTTATAATGTTCGCAAAGCTAAAATAATAACATAACAAAACTACTATATATTTTGGATCATAAAAATTTGTCATAAATCCTCTGATATTGAGCTTTCCCACTAATTGTGGGGGAACGAGGCACCAAGAATTTAAATATAATTAGAATATGTAAACAAAATCAAAATAACGTCACCTTACTTGTGCTTGCTTTCTGACCCTTTTGCTATCATTTTCTTTGTGATCCTATCCAAGATTTGTAAAACAAGTAAGATTGAACTTGCGCGTATGCATCCCATCCGAAGTGGCCCCTCACATATTTTTCTCAGTTTATGACATTTGTTTGGGAATGGAAATATTGGCGCTCACTGAGTTTGAAGAATTTGTTTAGGAATGATTGATTATATTTATACATTGTGACTTAGCTTGCAAGGCCAGCTATGGTTTGTTTCATTGCTTTCTCCTTATACAAGGGTTGAATATAAGAGTAATAATTGTAAAAGGGAAATCAGTCAATCAATTAACCTAATTTCTTTTCTCATGGCTTCCCAACTCCTTCCTCTTCTCCTCTATTCATTGCATCCTCTTCTACTCAATCTCTTGGGGCAGTCTTTCCAGTATTGTTCTCTCCCTTCTTGTTTATGAATAATAAATATTTGCACTAAACATTAGATTTATGCTTATGCTTTTGCATTCCACCCTCACTTTTAAATTTATGGCATGATTTCTACATTTATGAAATGACATATTATAGCATCATCATTAAGCTAATCAAAATACGGTTACAACGAGGTTGAAAACTAAAGGAATAAGCGTGAAAACGGTTGAAGTTGCGAAAAAACAGAAGAGAATAAAGGGAGGATAGAGTTTCATAGATGTGTAAAGAGTATGTTTAGTACAATATAGAAAGCAAATCTGGAATGGTCCATATATCAACCGGAGATCCTCTCAGGACTGAAGTGTCAGCCTGAACAAAGACTGGGTTGAAGGTCAAGAAGTTCAAGGAATATTAGAAATTGGTGCCGGATGAGATTGTCACTATTTTTGTTGTTTATCAACTCCAGTTCTTTTTGCCTTATGGTTTTGGAGTTGACGGACGTGTGAATTTAGATGGTGAGTACGGAGCTGTCGCAGTAAAATGTTAATCTGAGCAAGGGTGGTTGCATTTGTCTATGCTTCCTGTTGACCCAAATGTTAATTACTTTTAGGCATCTTCTGATTGTTGGAAAAATTGTATTGATTGGTGTGAAGAAAACTAATGGTTCAAAACGACGTAGTTTTGTGACAAAGAAAAACGACGTAGTTTTGTGAGAAACAAAGTTGGGCTTCTAGAAGCCCTATCTTCAAATCATCATTCTTATTTGACCGAGTGATGGAATCAGTTTCCTGCCGTTGAGGGCAGTTCTAACCACGATGAAGGTGGGCGGTTTCTTGATTCATGGAACGAAGGTTTGAAGATCATCTCCTTAAAAGAAGGTTGATTCCTTCTTATGAAATCAATCAGACAACGACTACAACTTTCTCCTCCTCTGTTTTATGTGAGTTCGATTTGATTGCGTAATTGGTGATAGCGAAGTCAGCCTGCCTTTCGCCTTCTTCATATCGGTGCAAGTGAAAGAAGGTCTGATTGTTGTATCCCGAAAGGTCGATTGCAGGTTCACACCCAGTACCAGACGGGGCAATTTGACTTTAAGGAAATTGCCTAGCAAGCCTCAACCCTAATTCGGTTTTTTTTTCTTCTCTTTATTTCCTTAATTAGACGTATATCTGATAATGGTTGGATCGGTTTTCAGTAGCTTTGAATGTTTTCGTTGTGGTGTATGCGTTTACTAACTGAAAAGAGATTTAAGGAAAATTAAAAAGGAGCGATTTTCTTTTGTGAGCGTATTGCCTGAGTAGTTTAATTTTGATTGTATTTACTGCTTAATTAACAAAAAATGACCTGCAAAATCCTGTCTTCTAACAATCTTAAAGTCAAATTTATTTCGTATGCGAATCATCTTTGAAGGTCTCGGGAATCATCGCACCTGCCTTCTGCTGTATTGCTCTTAGGCTCATAATTAGATTAACCAAATTATTAGCTTGCTTATTTGTAAGGCAGTCATTGGGTTTGGGAGATCATGGTTGTTGCTTTTTCTTGATTTAAGTTTTGTGATCATTAAATAAAATTATGATATATGGTAGTGTACAGTGACCGCATTCACTTTCCAGATTGCTCTTTGCAAAACTAATTTAGTCTTCTGCGTGTGTATATACATTAATTTGTTTGATGTACATACATTAATTACTCTTCTGCGTGTGTACATACGTCATAAAATGTGACATTAATTAATTTCCTTGAAATTGATGAAGAGAGGGGGATGGATGTCAGGTACTCTGGGAACCCATTCCATTTCTTATTTGCAAAGAGAGTGTAATCATACCTTTGATATGAAATTTATTACTTTTTAAATGAGATAGAAAGAGGCCACTTGCTGTTTACTACAGAATCATTACTGTTACCTGTCTTTGAACCTGAGACATACAATGATCTGAATTATTATATTCACTGACTGAAGCATATCATAAGGAAGCACTTGTCAGTCTTCAACATGATACTGTGGTTACTTAAATTTGTTAAATTGTTTATTTTGCATCAGGCTCATCATATAGTTCAGTTACACATTTATTTTTGTGTTGCCCTTTCATCTCTCTGATGCTTGTCCTTTAATTTTATTTTTTAATCTGTGTGAAGATTTTACAAATCTCCGGAAGTTAAGTTGTCCAGTTAGTTTCACCATCAGTCTCTATATAGTTCTTGTTTGTAAGCTTGCTTCCCTGATTGTTAAATTTGATGACCAAGTGACATCATTTTTTGAAATCCATGCATAGTTTTCATGGCATGTTTTCAAATTCTAGCCTGTTTTCTTTAATGTATTTTAATTATACACGACAATATTTGAATTATAAATTAATGCACTTAGTTTAATATATTTCTTAATTCAACACACAACTATTACCTAATATAATTTATATACAGTTTGATTGCTTTTTTTCAAGCTTAAAGGTTGATAGTGTTAAGCATTATTATATTAATTTGATCTGATTTTGTGTAGACATGACTTCTGAAAATCAAAAGCTTAATGTTGATGGAACTACTAGTGCTAGTGATGCGGCGCAACTGGCTGATGTGTCTATTAGAGTGATTCCAACTGTTGCTGATGTGACAGCCGGGTTGCACCAAACACATGTTGATTTGGCTGCCAGAGTGCCGGCTGTGGGAGTGCAACAAGCACCTGCTATGGTTGTTGGGAATGCTCATGTGGGTCATGTTCCAGTCACATTAGTAGTTGTTATGCAGAATTTTAACCCAGTTACGGCTGCGGCTGGAAACTGATCTACGGGTCATATTCTGAGATGGACTGTGGCACGAGTGCCCCCTGCAATAATGCCGGCTGAGAAGCCTAAGAAATTCAATGGTTTGAATTTCAAGAGATGGCAACAAAAGATGCTTTTCTATCCGACCACTCTGGGATTGGCTCGTTTTCTTACTGAGGATCCTCATGTGATCAGTGAAAATGATACAGATACCCAGAAGCGCATGGCATGCATGATGTGGAATGATTATGACTATATATGCAGGAATTATGTCATGAATGACCTGGTTGACAGTCCGTATAATGTGTACATGAAATTTCAAGTGTCTCAACTTATGCAGATTTGTGAACTAGCAGTTGCTGCAGCACACTCTTGTTCACTTAAATGTAGGCACAGCAGACAATGAATAGGACACAGATTTGTTCACCCAGTTCGGCCAATCTGCCTACGTCTGGGGAGGACTATTCTCCAGTCCTCAATCCACTCAACCAAAGGTTCAAAGCACACTTGGTTACAACGCACGCAACCTATGCTACTTTAACCCCGTGTGGACTACTCAACACAATCAGAACAAGCTCTGATTTGTGTCAGCACACCCTCTACAATATGTCAGTCTAGAATAGCTACAATCCTCTCAAAGAACTCAGCCTATTCTATACTACACTACTCAGCAGGGTTGCTGCAGCAACAGCTGTAACACCAGCTGAAGCACTCTGTCCGCGTCGCTCCAAGGCCTCCTGCCGAGCCGATCGAACCACTCCAAGAGCGCTGCACACTCTGAGTAATTCCCCCTCACTCAGTGACCACCTGCCACTAGTGAGTTCTTCCGCACGAACCTCGACCGAGCCTTCCACCCGTCAGTTCTCCTGCGGCTGCCTTTGATCAACCAACAAGCTCCACAGCTCTAAATTGGCTTCCAGATCAAAGCACGAATCAGTCTCTGCAAGACCTGATTCTCTTCTGCAATACGCACCACAGCTCTGCGCTCAACGCTCTGCCCGTGTGTGTTGATCGAAGAACAACTCTCGTAGCACACCCAGAAAAATCCTCACTCTGAATTCTGTGTCTACTCTCGTGTATCACTCAGCTTCGATCACCCTCTTCAGCCCTCAAACCTTCTGCTTAAATACCCTCACCACTTTAAGCAATTTCCAGGTTTAGGCCATAGTCCCACAAGATCAATTATCTCCTAAAATCTAGGAGATTAGATTTGATTAATATCTTCAATGCAAATCTCCCACTCTGACTAGCAAACCTTGCTGGAATATGCTCAGCAGCATATTAGAAATTCTTCTAAGCACTTTCACAAAGCTGCCAAACCTTCAAAACTCACCCAGCACAAAAACTGCTACTCGGACAGTTGAACTAGCTCTTGAACCAGCACCTGCTGCAGCATCCCCTGCTGCATCTGTTGCTGGTTTACTTCTGCTGGCCTCCTTGATTGATGGAGCTGCAGCAGCTCCTTGTTCACTCATGCTGGTTTTGTCAAACACTGCCATACTTGCATTATCAATCTCCCCCTTGGCATTTTGACAAAACCTTAAGGCCAATGCACTCTTCCGAAAACCAGAAACGAAATACTCTAAATAAAAATAATAGAGAGTAATAGGAAGATGAGGCCACACTCGGCCATAGCATAATGACCACGCAGGGTCAGAAAAACAATGTCAAACAATTTTCATCAGCAGTAGCAGTTTAGCAACAAAACAACTTCTTCTCCCCCTTTTTGTCAAGATGCTCAAGGGGCCTGCTCCTCATCCTCCAGGAACTCCAAGTCTCTGATGAGGCTCCGAATCTGGCCACGCCTGGCATCCCTCCGTTTGGCCTCAGTATCAAGAAAGAGCAGTTCAGACCTGAGATGGCTCACAATTCTGGCACGAAGAGCTGGCTGAATGGATGCAGCAGGGGGAAGAGAGTCCTCCAGGGGAGCTGGAGCTGAAGAACCAACCATTAGAAGATCCTCATACGCAACATCCACTACATGTTTTCCCTTGAATAGCTTGTGATCTACTGTGAAGACCTGCAGCTCCTCAGATAAGCCTTCAGTAATTGCTCCAAACTCTGGATGCTGAGAGACCATGATCCCATGGATGAGGGAGGGCAGCACAATAGGCTTGCTGGAGGAAGCACTCCCGGCATGAGCAGCAAGCTGGGGAAACATAACACTTCCCAGGCTAATCTTCCTCCTCTTTCCAATAGAATAGAGAAGGTTAGCAAAATCTTTGTTGACCTTCCCTCTGTGAGAACTAGGAATCCAGTTCCTGACACCAAGATGATACAGCAGAGCATACTTGGAGGTTAGCTCAGCCGCACTGAGGGTAGGGCCACCCCAAGACAGGCACACTCCCCCTGTGAGGATCTTCGCCACAAATTCTGGCTTAACATCAGTGGGAGCTCTTGCATTCTCAGAAATTCTAAGAAAAGCATCAATAATTTCAGGAGTAATCACCACTGACTTACCCCGTACCCAGCTTCTCCCATACTCATCAGCTCCTTCTTCTCCAAATTTTTCTTCCATATTCACTATAAATTCTCTAACCAGAATAATATTGAAACGGTGAGGAAAGGTTAGGGACTTGAGCAGATTTACCTCAGTCAGAAGCTCAATCATAGCAGCTGATCTATACTTATCTTGCACCAGTCGCTTCTCATGCACAATGTGTTTCCGCTCAACAGTACTCCAGGTTTGAGAGACGTTTTTGTTCCTGAACCATGTGCCTCCGACTGTGAGAGCAGAGAAATCTTCAGCTGCAGGTCTTTTCTCAGAGGGTCCACCAAGAGAACCTGCTTCTTCTTCTTCACTGGATGAGCTTTCACTACTGGAGCCTGGGATCAGGATAGGAGCTTTTCCCTTGTCTGAAGAAGGAGGATGTGCTGCAGCAGGTTCTTGTTCAGGGGACTCAGCAGCTGTTTCAACCCCTTCACCAATAATACCTGGGGACATGATCAATGATCTGCACTCTTCTATTGCAGGGACTGCTGCAGCAGTCTCTGCTGCTAGTTCTTCTTCAGAAGCAACTTCAGCCATATCCGCTTCTGGCAGCGCAGCAGAACTGGAGACAGGTTCTCCCTCACGTACCAGCCGCCTCCTCTTCTGCGAAGCTCCTTCAGAGGGAGAGGGCTCACTGTGCGACACAGGAAGAGGATTTGGTTCCCACACAACCACATCCAGCGGCTGAGCAGGGTCTTCATTTCGTGCCTTGGTCCTTCTTTCAGACCTCCCTTGCCTGTCTGCTGCCAGATTCTTCTTCAACCCGCGTGTCTTCACCATTGCTGCAGAGATGTGGAAGGAAAGAGGAGCGCACAGAGGATGATCGGCAGAGATTTCTGAGAAGCCCTTTTGCTCTTGATCTGTGCCCTAGAAAATATTTACCCGTTATTTTCTTTTTCCTTTTTGAAGTTGTAAGTCACGTGCCTCCCATGTGCAAATATTTTCCTTTCCATCCTCAGTAACCAACACATGTGAACAAGCTAATTCGGACCAGGTTGCTGCAGCACATGTGAGCTTGTTCACCTATTCAATTCAGGCTGCAGTTGCTCAGAGGATCCTTGGGAGAATCTGGTGGAGTCTTCTTCACCCATACTTGGAATACACCAGAGCTTTTCTTCTTCTGATCTTCCAGCCTCCTAACTCTTGGTTTGGGTTTCCATATTTGTACCATCTGTGCTTTACCCTTGTTTTTAGCAATCCAGTGCTCTTGTGCAGCAACATGAAATGGAGTCTTTGTGCAACATGTGCTGATTCTGGACTTTGCTCCCCCTTTTTCAGCTGAGCAAGTTCTGTGTTGCTGCTTCAGATTGGAGTTGATCTTCTGCTTCCCAACACTTGTACCAGTACTCCACTTGTTCTGAGATTTTTGTTTTGTTTGAGAAAAAGGTTGTCCATGATGCTGCAGCATCCTCTTGTTCACATGTCTAGATCCAATTTTCTCTGCCATTTTTGAGGAGGCATCTGAATTCTTCTTCTCGTCTGTCTCACCATCTGAGGCTTTAATGAACACTGTCCCTTTAGAGCTTTCTTCACCAGTATATCCAAGCCCTGTTTTCCCTTTTCCAAGTCTTTGGTAAGATAATATTTCGTCCAGAATATTGCTCTGCGGGTCAGCTGTCTTGGCTGCTGCTGGAGTGGATTCAACAGAGGTCTGTCTTTCTGAATCTTCCCTTTTCAGAATAGTAACTTGATTATCAACTGTGGGTAGACATTTTCTTCGTTCTTCTTCCAAGAGATTTACTCTGTCAGTCAAGGTCTGATTGGTCTGAAGAACTGCCTCACATTGTTTGAGTATCTTCCTCAGAAGATCAGCAAAACTGTCAGATGAGTCTTCTTCATCTTCACTCTCAGAGACTTCAATCCCATAGTGAATTTCTACCTTCTTTAGCTCATTGAGGTGGACATCTGAAACACTTGTCAGCACAACACAGTTTTCTTCATCACTTTCATCCGAATCACTCCATTTTGCTGTCATGGATTTGCTGTTCTTTTTCTCAGAATTCTTGAGGGGTTTGCTTGGACAATCAGCCTCAATGTGTCCATATCCTTCACAGTTCCAGCATTGAACTCCCTTTTTCATCTCTTTCTTGTCATCTTCGTCCAGAGCTGGTTCTTTCCCTTTCTTCTTTTTTTCACTGCCCCTTCTTAATTGTCTTCGCGAGGAAGAGCTTCTCTCAGTTCTGGATTCCATGTTTTTCAGAAACTTCCCTAGATTTTTAACAAGCATGCTCAACTGGTCGTCTGGAACTGTCTGCTTGGTTTCTGCTTCAGCCTTCAAACCAACATTCTTGTCCTTGGAAGTGGTGTCTTCTTTGACCAGTTTCATCTCAAATTGTTTGAGAGACCCCATCAGCTCTTCCAACCTCATGAATCTGACATTCTGAGCCTCTTCAATGGCTGTCACCTTCATGTCAAACTTTGTGGGCAGCGATCTGAGAACCTTTCTGATAAGCTTTTCTTCTGGGATGGGCTCACCAAGGGAATGAGCTTCATTTGCAAGATCACAGAGTTTAGCATTAAACTCAGTGACTGTTTCCTCATCCAGCATCCTCAGATTTTCAAATTGTGTGGCAATGATCTGGAGCCTTGATAGCTTCACTCTATCAGTTCCTTCATGGGCAGTTTGCAGAATCTCCCATGCTTGCTTGGCCAAATCACAGTTTGATATCAACCTGAAATTGTTAGCATCAACTGCAGCAAAAATTGCATTCAAAGCCTTTGAATTACCAGTTGCTGCAGCACCTTCTTCAGCAGTCCACTGCTCTTCAGGTTTTATTCTTGTCACTCCTTGCTCATCTATGGTGATTGGGGGAGACCACTGAATCACGACAGCTCTCCATGTCTTCTCATCAATAGCCTTGAGAAAGGCTTTCATTCTAGCTTTCCAATAACCATAATTGCTCTCTTCCAAAAGTGGAGGTCTACTTGTGCTCTGTCCTTCCTTCATTGTCTTGGCTACTTCGGAGACACTGTAGGACCTTTTTAACTCTGTGTGTCGAGTTTCCGCTCTGATACCAATTGAAATTTCAAGTGTCTCAACTTATGCAGATTTGTGAACTAGCAGTTGCTGCAGCACACTCTTGTTCACTTAAATGTAGGCACAGCAGACAATGAATAGGACACAGATTTGTTCATCCAGTTCGGCCAATCTGCCTACGTCTGGGGAGGACTATTCTCCAGTCCTCAATCCACTCAACCAAAGGTTCAAAGCACACTCGGTTACAACGCACGCAACCTATGCTACTTTAACCCCGTGTGGACTACTCAACACAATCAGAACAAGCTCTGATTTGTGTCAGCACACCCTCTACAATATGTCAGTCTAGAATAGCTACAATCCTCTCAAAGAACTCAGCCTATTCTATACTACACTACTCAGCAGGGTTGCTGCAGCAACAGCTGTAACACCAGCTGAAGCACTCTGTCCGCGTCGCTCCAAGGCCTCCTGCCGAGCCGATCGAACCACTCCAAGAGCGTTGCACACTCTGAGTAACTCCCCCTCACTCAGTGACCACCTGCCACTAGTGAGTTCTTCCGCACGAACCTCGACCGAGCCTTCCACCCGTCAGTTCTCCCGCGGCTGCCTTTGATCAACCAACAAGCTCCACAGCTCTAAATTGGCTTCCAGATCAAAGCACGAATCAGTCTCTGCAAGACCTGATTCTCTTCTGCAATACGCACCACAGCTCTGCGCTCAACGCTCTGCCCGTGTGTGTTGATCGAAGAACAACTCTCGTAGCACACCCAGAAAAATCCTCACTCTGAATTCTGTGTCTACTCTCGTGTATCACTCAGCTTCGATCACCCTCTTCAGCCCTCAAACCTTCTGCTTAAATACCCTCACCACTTTAAGCAATTTCCAGGTTTAGGCCATAGTCCCACAAGATCAATTATCTCCTAAAATCTAGGAGATTAGATTTGATTAATATCTTCAATGCAAATCTCCCACTCTGACTAGCAAACCTTGCTGGAATATGCTCAGCAGCATATTAGAAATTCTTCTAAGCACTTTCACAAAGCTGCCAAACCTTCAAAACTCACCCAGCACAAAAACTGCTACTCGGACAGTTGAACTAGCTCTTGAACCAGCACCTGCTGCAGCATCCCCTGCTGCATCTGTTGCTGGTTTACTTCTGCTGGCCTCCTTGATTGATGGAGCTGCAGCAGCTCCTTGTTCACTCATGCTGGTTTTGTCAAACACTGCCATACTTGCATTATCAGTACACATAAGTGAAAACGGCTAAAGAGTTGTGGCAGTCTTTAGACCACACAAGTATCGAAGGGAGGATGTTGGCTCCAAGAAGTACATAATGGGACGATTTCTTGACTTCAAGAGCTACAACTCATCTTTCATGAGATTGCTGGTGAGGGAATGCTGTTGAGTGAGTCATTCCAAGTTACTTCTGTGATTGAGAAGCTGCCTCCAGCCTGGAGAGAATTCAAACACTATCTCAAGCATAAGAGCAAGGAGATGAATCTAGAAGAGACTTATGTTAAGCTCCGGATTGAGGACAAGAGGCTGAAGATGAAAACCAAGAGGGCGAATGTGATGGAGCATGGTGATAGCTCAAAGAAGAAGAAATCTTTTCAGAAGCTGGCTCCAAAGGGTAAACCCTTTAAGAAGAAGCAGCAGCAGCCAAAGTTTCAAGGGAAATGCTTCAACTGTAACAAAAAGGGTCACAAAGCTACTGATTGCCTAAAAAAGAGGAGGGAAGTCAACATAGCTGATGTAGATGAAGACTTGGTGGCTATGATTTCTGAGTTGAACCTGGTGGACACTACCAGGAAGGCATGGTTCGTAGATACTGGTGCTACCAGCCACATCTGCTTAAATGGGAGTGCTTTCTCCACCTTGGAGCGTTCAGAGGCTGGAGAGAAAGTTTATATGGGTAACTCGGCGACTTATGAAGTCAAAGGAAAATGCACTGTGGTTTTGAAGTTCAACACTGAGAAGGAGCTGAAGCTCACCAATGTCCTCTATGTGCTAGACATAAAGAAGAATCTCATCTCTGGGACGTTGCTAGTCAACCATGGTTTTAGAATGGTGTTTGAGTCCCAGAAAGTTGTCCTCACTAAGAATGGCATGTATGTGGGGTTATGTTCATGAGGGGTTATGGAAAATGAATGTAATAGTCCTGAAAAAGATGAATAAGAATGATTCTTCTGTTTATTTGCTTGAGTCTTCTACTTTATGGCATGAAAGACTAGGACATGTGAATAATTAGTCAATAAGAAAGTTAATGAATTTGGAGTGAATACCCAAATTTCAATTTGAGTCTAAACACAAATGTGAAACATGTGCCGAAGCAAAAATAACGAGGACATCCTTTCATATCGTAGAAAGGAAAACAAAACTCCTTGAATTAATACATAGTGATCTATGTGATTTAAAGTTCATGCCAACAATAGCTGACAATAAATATTTTGTTACTCTCATTGATGATAGTACAAAATATTGTCATGTGTATTTCCTTAAGAGAAAAGATGAAGCTATTGAGAAGTTTGTCATCTCTAAATTAGAAGTTGAGAACCAACTGAACAAAAAAATTAAAAGAGTGAGGAGTGACCATGGTGGAGAATATGTAGAACCATTTGGGGCCTTTTGTGCACAATATGGTATTATTCATGAAGTTACTCCATCATACTCACCTCAATCTAATGGTGTTGCTGAAAGGAATCAGACACTAAAATAGATGATGAACGCAATGTTGTTAAGTTCTGAGCTACTCCAGTCAATGTGGGGGGAAGCCATTTTATCAGCAAATTGCCTATTAAATAGGGTACCTCGCAAGCAGAAGGATAATTCTCCTTATGAATTGTTTAGGGAACATAAACCATCTTATAAACACTTGCGAGTGTGGGAGTGCCTAGCTCAAGTAGTGAATAAAGGCCCTAAACGAATGAAAATAGGACCAAAAACGGTTGACTGTGTTTTCATTGGCTATTTGCACAATAGCAATGCATATAGATTATTGGTGTATGAATCAAAGAATCCAAATGTAGAGGAAAATACCATTATAGAATCTAAGAATGCATCATTCTTTGAATGTGTGTTTCCTTACAAAGAAATGGATTATCAACCCCCGGAATTAATCTAAGAGGTTGAGGAGTCATCTCAAAATCAAGAAGATGAGCTTGTAAGTTAAATTGACTTACAAGAACCGAGATACAGTAAACGGGTTAGAATAGAAAGATCGTTTGGCCCCGACTTTTTAACATGTATGCTTGAGATTGAGCCCCGAACTTACAGGGAAGCGGTGAGCTCGGTAGAGGGTCTTTTGTGGAAAGAGGTCATACAAAGTGAAATTGACTCCATTATGAAAAATCATACATGGGAGTTAGTAGATCTTCCTCCAGGAAATAAACCCCTTAATTCAAGATGGGTATTTAAAAGGAAGATGAAAGTGAATGACACAATAGATAAATACAAGGTGAGACTTATAATCAAAGGATATAGATAAAAGGAAATTCTAGACTACTTTGATACTTATTCTCCAATGAGGAGAATCACTTCCATCAGAATGATAATAGCAATTGCAGCTATGCGCAATTTGGAAATTCATCAAATGGATGTGAAGACTGCATTCTCAATGGAGAACTAGAAGAAGAAATCTATATGGACCAACCTGAGGGTTGTATTGTGCCAGGTCAAGAGAGAAAAGTTTATAAACTTATCAAATCTCTTTACGGCTTGAAACAAGCACCAAAACAGTGGCATGAAAAATTTGACAATGTAATGTTGTCATTTGGTTTCAAAATCAACAAATGTGACAAATATGTATACATTAAGAACACAAATCAATGATATGTGATCTTATGTTTATATGTTGATGACATACTCATTGTGGGAAGCAATGATAGCATGATTAAGTCCACAAAATCAATATTGAACTCTACGTTTGATATGAAATATTTAGGACTAGCCGATGTGATTTTAGGAATAAAAATTACACGTATGGCAAGTGGACTAAAATTGACTCAGTCACATTATGTTGATAAAATCTTGGACAAGTTTGGGAAAGATAGTTCTGGTACTTTTAGAACTCCAAACGAAGTTGAACAAATCTTCTCTAAGAACAAAAAAGACTGTGTCAATCAGTTAGAGTATGCGAGACTAATAGGCAGTCTGATGTACTTAATGAATTGTACAAGACCACACTTGGCCTACTCAGTGAGCAGACTTGCAAAGTACACGAGTAATCTAGGATTAGAAAACTGGAAGGCAATTGTTAAACTGTTGAAGTATTTACGATATACACGTGAATATGGTTTGAATTATACTAGGTATCTAGAAGTCATTAAGGGATTCAGTGATGCCAGTTGGATATCTGACATACAAGATTCAAAAGCCACTAGTGGTTACGTGTTTACCTTGGCAGGAGCTGTTGTGTCTTGGAAATCCTCAAAGCAAACTGTGATAACCAGATCCACGGTGGAAGCAGAATTCATTGCATTAGATAAGTGTGGCGAAGAAGCTGAATGGTTGAGAAATTTTTTTGAGGATATTCCTAAATGGACAAAACCTGTGCCACCAATATGCATTGTGATAATCAATCGGCTATTGGTAGAGCACAAAGTGTGCTGTATAATGGTAAGTCTAGACATAAATGTCGAAGACATAAAACCATTAGACAGCTTCTCTCTACATGAGTCATAAGTATTGACTATGTAAGGTCCAAAGATAATATTGCGGATCCGCTAACCAAAAGGGTTAAATAAGGACCAAGAAGAGAAAACAACACAAGGAATGGGGTTAAAGCCTTAGAGTAATATATGTTGAGGCGAACGAAAACCCAACCAAGATGACTGGAGATCCCAAGAACTTGGTTCAATTGAACAACCTAATTGGTAAGACAAAGTGAAGTCACTATGGGGGTTAACCCCAACCAGAAACTGGTAATACGAGATTACCTTGTAAAGAATCACCTATGTGAGAGAGAAGTGTGTTTCATGGCCGAAATGAGCCTACCAATGAGAAATGGAAGGCTATCAGGAGTCTACTAAAGAGCCAGTCAACAATGCATATCTTTCGAAGGGAAGGTTCAAGGGTATTACCTACCTATCCTTTGCGGGTTTTGTTTTAGTTTTCACCACTCGATTTTCTTCATTTGGGGGATTGTTGGAAAAATTATATTGATTGGTGTGAAGAAAACTAATGGTCCAAAACGACGTAGTTTGTTGATAAAGAAAGTTGAACATAAAATGACATAATTTTGTGGGAAATAAAGTTGGGCTTCTAGAAGCTCTATCTTCATATCGTCGTTCTTATTTGACCGAGTGATGGAATCAGTTTCCTGCCGTTGAAGGCAGTTCCAACCACGATGAAGGTATGCGATTGCAACGGCAAAAGGCGTAACCTAATAATTATTTTTCTAAAGAAAGATTCCGCGCCAAGGAAAGAGTAAAGTAACTGCTCTTACAATCTTGGGGGGAGGGTAGTGTGTCTAAAAGACACTTGTCTCCTTCTAATAGGCTGATGGATAACCGCCCCTTATTTGAACCTTGGATCTGATCCTCTTTTGTAACCGCCTGATAACTGACTCTATGAGGAATTTTCCGTTGTACGTGACTCCACGGTAACCTACAGGTAACCACCATACCTCTGACTCCGCGAAGAGTCATCTGCTGCATACCTTAAATATCCCCTAAGACTAAAGATATTACCTTTGGAGCCTATAGAAGCACCCTCCAGTCTCTCCTGGAGCTTATTAATGGCTCAACAATTGAGTCTCGGTATTCAGGTGGTTTCCTGATTCATGGGACGATGGTTTGAAGATCATCTCCTTAAAAGAAGGTTGATTCCTTCTTATGAAATCAATCAGACAACGACTACAACTTTCTCCTCCTCTGTTTTATGTGAGTTCAATTTGGTTGCGTAATTGGTGATAGCGAAGTCAGCCTGCCTTTCGCCTTCTTCATATCGGTGCAAGTGAAAGAAGGTCCGGTTGTTATATCCCGAGAGGTTGATTGCAGGTTCATACCGAGTACCAGACGGGGGCAATTTGACTTTAAGAAAATTGCCTGGCAAGCCTCAATCCTAATTCGGTTTTGTTCTTCTCTTTATTTCCTTAATTTAGATGTATATCTAATAATGTTTGGATCGTTTTCAGTAGCTTTGAATGTTTTCGTTGTGGTGTATGCGTTTACTAATTGAAAAGAGAGTTAAGGAAAATTAAAAGGAGCGATTTTCTTTTGTGAGCGTATTGCCTGAGTAGTTTAATTTTGATTGTATTTACTGCTTAATTAATAAAATATGATTTGCAAAATCCTGTCTTCTAACATTGATAGCTCATTTAGCGGGTTCCTGATCAAGTTTAGAAGGCTGGACCAAGCTACCGGAAAGATTTATCATCTAAATAATTTTCCTCCACAAAGTGAGGAAATCGGGGAAAGGCTTGACACCCATCCCGATGACACGGAAGAAGAGGTACTACTCTTGTTAATCCAGGGCGAGGTAATTTGAAGGACTCAACTTTGTAGGTAAAGGTATTCTAACAAGTGAAATCAAATTTCATTTACATGGTCTGCCTCCCCTTTTCGGGGCGTCCTATGGTTACATCTCAGTGTTAGGATGGATTATAGTTTCATGCCAAGCTTATTCTTTGATGCTCAAGATTTCTTAAAATTCTTTTTTCTTAGGTGAAACCATGCCTGGAAATATACAAGAAAAATGTTGAGGCTATCCTCGTACGGAGACATATTGGGAAAGTACCACCTACCCATCCGACTTGGTTAATTAGCTAATGGCCAAAGGAGATGAGCTTATGAAGAGCCAAATTGACTAGACTTTGCTTCAAGGCTCAGTGGCCAATGTCCGGTCTTTATGTTCTTGCCCTTTCCTTAAACTACAGATAGATGGAAATCACTCACAGAAAGTAGTAGATAAGTTTGTTGTTGAAATAAGCACAAGGACAAAAAGCTAGGCAAGAACTTTTGAGACATCTCAATTACTTTTGTGTATCACCAGTTCTTCTGATTTTGTCGGATGTATAAATTTGCCAACGATCAGAAATCGCATTCTTGAGATATAAATGTCAACCTTTTTTTTAGGATATTTATTAAACTAGTGCCTTAAACAAACTGGTGCGAGTAGTGACTTGATGAACCTTAACTTGTGTTGAACATTGCTTTTATGCCATGAATATGTGATTTATTCATATGCATTGTGCTAGTTTCATTTAATCACTGATTTCGTGACTTATGCATTATGTGGAGTGATAACCTAAAATTGCAGGATTGCTAAGCTAATCGAGAATTTGTTACAATAAAGGTAGGCAGTCTGAAAACAAAAGGTGGCAGCGTGTAATCGGAAAAATCGTGAAATTATGAATGTCAAACACATTGTACTTAAATCATTCATGAATTTGGTATAGGTTAGGGTGAGTGGATACCCTACTATTCATTATTGTGGTAAAAACTACTCTAATCCAGGATTATACTAAACTGCCGCAATCAATCCAGAACATAAAAGAACCCTAATCAGATCAATGCAACACAACACAACAGTAAAGAAAAGTCTAAATCAGACTAGACCTACTCTACCCAAATCCCACAAGAAACCGATTAGTGCAAGAACACCACAAAACAGTAAAAGCAGTAAATGAAAAACAGGAAAGAGGCTACCGCGATTTTTCCCGTGGCTCATAACGAAACTGTTCTACATCCACGTTGAGCTTCTAGCTTGCTCGATCTGCATTACCTCTTCAAATAGTTCGGTTACAACCCGGCTGCCAGCACCTCCAACAGCACATTCGCTGTTCAATACTGAACCTCTCAAGCTTTTCTCACTTTCACTCGGCTACCCAAGATCACAAAAACAGTGAACCTTGTTACAGCTCACACCGGAGCAAATCAAAGGGACGCAGCCCCGACCTAGCCTATTACACAACAGTGAAAGGAGCACTTCGAGGACAGCAGCTCGGATCTGGCCTTGGCGCTTCGTGGAACACAGCTTCTTCTCTCTCGATTCTCTCCTTTCTCTCGATTTCTCAAACCCTAGAATTTTTCCTTTTCTTTCTTATTTTTTTTCTTCTGCAGCCGATCCATCTAGAGCACATCCAGCCGTCCAATAGCCAAGCGATCCAACGATTCACATTGCTCCCCAAGAACCAATCGAATAAATTCTTGATTAATTGAACCAGCCGGGTCAGGACGAACGAACCAATTCAAAACAATAATTATTTTTCTTGGTATTTCTTACTTGCTTTCTCTTTGTGTTTTGGACTACACTAAGCCAGTCTCTTCATTTCTAATTTGAATAGCTGAGTGAAAGCCAATTCACAATTATTGTTGCCGAATCAACAAATGGGTCTTGTAAGTGTCTTAAAAGATGTTAAGGATTGTGGCATCTTTGACAAACATCATGCAACGTGCAGTTGCTATAGCAAGCGGTAAAGCAAACAGCTGAAGCAACCTGAAGAAAACCAGCAGATGACTGATTGGTTAATTTCTTATCGATTATCCGCTTCATTCGATGATGAATTTCGCTCCTCTCCCGAACTTTTCATTGTGTTTTTACCACTATAATCTCCTTTTAGGTCAAATTATATTATATCTAGGCTTTGTAGTCCTTTTGGAGCAAAATAAGGCAAAACACAAAGATTCAAACGAATACAGACAAAATCTTGGCATATTGACCTATTCGTCATCAAAGGCTTGCCTAGAACATGATTTGTATCCGATTGAGGTATGTTATATCTTGTTAGAAAGCTAACTCAAAGGGCTACAACATTATAGTTTACACAAGACGTAATCCAAAGGTTCCATGGTAAAAAACGCAAGAAAAGTCAAATTTACAGTGCTGAGTGAACAGTGGCCTGGTTCAAGTAAGAACCGTCGGTTCACTAGTCAAACCGGCGGTTTATTGGTCAAACCGGCTGTTTGGTGTTGAACCGGCCCCAAAGGCATAATTTCATGATTCTCTGAGACAGGCTGGTTCAATGTAGAACCAACGGTTTACTAACTGAACCGGCGGTTTGGACACTGAACCACCGGTTTGACACCAAGCCGGCTTGAAACTTAATTCTAAAAATCAGCCCAATTGATTGTTAATATAAACAGAAATTCAGGGCTCATTCACAAGGGTTGGACGATTGGGAGAATGAAAGCAAGAGAGAAGAGAAAAGCTTGGAGTGAAGATCATCGTCACGGGTTTTTCGTTCTATATTCTCTTCATTCTATTTAGTTTATTTAGTTATGGGATCTTACAAATCTCATGCATGTAACCTGATTTCATGTGATTTGTACGAAAATCAGTTTTTAGTCTAATGTTTTTCAATTCTATTATACTTCAATCTATCGTTTTACCATTGTCGATCATTGATTGGGATGACCGCATGTTAGAACGAATTAGATTAAATGTCAAAAGATGATTGGGTCTGAGGTAATTAACCGTATTGAGTAGAGTTGATATCGAAACATGGTAGTTATATTGTTAGTACATGAATCAATAGGAAACTTGACATCTTCTGTTTGAAAACCCTAGGCTTACTAAATTGAAATTGTTGATAATACGTGATTGGGCGGCGTTCAATAGTATAGATTAATTCAGGTGATGATCCGTGAATGAGCGGCTCACCTGATGTCAATTTGGGTTATTTCCAAACTATTTTGCTTGACTATATGGTGTGACTGATTGCATGAATTGTGTTGCGAGCATAGGGTGAAGTTCGATCTTGGAATTACTTTATCTGATCGAATCAACCGTTAGCTATATTAATTAGGACAATTAGGATAATTAGAATAAACCCATAATTTCTATTAGGAGTAGGTGAACACATTGATTGCTAGCTAGTATATACACGCGCC